>VZSG01000022.1:591669-603312 GCA_013398315.1 Nothoprocta pentlandii | reverse complement strand
GATGACCTCTGAGGTCCCTTCCAACCTTAAGCATTCTGTGATTCTATGTGATCTGCAGTAGTAATTGGGAGGACATTGAGGAGATTAGTGGTTCTAGTTATCCATTTTTCCAAGATTAAGATATATCAATGTTTTGTTGTGGAAAAAGGTTAAAATTAAAAGTTATTTTATGACAATGAATGTTTATTTTTCAGTACTAAGGGAAAATGCTTCTCTCCGCATCTCTTTGTATGATGATATCTACATGTTTATATAGATTTGACCTCCACTGTGTGCCATGCTTAGTAGGCTCAAGCAAGAAAGTAAAATTAGGCATAATTTGGTCAATATATTTGTGTCAAATCTGTATGTTTAATTCTTGTCTTTTATGTTCTTCCAATTGGTCTAAGATGCAGTGTAAAGTAGTTACTATTTGTAATATGGCTTGTCTGCCTAGTACATTTGCCTTTAGAAAGTGGTAGTTGCAGCAAATATTTTGTATTTTTAAACTTCATTTGAAATATGAAACGCCAAATCAAATATTGCGGTTCTGGAGAACCAGTTCTCCAGTTCTCTAGACTTTGTCTTCTGCAGAAACTGCACCTCCTGCTGTGTTAGTCCTGGCTCATCTCTTCAGCCTCAGTTGGCCCGTTTATATTTTCCCTCTGCTGTGGGATGAGAGAAATCTAAGTGACTAATCTCCTATGCCCTTAGTTATCCGTGGCTATACCAGCAGTCTCCTTCCTTTAGGGACTGCTGTGCAATTTCAGAGAGACCAAATGGTAATCTTGTGAACTGAAAGAGTATAACCCAAGGTGAAAACATCCCAGCTAATAAATCCCTGCTGCTTCCAGACAATTTGGAACTTCATTGTACTCAGGATGAAACGAAAGGCCTATGTTCAGGAGGCTTCCTGCAGTAGGGAGTGATGATGGATGGCCCAGGAACATCTCTCTGGAGCCACGCAGCGAGGCTAAGAGGTGAACGGAGCCGGCAGCCTTGGGATTGCAGGGGGTGCCTGTGTCGAGTGCCTCTCCAGGAGTGCGTTAGGATCCGTGTACCTTTCAAGCCTGTGGCTCCCCAAAGTGATTGATTGCTTTGGGGCGTTTGTTTTCAAACACAAGCTGCTGAAGGGGCACAGGCATCATTTCCATGTAGATCATAGTGTGAAGTGTGATTGTTGTGATGACTCTCTAAATGGACAGTTCTCCTGATCTGAGTCAGTTGAATGTTGTGCTAGGGACCTGCAGCCTGTCTTTTCCTCAAACACCGAGTTTCTCTGTGATGCTGGGCAAGTTACCTACAATTGGAAACTTACTGCTGGGAACTGTAGTCGTCTGCTCTCATTCTGCCTGGCCAGGCAGAGATGTTCTGACAGCTCAAGAGCAAAAGTCCCAAGACGTGCATTCAGAAATGCAGCTTGGTCTGCAGGAAAACAGTATTGCATCATATACTGAGCATATGAAAAACTGCAGCCCTCACAGAGTCCCCAAACACCAGCATGGACTGAGAAGTTTTCATTGCAAGGTGTTAGTGCTCTACTGGAAGCAACAGTGCCCCATAATATGTGGCCTGTTGCATGGGTAAGGCTGAATTTGTGACTTACTGTGAAAGATCAGTTGCTTTTGATTTTTATACATATATTCTCTTGGTGGGAGGGTCTCTACAGAATATCACATTTTTATCTTTTCAGTAGGACTGTTTGCACAAATCCCCATGCCTTCCTATTCTTCTTGCAGAAATTTGCCCTGAGAATTAGGAGCTGTAAAATATTTGAAAAGCAATGGAATTTGCATGAAAAAAATCAACACTAAAATAGACTGATGAGGATAACTGTAATTGCACAAAAAGCAGCTGGATATTCGTATTTGATTTATTAATTTGATAAGTTTGAGAATATGTTTGCAAGGTCTGTAGTCCTTTAGCATAATTAGTGCTGGTTTGTTACTGGAGTTGCCACACTTAAGAGGAAAATTAGGTGGCTTGTTTGAAGCCTTAGGATTCAGAGTGGTAAAATGCAGCTAGATGAGGCTTTATAAATAGTTGCTATAACTAATGCAATAGTCCTAGCTTAACTATTTCTCTGAATTAAGGCTGACAACTATCTTGTTAAAAAGAGCACAGATACAGGCAATGGACTGAGAGTAGCTTTTTCCTTTCTAGAAGCAGCAGTTCTATGAGAGCTGCTGGGAAACTCCTTGTACATGAAACATATAGATTTCAGAGTATTAATTTGGGGTGATTACACTTGAAATGAACCTTTTTTGATTGCTCAGTATTGCAGAGAGCCCTGGGGTTTCCCTCTGAAGTGAAGCGCTGATGAAGGGAAACTTAGTTCAAGCAGCAGGAAGGAGAACGAGGTGCTTCTTGGTATGAGACACATTATGTATTCAGCACAAAGTGAGTTCCTTATCTGAAATGTAACCCCAAAAAACACTGTCTTGGGAGTTCACGTTAAGTGCTTTTCTAGCAATTGAACTATGAGGTTTTGTTCAATTTCCAGGTTAAAACCACTACAAATTTATCCCTTCATTTTTCCGATGTGACGGGTACAACTGCCACAATGGATCTTAATTGTAGCAATCTGAAATTAGAGACATATTTCAACAAGAATAAGATTACAGAAATCTGGACCACATTTAAAATAAGCTAATATTGTGACATTAGCCTTTTATTTCATAAAGGCATTGCAAAGAGAGATAATCTAAAGCAGCCTGACTGTGGCTGCATCTATATTAGCATTTAATTGGAATCCAGAATGTGCTTCTGAAGCGAGTTTCTTGACGCTGCCTACCTGCTGCGCTTTGCTGCACGTGGCATAGTGGTTTGGGACCAAGCAGGCTGATTTGCTTTGGGACCAAACTCAAAACGTGCTCCAGGAGCGCACACGATGCGCCAAGCAGCGGTCTGTGCAGGGGAGCGCGCTAGCCCCAACCCCGGGACGTGCTCCCTGTCCCCCCGACCGTATGGAGGGCAGGCAGCGGCCCTGGGGTGGCCCTGCAGAGCTGCTGATGCTGCACCCTGCTCCGGGCTCAGAGACACACGTGGGCAGTGGCCGTCGTCAGTGAATTGCCAAAGACCTGCAGTTGAGAAAAGGACAGTTTTGTCCTATGGGGCAGCATGGGGTGCTTAGAAGACTTATGGGCTCATTCTCTTATGATTATGCTCCTTTTTCTTTCTTCTTTTTTCTTTCTCGTCTCTCTAATGAAACCCTTATTTGCTTCAGTTCTAATGGTGCCATTGTTGCAGGTGAGTAGTTTGTGAGGTGGGTGGAGGCTGCTGTTCATAGGGATGGGGGCTGCTGTTCGTGAATGGAAGGCTCTGAGTGAGACGATGGGTTTCCGTAAGCTGGCACCAGCGTGTATGGAAATGAGCAAGTGGCTCTTCCCAGAACCTGCTGTTCTGGATTTAAAACCTGGGGACAGGGGCTTTCTTGGCAGAAACTGATGTACATTTGGTGCTGGTCTCCCAAACTCATTTATTTAGTTTAAAAATCCAAGTTCTCTGGGTTTGGGTAACATCTTGATCTGTGTGCTAAGTATCTATTTGCTTTTCCATGAAAGGAAGGTGACAAAAGAGACAACATGCTTTCATTTCTGTAATGGAAACTGCTTTAGTATTTGGGTTTTTTTTTCACGTATGTGGAATGAACAGCACATTATGGCTGAAATAAAAATGCTGATGAATGTCAAGGAACAGCTAGTTGTTCTAGGACTAATATAGCAAAATAAGTCTAGGATTAATATAGCAGAAAATGTTTTACCAAGAAGCTTTCTGAGGTTGGAGTGAATGGTTAGAATACATTTCCTTTCAGCGTGTTCACTGCTACGATCACTTTCAGCTATTGGAGATGACAAAAGATATCATTCCACATTCCTTTCTCTTGCTTGGATATAAAACCAGAATACTTCAGATGCAGTCAATGGTGTTTTTCTAACTGAGCTTGACATAAAGAAGAACATAGTTTTAGATGGTAGTCTATTATTTAATGAATAATAATGATTCATATTTCAAGAATATTAGTGTTAGAAACTTTTTTTTTTAAGTATTAAAGTCGTCTAATGTGTGGCATTGAGTGCTGTTACTTGTTTGATATCCTATTTCTTAGTTCTGTCAACTCACTCATTAGTTGTTCTGTGCTAGGGAAATCTGCTTCACCATTAGCAGACGTTTCCATTCCAACTTTTCTCCGACTTGACCATATTTAGCAATATGCACCAACCAGGTCTCTCATTCCAAGAGTATTTTAAGAAAATCTTGGAAGTAAAAGGTGAGGTAGCTATTTAGAGTTAGGGTTTCAGCAACCTTTTCTTGCTTAGCAGTAGCAATACCCTTACCCATCTGCACTGGAGTTCTGCATAAAAGTTGCTTTATTATGTTTGCTGGTTTCATAAGCTGATTTTTTACGGTTGGTTATGATAGGCTTCCTCTAAATATAGATTCTCTGTGGTATTCTTAGAATCACAGCTTCGGTGCTAGTTCTTGTACAGGAGAAGAAACTTCAGCTGTCACAACACAACAACCGCTGACTGTTTGCTCAGCTCTCTTTTATCCGCATTGCTATTTTGGAATTGTGGAAAAATTCCATTTCCCTTCCCACATATCTGACATTGATAAGATAAGTAGGCAGTGACTGTTCATTTAAAAACATAGTTTCGAATTTTCTCAATGATGCTGTTGGAAACTAAATTACCTTTCTTCTTTTTAAGCCTGGAAAGTAGAGCGGGGTTGTAACATCAGTGTGAGCTTCCCTTTGCTGTCCTGTACAGGAAGGAATTTTCAGTGGGCTCATTCCCAGTTTCTCTCTTGCAAAAGCTCATCGCATATTTGGGCTCTATTTGATCAGAAATGTGAGTGATTCAGAGCTCTGCAGAATCTTTTGCAAAGACATGGTTAATGTCTTGACTAGCTAGATGTATTTTTACCAATGAGGAGATTGTCTGGAATTTTATGGTTGTCTTCCTGCTTGCAACTTTCCACTTTATACTAATGAAATATTTTGCTAACTGTAGAACTCTCTTCTCCCCTATGGAAAGCATCTCTTTCCTCCTCCTTGCACAGAACCTGCCCCTCTCTGTAGAGGCCCATAGATGGATCCCTGGAAAGGTACAGAAGAGCTGCCCTTGGGGCCAGCGCTAAACCAGGCCTTGGCAGGAGACCTTTTTGGTGGTTGAAGCTCCTTCTTTGGATTCCTACCTCATTTGCACCCCAAGGCAGGCCAGTATCTTGGCATGACATGTACCCATCAAGTCCTACCACTTCCATCCCTGCGCTGAGAGTGAGAACAACAGTGATTTTTCCACAGGGCTTTTTGCTGGAAGTAATGAACTTCTTTCCACTTGGAAAATACAATAGTCAGGAAAGTTGCAGTCTGCTGAATAACTTCTGGCAATATTATTCTAATGCTGAGAAGAAACAAAGGAGGAGAGTATATTATTATACTGGCTGCCAGACAAAAGGTTGTATTTAAAAATATATGTGCCTCTTGAATATGATTTGTGACAGACATACAGTCTGAAGACTGGCATGTGACAAGGGGAAATCAATAAAAAATGCATAATGATATTATAAATATTTATAGAATAGCTAGATGAATACAATATGACAGGGAGAAGCCAAGAAGGCTTTTAGGAAAGTAAATGTGTGCCTCTAAAGCATACTAAATTTCTTCTGAGTGTGTTGAAATAGGATATAAAGGCATAACGTGAACTGTCATTTGGAGAGATGTTCACCGCACCTTTGATTAAAATCCTTTATAAGCAATGAGGAAAAAAGCTTAGTCAAAGAAGGAGGAGACTAAGTAAATGGTGGAAACAGAGAAGAGAAATAAAAGGGTGTTTGTCAGAAAGGAAGACGTTACTCACTGACCACCCCCATGGGACATGTACCGTTGGTCAAGCTAATCCTAGGAAGGTAAAGAAATACTTCTGTGCCACCAGATTAAAATGTGCCAATGTTGTCCAAAGATGAGGACTTTTCCTTGAGTCCTTGGAAGGGTGTGGATGGGGTGAACAGTTTTTCTTAGCTCTGTTTTAGGGGGCGTCACTGGCTGTTGCCACAGTTGTGCATCTGCTACTGCGTGAGGCCATAAGTTATGCCCAAAGGAAGGCAGCAAAGGGAATGTGTGGGGAAGAACGGAAGCAAACGGTTTCACTGAATGTATGGAGGAATTTCTTACAGTGACCTGTCTAGTCCTCTGTCCCATAAAAGTTAGCCTTGACTCTGGTGGATTCCTCTACTGAGCCCTACAAGAGAACTTAGGTTGGGGGCTCTGCTTTGTACATTCTGTGCCGGCCTAAGTCTCAAAAATAAGCTGAAGGCTTTATTCGGAAGGATTTCTTCTTTTCTACTTGTGCTGCAGATGGCTGAATTTGCTCGCTCTGCAAAAGCTGCAAGGAAAGTGCGTAATGAAAGTTGCTAAGAAGGGAAGAGTCCAGGCAAGAGAGCGGCTTGTCCTGCCCGCGCGGCGGCGAGGCCGGCGGGAGCCTCTGCAGCCGAGACGTCCCCGCGTGCGGCCGAGGCAGCTCCGGGCTCGGGTTCCTGCTGCCAGAGGTCCCTTCCCTGCTCATCCAGCAGAGCCCAGTTAATGGCTGGGTCAGGGTGCTAATTATCTTGGTGAAAAATGCGTGGGCAGACAGCCCCGAGATAGAGGCTCCCTAATTTGTTAGGGGCCTTCTAAAGATAAATGGCCTTTAAGTAGGTTTGTTTTCAAGCAAATGGCCAGGAGGGCACCCAGAGCAGTGGCAGAGTGAGCTCTCAGCCGCTTTTCTCAGTGATGGATGCTGCATATTCTGTCCACCGATGCAGGCTTTGCCATCAGAAGTCCCAATTTATTAATAGCTTTGAGGGCAATGACTGTAAATTACTGCAGTCCGGTTTTATTACCGTTTTACATCTACTGAGGACTGAACCCTTTATGCCGCTTCGTATTAACTCAGTGAGCACCATTAGAATATTGACATTTAGGCTTGTTTGGGTAACATTAATCATAGCATTTTATCATGCATTAATTTGAGTTATTTGAAATGACTGGAGTGCTCACTACCTTTTCTAGAAGCAGGAAAGATAATTTATATTTTTCTGCTTTTGTGTGCTGGGGAAGAAAGCAACTGCTGCTTTTCTCCGTTGCATCAGCTGAACAAGTAAGAACCCACTGTTTCTACAGACCTCGCAGGGAGCCCCTGGAGATGGGATTTCTGAAAACCGACCTCTGTGGATATCCTCAGCCAGGTCCTGGTCCTCACATGCATGTCTTAATATAGAGCAAGATGCCACTTAATGTTCCAAAAAAACTACAGTCTCCTATATCCTGATATGGCTTAAGGCTTAAAGCAGATATCAGAACACTTTTTGTGATCCGCCTGCAGGAGCAGGTTTGCGGTGTCCCTGTCTCTTTGTATTATTTTGTCCATAAAGGAACCTGTTATGTTTGCAGGCTCTTTGAACGGAGGGCATCACTGGGTGATTGTGTTTAATATAAGGAGCTGGCAGCCTTTCTCACTTAACCATCATTAGCAGATCTGCTGCTGAGGTCCCATTTTGCGAGGCAGCTGGAAATTGCTACTTAGTTGGAATATATTGTTTTCCACCTTTGTCTCTAAGTTCAAGGACAAGGCAAAACTGTTGAGAGTAAGCAAAGGAAAAGGTTTTGCCCACTTCTCTTTATTGGTCCTCTGACCCTTCCAGTCTTTTCTAGGTAAATTTGCTGTTGGCTTCTTCCCTTCTATGTGCTCTACATGGGCAAAATAGAGTTGTGGAACATATTGGCAAAGATGCAAATGTGGAACACGAGGCAAGGCATTTGACCAAGGATCACCCAGAAGAGGTCTGTGGGAAACGCATTTTACCAAAGTAGATATGATCGGAGTGTGCAGTGCTGTAACTCTGGACATTTACAGTGGAGACCAGTGCTGTTGTCTCCACTCTTGGATGATGAAGCTAAGGCACAAAGGGCTTCTGTAGTGAAGCTCAGAATGACTTGGAAGGTGACGGTCAAAACAGCAGTGCTCCAGTCTCCTATTTACTCAGCTTTTTATCCTACTTTATTGATCAGCAAGTGATTTTGAAATTACTGGCATCCCTCCACCCCCTTATTCCTAGACATTCCTACACCTTCATTACATCAGTTTGATCATTTTTTTTCCCTTGTAATCTCATATGACTTTCTGCCATGTTCAAAAGCCCCCAAATCCTTTTAAAAGAACCTTTTAGAGATAGACAATCTCATTTATTTATTTTGAGTTACAGTGCCTGCATGTGACCAAATAATTCTTGGTTAACCTGATTGCCTAAGAGTTTCAAGCCCTAGGGGAAACCTGTATTCCTGTGTGATAGGCATGATAATTAGGAAGTGAAATATAATGCAAATCCCAGCACAAGCAACTCTTAATAAGATGTAGGGCTTATATTTACTCTTGAAAACCTTTTATTTTAAGACCTTTATATTTGTAAGTTTATTTTTGTCTCTCCCTGTGGCATATTATTTTAGGGCAGGAGGCTTTAGAAAAGAGCCTGATCAATCTGTGGGAGCGGTTTGGGCCGCCAGTAAATCCAGGGTGATTTTTAGTCAGTGGTAGCACCCAGCTAAGAGGCTGGAGTTGGCTTTTGCCCCGACTGCCTTTGCTTTGAAGCTTCTTGGGCACAGCCTTTTGTTCCGCGTCTGTAGCGCGTCTGCCGCAGTGCAGAGCTTCGAGATGATGGGAAAGGGTAGGAGCAGAAAGCGGCATAAACCAGGATGTCAGCAGGAGTCCTGCAGCCACTGGGAGAACGGGCTAGTGAACCTAGGTTAGAGAGAACTTAATTCCGAGTCAGCCACAGCCTCCCCTGTTAATAGAGGCTAGGGCTGAGCTAATATCAATAAATGCTGTATCGAGACCCCAGCAACATGCGGGAGATTAAACAAGGGAACTGGATAGATGAAGGGTCCTGTTGAGGATGGCCTTGAGTGGATAGCAATCTCTTCTAAATTAAAAGGTTTTCCTGCAAGCCTATCAAGTAAAAGGAGCCTAATGAAGCTCCAGCAGCTTCTCTGCCTGCAAATGATGAAACCTAAGAAGCAAGGAAATTGGTGAAGTTGCTTCAAGATTCTTGGACTAAAATTAAATAGGGAAAAGGCAAAATAAAGAAGGGGTGAAAAAATCAATATTCTTGCTAATAAGAATCAACATTTCTCTTACAGGAAACATGAAGTTTTGCCTTCTTATTCTGAACCAGCCTTTCAACAAAGGTCATTTTCACTGTCTGTGGAGCAAAGGTAATGATAATTTACGTATCTCTTTGTTTGCTTATTTACATAGCTGCTACTTGGCTAACCTGCTTCATGGCTCTTGAATTGCAATGTGGCAATTTCCTCTAATTCAAGCAGCCTTCCCGTGTGAACCAGCACAACGTGTCCCGTGCTGCTGAATGCACCAAATGAGCCGATCGCGCAAACGCTGCAGCTCCCCACCCCTTACGTCAGGGGCAGCCTTGGGGACTGGTGTGTGTTAGAGCCCGTGGCTTTTCGGAGGCGGTTTCGGGATGGCCGTTGTTTTGCTGACAAAGTGCAGTAGATCAGTGGTGCGTGCGTGAGTTTGGAGGCCAGCCTTCCTTTAGAGGGAAATGTGCTCATTTTAATGAAAATAAAACGAACCGTGCGGAGCCTGTGCTGGGGAAGCAGTGGGAATTGGTGCGGGTGTCGGCAATATGCGAAGCAGCTTTCCCGACACCTTTGTTTAATATGCACAGGGCTAATCATCTCTGCTATGATAGCTGCAAATTTAGTGACATTTTGTGGAGCTGTATAAAGCTTTACAGGCTTGGAGCTATTAAACCCTCTGCTGCAGAAGTGTAGTTCTTCAGAAGCTTTCTGCTAAACCCCAGGAACTGTCTCTAACTTGTTACCAGGCTTGGACCCTTGCAGAGAGATTCCTCTTAACTGACTGGGACAGACAGAGCTATTTAATTCCCCCAGCGGCATAAGAGTTGGTGGGGGGGAGCTTTGCAGTTAAAAGGAGTTGGAGTAAGAGATGAAGAGGAGAGGATGTAGCCACATCATCTAATTGCAGCAAACCTAAAGTAGGTGCCTCTGCAGTCCCAGGAGGGAGAAGAGGAGGGAGAGGCTTGTATGGAGCGATCCAGAACATACCCAGTGCCTGAACAGCAGCGCTCAGGGCTTTGCAGTACCCTGCACATGTGGCTTTTAGGCTGTGCTCCTTTACAGAAGGCCTTTTTTGTCAGTCTTTTGGGATTTTGAGTCTTTCTCTTGCAATCAAATGTGTGCAGGCTGGCTCAAATCAAATGTGTGCAGGCCTGGTGTGCTCCTTGCTGTAACGCTAATGGGCCTTCGAGTGCAGTGCTTCAGTGAAAGGCTGGGACGAGAAGCTGAAAACAACTGAGCAAGAGCAGAATGTCTTGATTGAGACTTGAACACCATTGCTTCCTACCCTCTGAGCATAACTGCATTGAAAGGAGGTGCTGGTGCTTGAGATGGCTTTTCAGAGCATCCCTGTGAGGTAGGAGCTGAAGTCCTGCTTATGCCAACAGGACTTGCTAGTAGGTTACCTAAAGATGTAGGTGTAAATTTTATGTCCAGGCACAATGAGAGAAAAAGATGCTGACACAGTGAATCCAAAATGTTTTTTTTTTTTTGAAATCGTTTCAGCTTCAGTATTTCTGAGCTCTAAATCCAGGGCAGGGTTCTGGCAAGACTTTACTGACAATCACAGTGGGTTGCTGTAACTATCAGCAATCTCCTGGATCCTGGCTGTAGATGTCTCTGCAAGTAGACAGCTGAGGAATAGGAGACTGTGGGGATTTTGTAAATTAAAACAAATTATGAAAGAAAAATCTTCAGAAGCAGTGTTGACTGATCAGCTGCATTTGGTTGCAATCTCATAGAAATGCTGTTGTGTGTAGGTAGTCAGATGGAGAAGATGGGGCTGTTGATCGACAGAGTACTGCCAGCTATGCAGACTGGGGAGAGAGAAGTGCCCAGAAACAGGAGTGGGAGAAGATTGGACTAACTTCTTTAAGTTACAGCAATCTTGGCACTAACACTGGGTAGAGAATGCTGAGACAGAAGTGTTATTTTCAAGTAGGTTGGGTCTTCCTATCAAAATAGCTTGTTTCATTAGCCTTGGCAGTTTAACATCATGTAGGAATGAAGGTGTAATATTACGTGTCCTGAGTTTAAAAAAATCACTTGGGTAAGTGTGGCTCTTCTAGGCTAAAATCATCCCAAGTGTAACTTCTCTTGACCTCAAGAAGAAGTGGTTGTCGCTAATTAGCCTTTGTTTTAGTACAGACTTACATGAAACCTATTTTTACTGACATACTTTGAAAAGAACTATTTCAGGCTATGGGCGTTTGCACAAATTTCCTTTCCTCTGCTTTGTGAAGGACACCAAAAGCTGGGTTCTTTGCTTACAGGGGCCAGGCAGCAGCTCTCACTGCTCTCACTGTAGAAGCAAGCTGAGTTGTAGCAGTAAGAAGATAGTGTAGGCTAAGGACTACCATGAGTATTTTTCTGCCTTCTGTTGCTGCATCTTCACTTGTACCATGTACAGTCTTTGGCATGACTATGGTCGTTACTTTATTGCTGACAACTATATTCATTATTGTATAACCCAGACTCTTTTCAGTGGTGGCCACTGATAGAAGTAGAGGAAACGGCCACAAACTGAA
>VZSG01000022.1:528698-587258 GCA_013398315.1 Nothoprocta pentlandii | reverse complement strand
TGCAAATCCCATTAGAGAACTTCTATTGTTAAAAGTTGTGCTCTGTAGAAGCCTTTGATAGCATCCTGCTGTATATCCTTTTGCTCTGATGTTTCCCAGAGGACAGCTGGAAGAAGGAGCTTTGGAAAATATGGTCAGGAGGATGCTTTGGAGCGCCCGAGTGAAAATGAAGGCACAAGGCAGTACAAAAAGGAACATTAATTGCTCATTTGGTTAGTGATTCAACAACAGAAATAGCTCTGGGAATGTACCCAGGAACTGGGGGTGAGCACGTGCAGTTTGCATTAGTGAGTCTTGTGACAGAAAAAAAGGGGCTTCTTAACCCCATGAAATAGACAGTTGGCATTTCATTCTCTCAAGCTACACAAAGAAAAGTGTTTAAACAAGATGTTCTTCGAGAGTCACTACAGGCAAAGGGTTGTTTTCTCAGCTGGAGCTTAATGCAGATGCACCCCTAGGCTGAAAATGCGAGTTCTTTTAGAAGTGTGAGGTTTTGGGGGGTTGGTGAAGACAAGGTCTTCTCACTGGCTGCAGTGGCCTTTGGGTCAAACCATTGCGTTTTGTCATCTTTCCTTTTCTCTTTTTCTGCTTGCCTTAGGGCAGGCAAACAACCAAACAAAAGCCTGTACTGATGCAAACACCTTTCTATTAGTCTTGCCCTAATGATTTTATTTCAAATGATGATTGCTTTCTAAAAGTGGATATCTCTTTTCAATTTACCTAAATCTAGTTATGTTCCCAGCCTTTGAATTTTAAGGTTTTGATTTCTTTATTACCATGACTGTAATAATGATCAACTCAGCCAGTTGAACAGTTTAACTCTTGTTTAATAATTGAGACTTTCAAAATATTTATTAACTACCTGGTTGATGGAATGTGCTTTCTTTGCTATCTGCAGTGCCTGAAGGGACGTCAATTAGATGCAAGCATGGATGTTGGAAGCCCTGTTTTCTCATTACAGTGGTTTACATGTTTGTTTGAAGTCTCCTGAGCAAAACTTCACCCTTCCCCAAGCTCCATAGTTAGCTTTCCAGCGCAACTCATTACCTTCATTCTGTTACAGAATCACCCAGAGTCTCATAATCCTTAAGGTTGGAAGGGACCTCTAAAGATCATCCAGTCCAACCCTCTGCACACGCAGGGTCGCCTGGAGCACGGGGCACAGGGCAGCTTTCTAGTGGGTTGTGAAGATCTCCAGAGAAGGAGACTCCACAACCTCTCTGGGCAGCCTGTGCCAGGGCTCTGTCACCCTCACAGTCAAGAAGTGTTTCCTTAAGTTCCTGTGGAACTTTTGGTGCCTCAGCTTGTGGCCGTTTCCTCTAGTCCTGTCGCCGGCCACCACTGAAAAGAGGCCGCCCCCTCCTCCTCACTGCCTCCCTTGAGGTATTTATACACGCTGATCAGGTCCCCCCTCAGCCTTCTCTTCTCCAGGCTGAACAGGCCCAGCTCCCTCAGCCTTTGCTCACAGGGCCTCATAGGTTCCAGGCCCCTGATCATCTTCCAGATCACCCAGGCCCCTGCAACTTACGATTTGAAGAGCTAATTCTGCCATAACTGACTCTGACTTGTGTCAGGACTCTCAAGGGTAGCTTTAGCCATGTTTCTTTCCGTTCTTTAACTGCCTTCTTATCATCAATATTTATAAGCTTGTTTAAGAGATTTTTGTGTTGCATTATTTTAGATGGTGTCTGTGGAGTCTTATGTTATTTTGTTTGCGTTTGAGATTACCAAAAACTTCTCAGCATAGTCACTTATTTCTGGGTCAACACGAGAGTTTTCCAAAAGTTAAAAAAGTTACAGTGCATATGGCACCCTGAGGGCGGCTTTATTTATTTATTTATTTATTGTTTTGTTTTCTTCAAAAACATATGTTCATATGTCAGATAAAACACGTATGTCCAGCTGTTGACCTTTTGGACATTACAGCGATCTGGCATATTTTTTTTTAGCTGGTTCTGTCCTGACTGTATCTCAGATTTGCTTATGTAAAGTGGATGAAGCCCAATTAAATTTGAGCTGATTTCACGTATTTACACCAGACAAAAATATAGGGCATTCCCTGACCTATTCCGCTGACCTCAGAAGTGGCATATAGTTATTACAGATGTTTTATTATCATCTTCCATTATTGAAAGTTTTATGACTAGAAGCCTGATGTAAAGGATCCAGATATAAATATTTCTTCAATTATTTTGAAATAATTTGGCTCACACTTTCATGAAAATCTTGCTTTAGAGAGGGCCTGCGCCTGTTTTCACAGAAAGGAAGTTGAGCATTAGATCAGATGTCATGGGTAATGTATCAGCACTACAAGAGTGAATGTTAATTTGGTGAAAGCCAAATGAGCACTGAAATAACCTGATGCTGCTGAGTGTGTAATTTTGGCACAATATCTTATTGGATTTTTTTTTATAATTTCATCTCTTTTGAGTTTCAGACCCTCACTGCTTGTATTCAGAGTGCAAGGTCTGGCTTTCTCGCCTTTCTGCTTCTAGCAAGGAGAGTTGGTCAGCAAGGAACAGCAGCCGTTGCTGTTCTTTGCACCTGCAGGTGTCCTTTACCCTGAGTACTATTGCATCCGTCACGCACCTCACATCAACCTGTGGCCTGCTGCGCTCCCTGCTGTTGATTTAGCTTTGGCAGCCTGTGGTGAAATAAGGTAGGACTCATCAGTAGCCAGGCTGTACTAGGTGGCAGAGACCAGAACATCCTTCTGGAAGTGTCTGTTTTGTTTGAAGAGGAATCCAGGTACTGATAATGGCTGTGCAAATCTTGGAAGAGGTCCTAAATACTTCAAATTAATGAAAATCTCAGAATGTACCTAAACTACGTGGTTTCACAGCATTAGTGGTCTTAGAGAGTTAAGTTTCAACTTAACTTAGAGGTTAAGTTGGGTTAACTTAACCTTAAGTTTACTAATTTAACCTTAAGGTTAACGTAACCTTAGAGGTTAAGTTTCAACAAATCAACGTAAGTCATGATTGCTGCAGGGATAGGGTGAACAAAACTGCTTTCAAGTCATTTGAGTTATGCAGCAAAAGCCTTGGGCTTGGAAAAAAGAGAGTGTAAGAGAGAGCGAGCAAAGGACTCAAGTATACACAGCATGGCTGCAGGAATTTTTTTTTTCCTTTTTTTCCTTCTATTTTTCCTTTTAAGGAAACCAGAATACCTGAAACAAAAGGATTACAAGTGATTTGAATTCCTGGAAATATTTATGGAGGAATATATTTATATTTATTATGTTAATTTTTGACTTTGAACATTGTCCTTAATGATGTTATAATGTTAATGTTATGTTAATGGTGTAATATAGATATTTGTAATAATGTTTTTGCATAAGACATATTCTCCCCACAAACTATAGACATTTAGATGGAGTTTCCTGTTTTATTAGATTAGGGCCAGTATTTCCCTCTTTAGTAAGTGAAAAAAGAGAAGGAACATCTCCAAAAGATAACTTGCACCCAAGATTGTATTTTGTTCTGGCTCTCCATAGGCATATAAAGGTGGTAGGTACCTGAAGTTGGGTGTGGATAGATAAACAGCAGCTTAAATATGAGCTGGTTGTCTCCTAGATATAGTTCCTTTGCTAGTTTATTATCTTTCTTCAACATTTTCATTAGGTCTGAGTATTACCTGTCTTCTGTATCAAGCCATCTCTTTCCCATTAGCCTCTCAGAAACCTTCCTTGGCTGTTCAGCAGTAGCGGAAGGACGATGAGGTTAAGGCCCCAGAGGCTGCAAACCTATCATCCAATATTTTTTCAATTCATCGTGGCTGAGATTAACTCATCTTTTCCTTGACCACCTCTTTTGTCTGGGCCTGTGCCTCTTTGTCGGAGAGCAGTGCTCTCATTAGAACTTCCTAAACCCCAGATATGTATTAACAAGGCTTCTGAGGATGACCTTTTGTCTGGGAGGAAGGTTGCTCACACTCTCAGCAGTGCTATGTGAAGTTTGCTTTCCTCAGTGAATTTAGGATCAGGTTAGTACTTAAGCTTACTTCCAAATCATGCAGTTAATTTTATTGCTTTTTCTTTAGGTCTGTAGATTTGAGTGAGCATTACTGCATCCGTCATATTTCATTCAGTGATTATAGTGCTAGGTATCCTTTGTATTCACCTTCTAGAAATGCTTTGGCAGCAGAACTGACTATGCAAAAATGTGGAAGAAAAGGTAGAAATAATAAATGCACTAGCAATTTGGCTGACGCAGTTCTACATTTAGGTTTTGTTTGCAGCCCGCTGTTCGTCTCTGGCAGTTTAAATATACATATATGCTGTCCTTTTTCAACAGTGCAGGGCAGTAGGTAAGCTGCAGTGTTATTAGTGTAATAAATCTTTGCTAAAAGAGGTTCTTCTCTTATATTGCCTGCACGTGCTGCTGCTGCTGTTCTCATTTAGATATTAAATTTAGATGTGCAGAATTCGTTGAAGTTTGCTGCAAGTCTTAGCAATTTTTTCCACAACTTTGCTGTCCTAGCGAGCCCTTGTGGGACTGCTTAAAATAACATGAAGAACTGCACGTTGAACCTTGGATCTGGCTGGCTCGGTAGCATCACATTGTCCAGGGCACATCTCTTACCATGGCTTTGTAGGATCATGTAGTTGATCACCTGTCCCTCTAACCATAAAAGGATAATGATCTTGAAGACACTTGGGCAACAAATTTGATTTAAACTTTCTGTGTCTGCTTTGATTAGAGTAAATAAGAGTTGAGTTTGTACCCAGCTTTAGAATAATGTCCTCCTCAGCGTTTGCAAACTGAACGCAGTGCTAAAGCTATGTAAGATTTTGTTTGGCATGGCTTGGAGGTATTTTTAAGCCTGCTGGTGGTCTTATTATTCCTAGTTTATTTGTGTAACTTTACCTAACCTTGTATTAGGAGAGAAGAGTAGCACTGTTTCCTGTGAGTTAGTGTGGTGGTTGGCAGTGACATCAGCTCAGGCTTAATACTGTGTGCTGCCTCCGTCAAGGATGCTTGGGGCTCTAAAAGACAGCCTGTGTGTCCTGCGTGGATTTATTTTTCTTTTAATTGAGATTGGAAGACCACTGTAGATGATCTAGGTAGGAGAGAATAATTTACATGCTGATAGATAGTGGATTTAACAGCTTCAAGCTGAACTCTTCAGAATCATGGAGACTACTGAGAACTAATGCTGTGTGATTGGAAACAAAATCATTCTAATGTAGACTGGAGGCTTTCCAAGCCTTGCTTTGGGAAACCGAGTGCATTTTCCCTTTGCACTTATCTTCCATGCAGGGAGGTCAGAAGTCTTCCTTTCAGTCTCTGTTCCCTTGGTAGTTGCAGTGATTTCTTTTTTCTAGGACCATTTAATAGCTATTGACCTTGCCCCGGGGAGGCTGGAAAAAGTAGGATACAAAAGTGGGACACAGACAAAATTGCATCAATGCACTGGCTTCTTCCCTCATATCTCTGAGAAAAAGTATCTCCTGTCTGTCCAAACCTGGATGGTTTCTACAAAACGGTGGTTTCTACATCAAGTTTTTATTGATGTAGAGGTGTTGCTAATTGTTATATGATAGCTCATTTTATGTATGGGAAAAGCTTCCAAAATCAAAAGTACATTTAAAATCATTTGTCTATGATGTTTCTGAAGTGTTGAATGCTTCCAGACACTGAGGGAAAGTAGCATTACCACAGCTAAATTTCTAATGTATGTGTTCTTAGCAGCCAACACAGCAGTGCAATGGATGTTAAACTGGTCACTCATATAGTACTAAAAAAAGTGAATTGTCCCTGAGTTTATTTAGCTGATACTTCTCAGTTCCAGCTGATGATAACTATTTATTTGTCTTATAATCACTGTTATTTCAGGAAGTTATATCTGTCTGTTGGTAGTTCTGTAGACTTGTGTAGCTTGGGGAAGGCATTTGCACCCACACTGAAAGTAGGAGAAGTTGAGTGAGGAAGCAGCACACCCTGTCTTTATGGGGAGTATGGGCCTTATTTGAGCATTCTGAGAGAAACAGGCCAGTAGTAATAAACTCAAACGAAAATAAGGATAAGCATTGCTTTTTCGAAGGAGGCTGGAGAAGTTTTGTCTCCAAATGCCATTTAACATGGGCATGTTTCATTGCCTTTAGCGTTCTGGAAGATCTTGCCTAAATCATGTAGAAGTACATGTTCAAATAACTGAGACTTCCTGATTTGATTTTTCCTCATGAACAAGATGAGGGGAGGATGCTGTCATGCTAAGAGGTGAGTATTTCTGAGGAGGAACTCTCATATTTGTGTATGGTGGCTGTTGAGAACTGTTCAGGAGTCCTGTCCATCACAGCTCGTATCTTCAAGACTTACACGGACACTTTGGCTGTGATAAGGCAAGGGGCCAACAGCCTTCAGCAGCTCTGAAGGTTGTATATGGCTATGCAACAACATGCACTGATGTTGTCATCTTATTTTTGTGTGTGATTTATTAACATTTAGAGAGGAAAGGTAGATAAATCTTCATTGACTTCTTGATGGGAAAACACTGTTAAGAACTGAAAATCCATAATCGAAGTCTTCCTATATTTCTGCAATGCAATATTGAAATCATTCCCATCTCTCTGCCTTTCCTGTCAGTTTATTAAATCTTGACTGCATGCCTGTCTCCTTAAAGCACAATGGAATTTGTGTGTGAGCTCGCATAGTGTTCTGCCTGGTATGTGGAGTAGGAGAGCAAGGCGTACGAGCTTGGCAATTCTTAGGTTTTAACAAAAATGTCCAGACAAATCCGAAGCAACACTTTCACAAGTAGCATTTTACTGAAGTAATTATTCTCTGAAATAATGTGAAAACAATAAATTCCAAATGTGGGTGCCACTTTTCAATCTCAGCTTCTTATCTGGAAACTTTCTGTTGGAGTTTAATCTATTAAAATTCCAGCTGAGTGTGAATTCCAGTTCATTGCTCACTGGTATTATTTAGGCTGTAAGATCTGTGAAATGGATTTTATTGACACACTTGAAGATTAATCCTCTGCTATGCACAGAGGATGGATACTGGATGTACTGGAAGTACAGGCTGTCACACTTGCCTTGTCAATGTCTCTAATTTTAGACCTTTGCAAACGTGGACAAATGCTGATATTTTGGGCTCCAAATCAATTCCAGTTGTCTGGTGCAGAATCTTAATGCTTATTAGTAGATTCGTGGGGAGGAAAACAATAAACTCATGGATAATACCAAGACACTTTCCTAAATGCTTTATATCATTATTTTTGTGGGCAGTTATGACCAGTTAAGGCAGAAATCTTGATCATACTGAATTCAAGAATTTTATCCCGAATTTCAGAAAGAGAATTCTGTTACCCTCCTCTACATTCACTGGCCTTGCTAATAGACCTCACTGTGTTGCAGTGGCCACTTTCGGCCTCATGGCTTGAGGAGACTATTTTGAGTCGAAGTGAGTGTTGATTTTCGCTCCGGAAAAGAAGCAAGGAGTTTCCCATAGAGTACCGAGCTGACACTCTGAGTTAATACCTTTTCTTCCTTCCCTCCCTACGCCTCCAAAAATGCTGTAAGGGAAAGCAGCTACGGGCAGCTGCCTCAGCTGTTTCACATACTTTATCTGAAAGTTACATTTTGTAAGTAGCTCTTAAAAGAGTGATTAATTCTAATTTTCTAAGAACCAGCTGGTTAATGGATTGCTGCAGAACTGTTTATAATAGCAGCTATCTATGTAATTAACAGTTATAAAAACACACTGGTTATGCCTCTAAGATGCATATTGCCATTGTTCAGAAATCCTTCAGAAAGGGTGTTTGGCTGTATTCAGAAGTCCAGTACAGGTTTAGTTTTAAGAAAGCGTAATGCTGAATTTTAAATACCACTTTTTAATTGCACTGTAATTGCAGGGATTTGCTCCCTTTGTCACCAGGCACCGTCTTGGAGGGCTTCTGCCTTTGCTCTGAGCTCTTAAGCTCTAAGCCTCAGAGCAGCTGTTGTCTCTTAAACGCAGAACGTGGGGAAAAAACTGCCCGAGTTTGTCAGCCTGAACAACGTGTTCCTATTCAGACTGTGTGAGTGCAAGCCCTGTTTGCCATCCAGGTAAGAGGCCAGGTGACTTATGAAGAGAGAATGAGAGAGAGATTGCATGAGATACCCATGCAATTTGCTCTGATGTCTCTTTTGACTTCAGATGGATGAGACTGAGTTTCAGTTAGAACCGAGCTGATTTTGACCAGTTCCAGTGCCATCCTGGCTGGTTGTTCTGGTGCACCCCTGCCAATCCTAAGAGACTAAAATGCCAAAACTGAACACATCTTAGTGCTAGTAGGAATTACCACTGAGTTGCCACTGAATGACAACGTGAGGGTGAGGACATCGGTCATGCTCCTTCAGTAGCTCCTCTTCGGAGATACTGAGGTGGATGGATTTGGCAGGTTTCCCGTTTCTTTTGACTTTTGCGTATTTTCCTGGAGCTCAACTACTCTAATACCTTTATAGGAAAGCAGAAAGGACATAAAGGTGCAGGGGCTACTTAATGGCTTTCCCACTGGGACTCAAGACAGTGTCTAAGAGGGGAAATATTAACACAGTCTGTGCCCTGGGCTGCTGCCTCCGTCATGGCTCTCAAAGGTCTATGGAGACAAGATTCTGAAGTGTGCCTTTAAAAGTCCCCAAATAAACCAGCAAAATAAAAATGCTTAGTTGATCTTGTGTGAAAGGAGAAGGACTGCCAGCACGCAGCCATTTCAGCGCAGCTCGCAGGGATTTTTAATGTGGCTGAAAGTGTCTGAGTGACAAATTAGTAATAAAAATGTCACTAATTAGACTGTAGTGGAATCTTGATAATCAAAACTACTTGGGTGAGACTAAATATATTCAGATGACTGGGAGCTCAGATAATGGGAATTAGCTGAAAAAGAAGGCAAGCTTGTTACTGAAGGAGGCTTAGACATGGTAGATACTTTGAATAAACAGCACCTAGGAATTTACAGAACACTGTGCAGCACTAGCAATGGAGGGACACCTGGATCAGATAGCGGAGGATCACACTAGTGTTGTGCTGCCTTTTGTAGCTAGGAAGATGCTCTGGAAGCTCTTGACATAGGGTGCCAAAAGGAACTGAGTTTGCTGCAGGATCAATTACCTCTTAAGAGGGTTAGGGCTACCTTATTTCCTCAGGTAAGCGGTTAGCTCAGTGCTAGGAAGTGGTGACACACTTTCCAGGAAAGGGTAAGTTTTCTTTATGCTTGAGGCTGCTGGTTTTGTAAATGCAACTCAGTAGAAAAGACTCTGAAGCATGTTAGGATTGTGCTTTGCAGCAAGATGGAAGCTTGAAAAAGAGGGAACAAGACGTCCTTAGAAAGAAGTCCCAATGTGAACATCAGCCTTCATCCTTGAAGCCAAGGGAATGTCTTTAAGCATGAACTTTTTGATTCACTGGTTGGGAAGTTGAACCGCCTTACAGGAATGCTCTGATTCTCTAAATCATTTTTTCCTGTTGTTTCTAATGCTGCATTTATGACATTCCCCCCCTCTTTTCTCAGGTGGGATTATGGGAGCCATAGTACATTAAGTGCCCAGTTCAGTGTTTTCACGTGTAGCAAATGAGGTGACACAGGTCTTTTTGTACAGTTAAAAAAAAAAATAAAAAAAAAAGGGTTATAAACCGAGAGAGAAAATATATCTAAAATATAAAAAAAAAAATATAAAAAAAAAAAAAAAAAAAAAAAAAAAAAAAAAAAAAAAAAAAAAAAAAAAAAAAAAAAAAGGAAAAGTCGCAATGTAGGTGGAACAAATATGATTTAGATTCCTTCTTTTTCAATTTAATATTGTAATTAATGTAACATGGAGATATACCTATCCCTTATAAAGTGCAGAAGAGTCATTTTTCACAACAGCAAACCCGATACTGCCACGAAAACACTGCTTTAGTTCTCGAAAGCACCATTTTCCAGGACCGGTTTACCAATGAAAGTTTTCTTTGAAATTTTGCATTAGCTGTTCAAGGTTAAGCCAAGGGCAGACGTGTCCAGGAGCTGATCTGGAATAGCAGCACTGAAGTCCCCATGTGAATCACCCTCTGGCCTTGTCCCTCTCACTGCTACGCAGACATTCGGGGATCAGTTAGGAGGGACGAGGCAGGGCCTGGGCTCCTCTTTGTGCTTTTGGTCTCCTTGGCGTTTCCACCCGCAGTTCCTTTCGGCCTGCGTTCGCTGTGGCAGGCAGAGGCTCCCAAGAGCCTCCCTTGCGGACCTCCCCGCTCGGCCTCGCCGGGAAGCTCGGCCACGTTTCTGAGGGTAGGGCCCTTGGCAAGGGCCTGTGAGCAACCGGCCACGCTGTGGGCAGCAAGCCCAGCTCCTTCCTTCATATTCTGCTCGAGGAAGAGTTAATGTCGGTTATTGCAGCCTTCTCCCTTGCCGTCACTTAACCAGGGGTTGACTCCCAAATTGGGATAATGCTGCCCAGGGCTGCCTGCAGCACACACGGCGTGACTTCTGTGTAAGGTCACAATCTCAAACCTTAATTGAGAATTGAGCAACAGAATGTGATTCATATTTATTTAAATGACTTATTAGGTGTGTAGTCAGCTTTTCAGCTTGATAGTAGCTTCAAAATCACTATGTCACTGCTGAGAACTGGTGTCGACTGCAGTAGGTACCTGCTTTATTCCAAGTTTAAGATACTGCTTACAGCTTCTGGAAGGAAGGCATAGATTTGCTTCCAAAAATAAACGATTTTCCATAGGGAAATCACAAGCAGACTAATTGGGCTTCTAGTTATCTTGCTGCAATATACGCTACTTCTTTCTGCAACTGTAATTATTCACAAATTTGTGTCTGTCTGTCTCCCATGATGAAGGGAAGTGTGTACAGGGGCTTATTTCCGTGTCTGGACTAACTCAGTAAATGTCAAATGTCTGATGCCGATAGACAGAAATCATTTTGCACGGGGAAAGAGTGCTGTGGATGTGCAGGACAGGCTGGTGAGTGAGGGGCTGCTCGTGCGCCCAGGCTGCTGTGAGCCAGCAGATGCCCCGTGTCTTTCAGGTTCCCTCTTGCACCAGAGTTGCAATTAAAGACTCATTTGTGGCTTTCTTGGCAGCTGCTTGAACCCCTTCACCAGCTTGTGAGTGGGCTCGCTTTTATCCCAGCACATTGACTCTTGTGCAGGTGCTTAAAATAACACTCGGGTTAAAATATCTCTCAGGTGATAAATATCTCAGTGGTAGGAGTGCCCTGGAAAGTCTAAAGCCTTTTCCATAGATGATAATAAAGAACACAGGAATTCCTGGAAATTTTTACCTTAAAAAAGAATTTACTAGTTTACAAAGTTGATGGCTCTCTGAGCCCGGTGATAAGAAGTGATATATTTTGAATGGATAGAGTGTATATTTTCCAACTATGTTTTCTCTTCATGTTTAAGAGATGTGTTGACAAACAATCCAAACATTGTCATTTCTTACAAGAACAACTACTTCAAGCCATGTAAATAGAATAGCCCATCCTAGTGGTGCTTTGCTTGAATGGAAGCGTGCAAAATCCGTGGATGAGGCTCTCCTTGTCTCTGTCAGGCAGCCTAGGTCAGCAGAGTGGCAGCCTGGCATGAGCCGACAGCTCTGCTGTGATCCTCATTGTATCCACCCTTAGGGATATTTGTGTTTAGCAGCTTTCTCAAGTGCCTCTTCAGTGGTTCTAAGTCTTTTCCCTTGCTAAGGAGCTTAAAGCCATGGGAGGCTTCTGTAGTCTAACCATTAAAGCCACAAACAGAAAAGAAAACATAAAATCCCATGTAAGCCAAGAATTTCATGGTGCTCCTCTTTTAATGACGCTAAGTTTCCCCTGACCTGGAATTGCTAATTATCTGTGTGTTTGATTATTTTTTTCTTTTCTTAGTGGCTGCTCAGTGCCAAAAATAAATGTAAGTAAAGTCACTAGACAATACATTAAAAAGGTACTTAATAACATCAAAAAAAAAAAAAAAAAAGTTGCAATGTAGGACAGGCTTGAAATAACTGAAATCAAGCAAATGTGCAAATTGTTAAGCAACCTATCTATTTACAGGTACAGGATTTTTGAGTTTGTTTTGCTATGGTTGTTTCTAAGATAAAAGGGGTAGAACATACCATTAGCTGCTGATCATGTGAAATTGGAAGGAAACTTGCTAGAAAATAAAGGAAAGTGTCCTCGTAAAGCTGCCTGTGCAGGGGGAAAGAGGGAATGTTGGGTGGCTCTCGTGGCCTGCATAAAGCAAAGCCCCAATTGAAACAGCTTGTCATATTGCAGAGTGGATGCCCTTGTGTTCTGGAGTTTAGTGTAGGTACTTGCACAAGAAATGGTGCAGTTTATTTATGCTTAGGAGAGATGCTGGGTTCTTCATGCCAGCTCGTGTTTGCTCCCAAGGATTGAGATAACAGACTCCGTATTGCTTGGCAATGTGTGGGAAGGGGTGTAACTTAAAGGATATGGGATCTACTGTAAGGCGGGATTCCAAAATGTGTTCTAAATTTGCTGATCAATTTAAACAAATTGGAGAGAGGGTCTGAATTCCCCACAGTGATAAGGTTCTGTGAGCTTTGTGAGAGGTACTGATGCTCCCGAGGCTCCTCACCAAGCTTCTCGATGAAACTCTAACATAAGCCTGCTAGGTTTATTAGACACCAGAGAATCCACTTTGTGCACATCATCATCATTGTTGCCAGCTATAGAAACCAGATCTAAAAAGTTCTGTTACTCAAGAGAATTAGCAGCATTACATGGTTGTTATTTTCCCTCCCCGCTGGCCTCTCTAAGGGTTAACTACCAGACATGATTTTTCTTCCACATGTGCTCCGTGTTCAAACTGGTATTGATGAAAGTAAAGGAAACGGAGCTGTGGTGGCTGGCACTGCTTGAACAAGGTGGGCTGGAAATCAATGGGTGTTAAGTGCAAGCGGATAGAGAGCGTGGCGGAGGAAAGGATTTGTGTCCTTTTGTTTTTCTTTTAAATTACCAAGAAACATTGCTCTCGGTGCAAAGGTAGAACAAAACACTTTTCTTTTTATGCCAAAGCTTCACATGGCCCCACTAATAGCAGGGGAAAACCTTCACAATAATGTGCATGTTCTGTTCAGAAGAGAAAGGCTTCTTTCCCAGAGCGAGAGTGGAAAGCTCCCTTCTAAAACCTCTTTCATCTAAAAGAGCACTGACCGATCTTGTAATAATTGCAGTTCATTGCTCTTTGTGAGCTTTGTCTACACGGATTTTTGTTATGTTTTCTGACCTCATTTAGTGGTTGCTGGACATAATTAAACCCCATAGCAGAAGATCATAATGGAAGATAGGACAAAGTAGTATAATTGAGTACAATAATGTAGATGAGCTTTTAGATACTGCCATATATTATTGTACATTATCTGTGTTTTTTTTTCACTGTGTAAATGCCTGCCTGAACATGGGACAGCCATATACAAAAAATGAAAAGAAGTACAAAAATGGCCCTGACCATACCCCTGAACGTTTGAGGTTTTCGTAACAGTTCTACAAACAAAAATTGGAATGGAGGATTCAATTTCTAGCACAAAAATACCTCAGCAGTGCTAAAACTGGATATGCATTCCTGTGATGGGAGCTCCGATGGCACTGTTATTTTAAGTTATTTTGAGCATGAAGTTATTTTAAGCGTGTTCTAATACTTCAAATCATTTTTGTCTGGCAGAATCTGTCTGCTGGGGGCCACCCTATCTAATAGTGCTTGGGCTAATTCTGGATACCGTAGAGCTGTAGAACAGGAGGGAGAAGGGGTCCACCTGGATTTGTTGTTCTTGCTTTCAGTGAAAGAAGCTGTGTGTGTGTTCCAGTATAAAATCTTAAATAACACAACCCAAAAGTGGCAGAAAATCATTTTAAACTAACTTGCTTCAGCTCGCATATTAAAAAAAAAAAAAAAAAAACCCTCCTCAAGCTGTAAATCTCCTGTAAGTGAATGAATAGATGCTCATTGGGATGATTTCTGAAGATAATCTAGTGGAGACACATGGCAGAAGTGAGTTCTAGAGCTGAGGGATTTGAACCGATCTATTTATCCATTATCACCTTTGGAGGGCCGGCTGCATCGAATGGAATGGGATATACAAATCCTACCAAGTGCAGTAACGCCAAGTTCTCCATGCATGCGGGGGCTCGGGGAGGTGGCTCCAGATGCTGTGGTTTAAGGGGCTAAATATCCCGGCAGAGCAGTGGGAGTTGATGTGCAGGGGGTCTGTAAAAGCTGGTGGGAGTTTCCAAGCTAGGAAGCTTTGTCACTCGCGACTAGCTTGATGGAGAGCCCGTGACCAACAAGTGAGTCCATAGACTGAACAGAAACCTGGCTAGGGACTCAGCCCATTTTGTTTGTGGAGGCAGCAAGGCCAATGGATCTGAGATAAAACAGTAAAAACCAAATAGTCTCTGGATCCCGGTGCAGTGTTATCTGAAGCAGTCAATTCTGCTGATGTGCAGCAGATATGACATAGGCTGGGGGAGAGGAACTGTGTGTGACTGTTTCTCTTGTGACAAAAGGCAATTGTGCAGATTCTTGTAATAGAAGCAAAAGAAGTGACCTCCTCATCCCTTCCCAGCTCCTCATCCCTTCCCAGCTCATGTGTGTGATGAGCTGAAGCTGGGGATTGGCTGTTATCTGTATTACAATGACTTATAAATGAGTAAAAATTAGGGATAAAAAAAATACTAATGTTAGGAAATGTCAGCATCCACGGGAAATCTGTGCACAGCAGCCTACAGCAGCACTCAAAAAAATAAACGAGCCTTCTGGTTCGAGAACTGGAACCTGAGTTTCTTAGCCAGGCACTGACTGGTAAGCAAATCCTACTCAGTCATGTGCCAAAATGGTAATACGTGCACAGATATAAGGAATAATTACATCAGTTTAAGCATCCTAATTTGTGCCAAGTACTAAATTTTAATTATAACAACATATGAATATTCATAATGTAAATAGAATGCGTGGAAAAATTAAAGCAACTGTTTATACTCAGGCTAGGTCAGGGCCTTTTCTTAGTGTCTATTTGTGGAATTAGATCTGGATTTTTTACTCCAAAGTGGCTGGATGGACTGATTGTAAACTAAGTTGCTTATATTTTTTTTCCCAGATTTTATCAGGGGACTCTTCTGGTATTGTTAGTCACTGTATGTTGATGTTTAAAAAACAGTTTTGGTCAGAAATGTTTGACTGTATTGGAAATGCTGGCAGAGCGAGCAAAAAGCTGCTCCTTGTGCCTAAGCAGGCAGTGCTGCAGTAATTCCTGGTGCTAGAACAGCTTAAATTTGGCAGTGCTGGAGGTGGGGTTTTCTTCAGGGCATGTAAAGAAAAGCGGGGCCGTGCAGGCTTGGGGGCCTGTGCTTTGGCTGACTTGTATTCCTAAAGAGACCTTCATCTCGGAATAGTGTGTGTTCTCTCTACGTAGTAGCGTTTCCAGTGCTACCAGCAAGGAGTTAACTCTGAAGGAGCCTGAGGATAACCACCAGAGTGAACAGAACTAGCCGATCTCACCTGAAGCTACTCCCAGGCTGGAAGTGTGGGAGCACATGGGAGCAGTTGCTCTGCTGGCTGATCCCGTGGCAGACACGGCAGGCAGAGGTAGCCACCTCGTGGGTTCGCTTCGTAGCTAATTTTGCAAGTGTGGGCTTTGCCAGCACGTGGAGCTTGTTTTGCATTATGTGCGTGGCATTTGTGAGATCCACCAGCCTGTATCATACTGAAGGAGCCCCAAGCTTGGTTCCCTGTTAAATGTCTTTTGAGAGGCCGCCATAGCGGGTGTATGAAATCCTCCGAAAAGTAAGGGGAAGCGGAAGGAAATAGGAAGGTAAAGTGTAGAAAACATCAGCAGTGAAAGGAGGAAAAGATATTGAAACTGTTACTCAAGCTGACGTCTGTCTCTAAGGAAACTTGTGTGCACCGAAGCACCTGTCCTTGAGGATTTGGATGCTTTTTCTGAGAGTACTGAAGACAAAAAGAGAACTCGCTTTACGGAGCCTTGTTCTTGCTACACAGAGCTCCTCACCCCCTCCCAAAGTCCTGCACATCAAGGTTTTCTATTCTGAGGGACAAAAAGAGGGCCACAGATGGAAGAAACACACTTCTGGAAAAGCTTGTATCTTCAAAACTGCCTGTCCTTGGATATAGAAAAATGTATTGAATGGAAGGAACAGAGGGCTGTCTGCAGATGAGAAACTGGTCTGGAAATGAAAACAGCCCTGGGGGAATTTACTGCAGTTGAAGAGGAGCAGGAGCAAAAAGGCTGCAAATTTGCATCCCTCTTATTAGACCCATAGACCTTTCACCTTGAGGTGCCATGCGAAGCTTAACCTGTAGTAGTGTTAGCCCTGTTAGTCCTTAGGCTGTGTCTGTATATGATAACATGTATTGGTATCATTGATTAACAGCCAAATCCTGTTCATCTCCTGTTTTATCCGCTCACCTATATGTTGTATCAATATCAGCACTAGTTGTCTTACTGGCTGTCATGTAGTTAGGCCTATTGAAAAGAAAAATGTACCCAGGAAACATCCTCACTCCTCACGGTGGATTGGGAGGCGCTTCAGGCATCACTGCAGCCTTTGGAAGTAAAAGGAGATACAGCCTGTGGGCAGCTTTTGTTGTTTTGTTTTGTTTCCGTCTGGTGAGAACTCTTGTTGTACCTGCTAGGATGTCTTCAGTGGTTTATTCTCCCATGTATCCGTGCTTGCAGTTCCTGTAGCTAAAAGAATTGAAGCAAGTCAGGAACACGCTGAAGGGAGGACTGTGTGCAGCTCCCACAGAGATATATGGATTTTTTTTTTTCGGACCTTTTCAGGTCAGTAGCTTTGCCATGTAAAATAACTTTTCCAGATGGAAATGGACTTATAAAAAGATTTTGTGGATCACGTTCTTCAAATCTGAGCAATAGGAAGGACTGGATGCCCTGTTTCTCTACAGCTCCTTCTTCGGTTTGGGATACCAACGCTCTCTCCATTCTTTCCCCTCAGCACAGCTCAAAACCTGTGTCATTCAGGAAGCCAAGTTAATCCATCATGAAAAAGAAGTGGCTGCCCTTGATGTTATAGAGTAAGCAAGCAAAATCTGCAGTGGGGCTGTGCAGTAACATGAGCCATACAGAGGAGCAGGATTAAGCCGAACGCCTGCGTGTCACTCAGTAATTGAGATGAGCAGCATCTTGAGGCATGCCAGTAGATGCTGAGGAGTTTGACAGTTGGGCCAAAAAGAACAGACTGGAGCCTGAAGTGTGAGCTGTGTTATAGGGCAATTTAGGCGCTTCTGTGCACTCCGGTCTCTGCTAGTGCTGGCCAGGGCAGATTATAGTTCCCACCAAGGAGTTACTAGCCGTGAGCTTTGAGCTGAATGTCATTTTTAAAACAACGTGGGGGCCAGGAGAAAATTTCATCAGCCAAGAGATTATGGTAGCTGAGGGGCTTTAAGAAAAAGCTTTAACAGAGGTGCCTCAGCTTGTTCTGGAGACTGTTTGTTTTCTAGATCCCAGCTTGCTTCTGTTTCCCTATCAAACTCCATCCAGAAACTTTTTACACTCACTCTAGCTGTGATTATTATATATCAGGAAAATAATATGTTCTTTTAAGAACACCGGTGTTATTTTGACATATTTCAAGGACCCATGGATATCCTTGATAATAAATTGGGAAGTAATTGTGGTGATTGTCTGATATTGCTTTAGAAATCAACCGGCAGAGCCGAGCACTGATTGAACCTGCTGCTGTGGCTGGGAGGTTGCAGCTACGTGGCCTGCTCTGCCGCTCACCTCGGGGGCTGTTATCATATAGGGTCAAAGGGCTTTTATTTTTTTAAGGGTTTCAGCTTTAAGTTACGGCGCACGTTTCGCTCCCAACCTTGTCGTACTTTGGAGCAATGCAAGCAAGGAGTTGCCTTTGACTAGAGGTTAAAGTTGTGTATTTCTTGCATGTTTCGTACTGGGGAAGATAAATCAAAGGGCTCCCAGGGTATCTCCTTGGGATCTGTGGCAGACTTTTGGTGTGGGTTTTCATGGTTTTAAAGGGAGGCCAGAAGGCAACTTGCCTGTTGGCCTGGAGCAGAAGAGCAGCACAAGCTTTGCTCCTCTGGGAGCAGCGCATCTCAAATGCTGCTGCTGCAGAATACCTGAAAGAGGGAAAGGCAAAAGCAGAGGCAGCAGAAAGTGAAAAATGCCTTGTGGATCCCCAGATAGGCTTGTAGCAAATAGGAAGATAGAGGTTGTGAACCGAAGCGTTATCGGAATGGCAGCAAAGAAGATGTTGCAGCTTCTGTGGTGTTTGCCTCTTGTCGTTGGCCTCGGATGACAACTGCTGCCTGATAGCAGCTGGGAGCTGCGTGTGGCCGGGCCGGGAAGGCACGTGTGGTGTGTTGGAAACCTTCAGGCACTTTCCCCTCCTCCGTGCTCTGATTTCCACCTGGTTACTGCAGCGTGTCGTGGGAGCTGGGCACGAGGGTGCGTGTCCAGAGGCCGGCCAGCAGTGCTGTCCAAGAGTGGGAGGAAATTCCCTGGATATGGTTCGTGTGCTTTTGTGTAGGAGGGATTGGGAGTTAAAAAAACAGGCTTTTCTCTTTTCATCTTCGCTCTCATGCTGCTCCCGTTGCAGGAGCGGTGAGACAAAACTCGCTTTGCAGTTCTCCAGCTTTGCAGTTCCCTTTCATGTGTCCCAGGGGAATGAAGGTGTTAAACTGCTTGAGTTAAGAGAACATCCAGTAAACTGGAGGGGAGATAAAATTTTGTAGCCTTTTGGCATTTACATCGCGAGACAGTACTGCATATGAGCTGTCCCTAATAGTCTTGATTAAGCAAAATCCCACTGAGCTTTTATGTATCCACCTGACAAGACCACAAAAAAAAAAGTCATGAGATACACAGCCATAGCGTGTCCAAGGGGAGTTGGGGAGTGAGGAGACCCAAACAGCAGTGGACACAGAGGGGCTGCAGCCCTCGCTTTGAAGACAGGACTAAGCGGGCGTGCAGCTTGTTCTCAGGGTGCTGGCGATGGGGCTTTAGCAGCCCCCACTGCCTGCCTTTGCAGCTGCATGACTGTGTGGGCACAGCTGCTGCACTGGTGACACGATGTCACCCTCACTGGGGAGCTGCTCAGCTGCTCCCAGGGACAGGTAGAAACCTGAAGCGTGAGAGAAGCAACTGCATCTCTTCCTGGGGCAACACGGCCTTGAAGGAGGTGCTGATAGCTGCCTTGCGGAACCAGAGGAAGGAGTTAGAAATGCCAGTCCATTAGCCCCTTTTCCATGCTCTGCTTGTTGCAATGCTAATCCTTTGGGAACTTCTGGATAAGAAAGCCTGGTGTATGGCACGGCATGGTATAAATTAAATTTCTCTGTATGCATGTCTGTTTGCTGTTCAGCTGCTCATCTCAGCTTTGTCCTCCGTGGGCAGGAGGTGCACATACTCATTCAAAAGTTTTGAAAAAGGAGAAAAGAAAAAAGCAAAGCCTCTTTCTTTGTGAAAGAATCACAGATGTTAGCCCTTGCTTTTGTCCGAAATCTAAGTGCTGCTCCAAGCCATCTTGCACGTTCTCATCCAGACCGTGCCCCTTGGCCTTCCTGCCTCCTTAAGAAGAGGGAGCTTCCTTGGCTCCTGCTGTGCTCTCTAGTTGAGCTTCTGAATGGCCCCCTCTTCTGTGCCAGAGTGCTTAAAACTCCCATGTTAACCCATGACTTAAAGGGGTTGAGAACCGTGTACTTTCATCCATTTTTCTTCGTTGGCTTTACTTGCTTTTAGAGAAGTTAACTTGAAGTACCTTTCTGGATAACAGGGGGTGTGCAGTAGGGTATGTAATGCATACCCTAGGTGCTGCTTTCATGCAAATCTGCATCTGTGTTGCTTGTCCCAAACTATCAGGGTTACCTTCAATTATGAAAAAATGATGCAGCAGGACATGCCGCAAAATATATATGGAGAGGGTTTTAGAACCAGATCGAGGGTTTTAGAACCAGATCGAACTCACCGATGGTGAGTTTCTAAACCAATATTTAGGTACTTAAGAGTGAACATTTTGTTAAAAGCAGAGACTAATCCACGCTTTGCTAGACTTGAGTAGTTCTCAAAGCAATTCTTCTCTGATCAGGTGTGGAACTATTGTTAATAATGTCATATTGTACTTCTAAAATAGGTTTTTTATACTTGTACATATTCTTAATGTGCAACTCTGGATGCTCAATGACCAACCTTTTTGCGTTTCATGTGTCTTTTATAAATCATGGCACATTGGTAGGGTGTCACATCAATAAATTACGTTAAAGGACTAACCTAAACAAATGCCAAAATCATTAGCAGTTAATTAACCTTCTGTACTTCTCTCCAAATTGACTTCAGTTTAATTGACGACGTGGGATCAGTTTGCTTGCTGTGTGCTAATACAAACAAACAAAATGAACATGACACAAAAATAAAGGGAGGGGGTGGAAGAGAAAGCAAGGAGAAGATGGAAAAGGAGACATAACATCTCCATTATAGAGCCGCTAATGCAAAAGAACAAAAGAACAGTGGGGCTGCATTGGCAGGAATGGGAAAGGATGAGATGAACTTGAGACTTTCTGTGCTTTCCCTTACCCCTGCTTCCCCAGAAGGATGTCTTGTTTGGTGAGCAAGCCCTCGGCCTCTAGGTTTTGTTGGGTTTTGGTTTTTAGCAAGCTATTTCCTTAAACTGACATGTTTGCTCATAAAATAAGACTTTAAGGCCAGGAAAGCCGCCTGGAGCCCTGTGCATTGAGGTGTTTTTAGTGCCCTCAGGGCTCCAGGTTCCCTTCTCCCCGTTCTTCCTTGTCACCAAATCACCGGTGAGAAGGGTGTAGTTTATGTGCCCTGCTGGAGACCTTGGCTTTACGTTGCTTCTCTGAAAACTGCATGAACTTGATTTAAGGTTGTACCTGCTGCTGTGTATGCTGAACCGATGGGTTAGTTGTGCTTGCTGTGTGCTGGGCTAAGTAGGGTCTTTACAGGTATTGCGTCTCCCTGCTTGAGGAGTCGTGTGCCTTATATCCTCCCAGCAGGTTTCCGTGGGACCTTGTGCAGGTGCCAGGGTTATTGGTGTGAAATGGTGTGAGGTGATTTTCAAGGTCTGCTCTGCCTTTAGTTTAATGGTGGGGGCACTCCTGGTAATGCTGCATTGCCTTTTACCCCCGCAGGAGCTGGGCGCCTTTAGCTGACTTCTGCTGCCCTTTTCTTGGAGAAATGTTCTGTTCAGCCTGGAGAAGAGAAGGCTGAGGGGGGACCTGATCAGTGTCTATAAATATCTCAAGGGAGGCAGTGAGGAGGAGGGGGGCGGCCTCTTTTCAGTGGTGGCCAGCGACAGGACTAGAGGAAACGGCCACAAGCTGAGGCACCAAAAGTTCCACAGGAACTTAAGGAAACGTTTCTTAACAGTGAGGGTGACAGAGCCCTGGCACAGGCTGCCCATAGACGTTGTGGAGTCTCCTTCTTTGGAGATCTTCAAAACCCACTTGGATGCAGCCCTGTGCTCTAGGTGACCCTGTGTGAGCAGGGTCGGTTGGACTAGATGACCTCTGAGGTCCCTTCCAACCTTGGGCATTCTGTGGTTCTGTGATTCTATGAAATGTGTTACTTATTTCAGAAAAATCACCGAGACCTGGTTGTGGCTGCCCTGTGTGGGATGCTGCTAGAATTACTGCCTTAATGCACTTATTATGCTCATTAAAAAGAGCTCTTTGAGTTTAATCGCGCTACTGAATATGGATTCTGGAGACCTGTTTTTCTGAAGTGCTGTTGGAAGAGTGAAACTTTCACTCGAGAGGTTTTGTTGTTGTTGTTGTTTGTTTCATGCTTTACTGCCTTGGAAATAGCACAACTGCACTAATATTCCTCAAGTATTTTAGCATAACCCATGACTTTGAATATTACCACTGTTAATATCAAGTTTCATAGGCCTAAAGTATGAATCTAAATGTTTCTGGAGCTGCCTTTGTGGTTGGAGAGACTCTGTTGAGAAGAGATGCTGTCTCTCTGCTCTCAAAGGAGCTTGCATAAAACCCACCCCAGCTCTTTGCCTAGGCAAATGCTAATTCTGAGCAGATTACATTTTCCTTATCTTTTGCATTAACTAACATGTATACAACCCCAATATGCATGCAACAGACTTTTATGTATAAATATAAATACAAAGAGTAGCATTGTGTTTATTTCCCTCCTCCTTTTTTTGAGGCCGTCCCTAGATGTTCTAGTGTATTTTAAAGGTTTATAATGACAAAGGAAAGGATATTGGAATGAAATTAGGGGTCCCCGCATAGACAGTAATAAAATGTAATATCTTGGTAGACCTCCACAGTGAAAGTATCATTTTAATTTTCTTCCAATTTGGAATTAATTTGTGACTGCAAAACTTGCTTGGATTAATTCCATTGCTTTCTGAAAAGGGACTTACTTAATTAGAGTTCTGCTTAGTCTAGCTTCACTCAAAAATAATTAATATATATATTTATTTCTCTTCTTCCCTCAAATGCTTGTCTTAAGCAAACTGTGTATTTAAAAGTCACAAGAAATAACATGTTAAAGCTGTATATTGAAATCCATGGGGAAATATGGTTGCCCAGTGCCTATGCTAATAAGAAAAATATATGTATACAAATGGGCTTTTCTTATTCCTTTTTCTAAGTTCGGCAGTTCTTGAGGGAATTGATTTTGAATGTACTGGAGAATGTGCAGCAGTTTTGTGTGTTAATTTCAAATGACTTTTAAGTTTGCTGATAACTTTCGCATTCAGTGATGAGATTTTCTTTTATTAGTCAATGCTGACTTTGCTGCATTTGGGCTGCCTTCTCTACTGCTCTTTATGGGTAGCAAAGTTACAACCACCATAAATACCAAGAGCATGGAGGAGAGGATGGAGTAAACAATTTATTTTCATGTGTTTGGGATTACCACATAACTCTCAAATGGCAGAGAAAAGTGGAGTTTAATGGTCACCCTTAAGTTGAGTGGGGTAAAAAAACCCAACTGCACTCAGACTTCCTCTGTCTCCCCACTGTTGTTGTTCTTGGTTCCAACTAAGGACTGAATGATGCCTTTTTATTTATTTGCATGCTGTTAGTAGGAGAGAGGTTTAAGCAGGTAGTTTCCTTCTGCTCTGAGAGTAGCTTGGCAAGGAAGATTCAAGGTGAGCTGAGAATTTTAGAGGCACGGTGGAAAGGGAGACAGAGAGACGGTGCTGGAACAACTGAAGATACCATAGGGATTGCCCTGTAGTACTTGGAGGCTGCTAACATGTTTGCTGTGAGTGGGGAAAGGGTGGGAAGCGATGAGTTTAACACTTGGTTTATCCAGTGACATGCCCTGTAAGTTGGTCCAGCTAAAGTTGATGGCTTAGGTTGTCAGAGGAAATGAAAGATCTTGTTTAATGGCACATTCTGGCGGTGTTTTCCACACAGCTTTGCTTAGCTTTGCAGTGAACTTGCACAAAGTATTACCATGTGATAACCGTCTGTTCCTTGCTTTGAAGCTGGGTTATCTTAACACCAGAATGCAATTAAAAAGTATGAACATAATCCCAATTCCTCCCATGCTTCGTTCTGAAGGAAATAGGGCACTACAGTGTGACATACCCGAACCACTGGCAAAAGTGGTAAAAGCGACGGCGCTGTAGCAGTGTTGCCAGCGAAGCCGCCACATGTCACATGCTCAACAGTGTTGCCTTAAAATTAAAAAATGCCAGCAAATACTATTTCCCAAAAGACCTGTTAGAATACCAGACTAATGTGCCTTTGCAGACTTAGCTTAGATAATGCTAGCTAAATGCTAGTGCTGCTCTTAGCTATACCACGGCACTGTTTTATTTTACCCAGCTGATGGGGGGATTTTCACTCCGTTTATGCCAGGAATTCTTCCTCCGTTTTCAGCAAGCAGGCACACCAAATAAACAAGTCCTGTTCCGCTTGTCCCTAGATCCTACGCTATTCCAAGAGGTGCTGAGTACCCATCTGGGTGCTCCGTTTGCTTACTGAGGAGTTACTGATACTCTCCTAGACTCTACTAGAGGAAACGCTTCTCATTAACAGAGCGTGTGCAGAGGTGAGCGGTTCAGCTGAGCGGGATATATTGCAGTGCCAGGGGCCATCTGGGAGACCCTCTGCTTAGGAGAAAAGATATTGCACAGCTTACTCTGCTCCTGCAAGTTACCTGAAATACCCTGAATAATTTGGAATTGCCCGTTTTAAAATTTTGGATGGTGGTAAATTGATAGCAATTGCAAAATGAAATGTATTTTGCTTTTGAATGACAAAACTTCTGCTTCTCAGGGGCATCCATTTCTAATTTTCTAAATAATTTGCTAATTTCTCTTTTGCAAAGTGAAATCCTTAGTATATGCAGTATAAACTGAACTCCTAATCACATGAAAATATAGGGATGATTTTTACATAACTTACATATTTTATGATTGGAGTGAAGGCGAAACACCTCCCAGGCTGCTTTATAGAGAAAGAAATGGCTAAGACCAGCAGGGATTTAGCGCGTTTCTTCCCAACCAGTGGTGCTGATGGCAAAGCCTCCTGTTAGCCACAGCTAAACGAGTGGGATAGCCTGATGCTGGATAGGGAGCTGGGCAGCAGTAAAATACGACCTTGTGGTTCTCATGATAGGGTCTTTCAGAAGAAAAGGAAGCTTGAAGGCAGTTTCCTTGTGCAGGACTAATGCAGATATGATTTGTGAGGATGCAGAGCCCAAGGTTAGTTTTCCTACTTTTAAAACAGATGAATGCTGGTGGTGGCTTTGTATGTTTTCCTCTGCCCTTGCAAAGACAGCCTTCTGGGATCCCAAACACGCCTGTTCAAAGGAGGAGACTGCTCTAAGCTTCAGCTGCTTGACAAATTTTTGGAACTGAGCAGGAGGTGGTTTTCCATATGGGAGGCTTCTGTCAGCCTGGCTGCGTCGGTCAGGAATGGGAAGAGGTGTGAGCAGTCACCAGCTGTGAACAAGAAACTGTTCCTGTTTCTTGGTCAGTATGAAGCATGTACAAACTTGAATGACCAAGCTGTGAACGTTTCTTTTTTAATTTTAGTTTAAATATTTATTTTCATCTGTTCCACTTCATCAAGCAAATTTGTATGTGTAAAATATAGATATATCACCATACATGTGTATATTCCAAAGTATTCAAAATATTCCAAAAGATATTCAAAAGTATGCTGGCAGAAATTCTCCATATAATTTCCATTTCCTCATGGATATTGCCAAGTTATCATCCTCATTCCTGGCAGTCTGTAAGAAGAGACATCTGTTGAGAATGAAATTAGGCCTTGATCCTGGTGTCTTAGGACACTTCTGGAATCTGCCTCATCAATAGCAAGTGGGCATTTTCGATTTTTTTTTTCTAGATGTTTTCAAATATCTGAAATCTGAAATTTAATAATGGCTTTTTGTCATAGGTGTTTCCACCAGGGGGACAGGCCCTTCTCTTTCTGCTGACTGGTCAAAATGCCCAAATATCAAATCATGAAGAAGTGCAGAAATGATGGGGTTTGGGTGTTCTTTAGCATACAGGTATTTTGGACAAAGGCCATCATGAGAAATGCAGACCTTTCTTACAGCACAAAGCTATAAGAAAGTTGCAGTAAACAGAACCTTAGTTCTGTTTACTGTGCTTATAGCACAACTCATGTTGAGTTTTTCCTATAGCAATTAATTAAGGTCATCATTTGCTTGAAAGCAAATTCTCAAATGCAATAAAGGTAACCTACATTAAAATGAAATATATATATATATATATATATAATCTGTTTGTCCTTTAAGTGATGATCTTGCCAAACGTTGTTGTCTGTTTATCCCAGAAACTTTCAGGCAGCTCCCAGGCAAAATGGTCTGTTTTTATACACGTGTTAGGAATTCTGTCTAGTATCTTTACTAATATCTTCTTAGATGACACATTTTGTTAGTTTATAGTTCAGTGAAATGTATTTTCTAGTGTCAAAATAGATAACTTATTCCAGTAATAGGAAAATAACATTGTTTTTTTCCAGCATGAAAGTAATCCCAGCAGGGATACACATACTGTACCATACTAATACAATTCTACTTTAATATCAAGTAGAAACTTAATATCATTGTTTCAGATGTTATTGTTGTATTATCAAAGATGAGTCTCAGCAGGACCAAAATGAGTGATGTTCCGAATGTTGTAACGGAGGTTTGCAGTGGGGATGGCACCAGACTGCAATAATTATTTTAAAAGGTAGCTTTAATTATTTGTAAAGATTTTTTTTTCCTGTACACTTACTTTTAATTATCTCTTATTATACAAATATATATATTTTTTTCTGATGTTCTTATATGTAGCACAGCAGAGCGCTTGGGGTTTTACCGTTTCACGGGTGGTGTCAGTGCTCCTTGGAGGAGGAAGCACTGGGAATGCCCCAGGGAATGAAGCTGCCTCAGGAAGTGAATGTTCCCTTAAACACCGTGTGCTGCCCTGTTATATGTGTGGAGATCAGCTGCTTTTGCTTGGGAGATAAAAGGGGGTAATTCAGCGTCCTGCCTGTCCCCATTAGTTGTTCACCGAAGGGGACAACTTCGGTCCATGGGGGCGGGGGCTGTGGCTTGTCTCCCTGCAAATACTTCTGCCTTGTTTCGCAGGTGAGCGTCACCCTGGCTTGTGGAAGGGCGGTGGGTGGTAGGGTCAGCAGGGACTTCTGCTGTTCCTTTTCTGCAGTTAAAAGCAGGCAGCGTCTTGTGCAGTACACAGGAGGGAGCACCAAATCCCGCCGCTCTTTCACAGAATCACAGAATCCTTCAGGTTGGATGGGACCTCTAGAGATCATCCAGTCCAACGCCCTGCACACGCAGGGGCACCCAGAGCACGGGGCACAGGGTTGTGTCCAAGCGGGTTGTGAGCATCTCCAGAGAAGGAGACTCCACAGCCTCCCTGGGCAGCCTGTGCCAGGGCTCTGTCACCCTCACAGTGAAGAAGTTCTTCCTTAACTTCCTGTGGAACTTTTAGTGCTTCAGTTCATGGCCGCTTCCTGTAGTTCTATCAGCTCCCGTGACTAACTCCCATATTCCCTGTCAACTCCCACCAAGGTGGGGAGAGCAATGGTGCTGCAGCTACAGCTCTCTGGGAACAGGTCATCTTTCCCAAAGGCCGGCGGGGCCTCCATGCAGGGCCTCTCTCCTAGGCCTCCATCCCTGAATGTAGCCAAAAGGGGTGCCTGGTAGGGGCTCCAGGCGACTGTTGGGACGTAGATGGCAGGACGTGGGGGTCTCCTCATTGCCAGAGCCGCCAGGAGGTGCCGGAGGTGTCGGCGCAGCTCGGGTTTGAGCAGCGCGGCGAGCGCGCCCAGCAGGTTGGGCTCTGGTGCTTGGGAGTGAAGCCGGGCTCAGCACGGGCAGCTTCCCTGCAAGGGAGCCCTCCGCGAGCAGCCAGGAAGGAGCCTCCTGCCTGCAGGAGCCTCTGTGCTTACAGCTCAAAGCAAGCACAATTCCCTGTCCCTCCGGATAAGCCTTCTAAACCTGTACAAGTTAGGAGGAGAGTTGGCTAAGGGAAGAATTAATCGCATAAAGCAGAGTTTAACCTACTTCTGTTGTTCACAGCTATTGATTTTGGTTTGCTAAAAGAGCAACAGCATCAAATGTTTCTTAGACAGGAAAGCTAGCTGTTAAACCAAATTTCTGAATCTATCTTTCTCTGACAGGGAACTATTGATAGGCTGAACTGTGACTTGATAATACTTGTTTTTTTCCTGTGCACAAGATAAATGAAAACAGCAGGGTGCTTTTCTGTCTCTCTCTTTTTCCTTTTCTCTCTCTGTTTTCTCCAGTTTAACTTATAGAGATGGAAGCTTGATTGGAAGCTTGATCATTGTATCTTTAAACCAATAATAACAAAAAAAGGAATTACAAACTCCATCTGAAGCTTTGGTGACTTGTTTCCAGCGGCTAGCAACACCCTGCACAGAAGACACTATCCTTTTTCTCGTCATGATACCGATATATTCGTAATGAGGAAAGTAAGTGACAAGATTGATTTTTACATGATAACTAGAGCATCTTGCGAATGAAGGATTCAGAGATGTCTTTGCAGGTCTGCTGACAATATCACGTGTGTAGTTAGGACATTGCTGTCCCTCTTCCTCACCAAGGATAACAGTACCACCGCGGTGGGTATTTTGACATGCACATACTGTAGACAGACAGACAGCTGACTGCTGGGGAGCTAATCACATTAATATCGAACAAGAATAAGAGAAATTGGTTTCCTTTCACTTAAAGTTTTAAGAAGGAGGATCCTGATCTAAAAATTTGCCACAGAATTGAGGTGCCTCAACTAGACTTTGAGTACCTTAGCTAGCGTATGGCCAACACAGTTGCTTGGAGGCAGGCCAGCAAAAAAAAAAAAAAAAGATAAAAAAGAAAAGGTCTTTTTGGTGAATTGGGTAGGTCCTGTCCTGCCCTGCCCATGATTCATGTGTGTGTGTTTTAACTTCTGTAAAGTTCAACATGTAAGGCTTCTGTCCGTAAGTTTCTTTTTTTAACCTATAAATGCCAAGGACCTGAACCAGATGGATGAGCAGAGAGAGAGAACTGAGCATCTTCAGAAGGAAGGAACTTGGTTCCTTTGAAAGAGGGATATAAGAGCCAGGTGAAAAGATTGACTTTTGTGTAACTGAATAACTACAGTAGATTTAAAGCTTGCGTGTAAGATGAAATCTGGATGAAACAAATCAGGATTCTTTTAACGTTTTACCTTATTCAGTAGCACTGGGTCCCTAAGATCAGGGCAAATGCAAGAACGCACTGTTTAAAATTAAAAAGACACATTTCTTAGGCTGATATCTACAGCACATCTGGTAGATACAGAAAGGTGCGGCTGGTGCAGTGCTTCAGTTCACATTGGAGCATCCTGTCTTCTCATATTTCCTCTTTCTCATAATGAAGTGTTTATTGCGGGCAGAGCTTGTAAATTAAATAAAATACTAATAATCTTTTGGGCCAACATTTGGTTGATTTAAATAAAGATATATTAGATGTATTTAGAATATTTTTTTCTCCCACACTCCAAGCTGTGTTTCCATGGAAAATTTAAGAGGGTAATAATTTCCAATTAAGCAGCAATATTTTAAAGGAGCACTTGTTATTATAAGATTCATAACTACTTTATAGTTGGTTGACTTTTTAAAATTGAATCATTCTGAGAACAAAGAGCAACATATTACAACATGTAATTTATTATAATTTGAAGAACACTTTTTCTTTTGTGTTGTTTTTCCTTTGAGACTGTGTTTCTTAACGCAGTCTTCCAGCCAAAAGGTGTGAGCTGAGACAAATCTAAGGTTCTGTTTACTGCAAGGTGCAGGTTTCCACCACAAAGAGAAAATGGCCCCGAAGAAAAGGCAATCCTCTGCTCAGTAAAGATGAAATGGCTTGATTTATAATGAAGGCCCGGGAGACACATCAGTGTTAGCAGTGCTTTCAAAGGGCAGAGAGTACAACTAGAGAGCAGGCAGTTTAAACAAATAAAAAAGAAACAAAAACATTATCTGAGTCTCATAAATGCATTTCTGAACTTTAGACTTTAATATATACTTCAATGCAGTCTCTCATCTTCAAAATGAAGAATAAAAGCCAGGATGTAGTGGAACCTGAAGGGGAAATGGATAGTGGTTCTTGCCCCACCTTTGATGGCTGGTTTGGTTGCTTATCTAAGGTGAAAGTCGGAATAAACAATCACAGAAAGAAATTCTTTGGGGCATTACTGAGACCAGAATGAGAGGAGAAGGTCCTTCTTTTTAGAGCTATTTATCCCCTGTAACATGTCAAAACTATAGGCCTAAAGAAGTGATTGTAGCATTTGGGTAAAAATGACACACAAGGTAGTGATCGTCCTTAAAACTACAGTTGAGATATATGTAGCTTGCAAGCATTCCTAAAATAAGTGAGCAGCCCAGAACTGGGGAACTGAAGTCACTCTTGAGACTTGTCTTCTTTAATTTTAAGCCTCTCCTGTTTCAGCTGGCCTTAGGGAGCCGGCCCGTGAGGCTGTTGCAGAGATGGAGCCCAGGACTGCATAGTGCCAAGATCCATAAATGGATTACCTCACTTAGAGAAGTTACTGAGGCCACCAAGTGAACAACTTCCTCTCAATTCCCTTTCCCATCGCATTCCGTAAAAGAAAGTTAAAAATGAAGCCAAATTTCAGCGTTTGCCTTGGGTGAGCAAAGCGGCATCCTAGAGAAATCTGTTGTTTTAGTGATTGCTAATTGGGTGGCTCTCTAAATAATATCCAAATACCGAATTCCCCCCAAAGTGGTATTAAATTATGGACAGCCTGAAGGCTGCATTTACCTCCACTAAAATTATGGTTTTAGAGTTGGAGCTTGTATTTTACTGCCACCCAATATGATGCAAGCTTAGTAGGTTTTCAGGTCCTCATTATTTTTTGCACTAAACCTGACAACTCATACAGGCTTTGAATTGGTTCCTCATATATCATACACATAAATTATATACACACTTTTTTCATTTTTCCTATTTTAGCGGTAGCCTGAGCTTGGATCACTCGACTCTTTGGTCAGCTACTGGGATGGTATTCTTCATTGTGGAACTGTCTTATGGAAATCTGCATCTTAATTGCATATTCTTAGGAGACCGTAACCATAAAATGTTCAGTGAAAATTCTTAGGAAAAGGCAGGTGCTAATAGATTTTTTTTCCTTTTCTTAGAGGAACAGAGGACACCTTGAAAACTGATACACCCTAGTGTTTTTCCCACAGGCATATTATGGATGATGCACAGTTCTGATTTTATTGTAGCTTTGCTATGTGCAGAATTGTGGAACAAAAGTTTATTCCCCTTGAGAACATACCTACAGTTTTTCTTAGTAAACTCTAGATTGCTTCCTACAAATATTTTTATTTGGAAATTTAATCTTAAGGGTTTCTTATGACCTTATTAAAGGGAGGTTTTAAAATCCATGTACTTGTTTCTTCATCATTTTTATGAACTAGGAAACTACTGCTCTGCCACCTTCATTCATAATTTTACTCTCTGTATCTAGATGTTGATTTTTTTTTTCAAAGAGAAAAGTATTGGCTTTTTGCTTTTACTCAAAGTAAATGCGCTTACTCGGGTAAGAGAATTCAAATGAAAAGTATCATTTTGCATTTAAAATTACAGTTCCTTTGAGCTTTCTGGTCTGGTTTGTAACTGAGTCTGTCTATCCAAATAAAGTTCCTTCTTTTCCTGAGATGATTCAGTATGTCGTTTTATGAAGATAAATAAGGCTTTTATAGAAATAAATTATTTCTATAATTTCTATAATTATTTCTATGATTATTTCCTTTGAATACATTAGCAAACGTCCTTTAAGAATGTAACTAAACCGTGTATTTTGTCTCTAGTTATGGATTTTTCTACCTCTTTTCATGAATGAATGACAAGAGAAGCATATATTTGGCAAAATTGTACTGTGCATCTGGTCAGTCATGAAAGTGTGTCAACTGATGCCAGCTGACCCTCTTTCTTCACAGTTGGAAGATCTGGCCAAGAGAAGGTGTCTAGCAAGAATGCTATTTCAATTTTAGGTTTATTTTGTATAGTGGGGTTTCAGGGACCAGAAGTAGTCTTGGTGCAAGGAGATAAAACTCTCCTCCTGCAGAAAGGAGCCATAATTCCCACTACCAGGATGGTGTTCAGGTTCGTCCTTGTGCTGTCCTGAAGTGCTCGTACCTCAGTTGTGTCCATGCAAGTTCACTGGCCATTCTGGAGTCTTCCTGGTTTGTGCTGATGCAAATGCCAATATGGACAAGCTTGTAGCTCAATATGTACAAGCTTGTAGCTCTTCCAAATGCAAAATCCACCATGCAAGAATTAGTGTACTTCCTAGTTGTGTATGTCCAGTCTTGGGAAAACCTCAACTGGGGCTTTCCATGGCTAAAATTTGAGAGGCGAGAGATGGGGAAAGGCATGCGAGTTAGTCAAACGCAGAGGGGAAAGTGTCACAAGTGAAGTAGTGACCTTAGCTGCTTCTAACGTTTGAGCAAGCAATTCCAACACTGCAGCATAATTTCACTTTTCAAAATTGATCAGGTAATTTCTGCTCATTCCAAAATGTGTGACGGTTCTCAAAGTTGTTCTTTCTGCCTTTAAAAAATAATGTCCCAAAACTTGTTGCTGTTTTTATTGATATTATTTTGTGGTCAAAAATCCAGTGAACAGTTTATCTGTTAAGGGTAGGGGAAAATACTTGTACGCAGGACTGTAGAGTATGATTCACATAAAGCAGCATATTATCATAACATTGGAAAATATATTATAGGAAGTAGTTCCACATCAGTTAGGAAATTGGATGGGCTGTCTTGATTTTTTTCCATCTCTAGTTCTTTTCTTGTTCTTCTATTTTGATATCTATTTCCAAACTGCCTTTAGACCAAAATTATTCCTTTGAATGATTTAAATTATTTTGCAAGATGTCAGTGCAGGCTTGATGTGTTCAGAGATGTATGCATTGTAATATTCTAGTTGTGTTTTAATAAAATTGGAGTTTCTGACTTTGACTTCTGATATTTCCTTGACAGACAAAAGTTTTTGTTAGGCTATGATATAAAACATTGGTGTGGAAATATATTCTATGCAGCTAAAGAATACTGTGTAATTTAGAAGCATGAGAATGAATGTATTTTTTGCTATTTAAAATAAGTGTGTGGATTTTTTTCCTTTTTTTTTTTTTTGATGAGTTGCAGACTACTGCAAATCTAATTTAGGCAAAACAGAACTGCAATATTAGTGTGGTAGGCAAAAATATTTAATCGTAGTTACGCTCATGAACCCCCCCGCTCTCGTTGCTTTGCACTTGCAGGCTGACCCCAATTGCTCGTGGGTGTTGCTCAGTGGCAGCAGCAGGGACCACGAGCAGCAGTTCCAGCTTGGAGGAGGAGCAGCGCCTGTGTGCGGGCTGGTTCTCCATGTTCGCAGTCCCAGCGCTGCTGACCACCCTTTTCCACGCTCTGCCTCCCTGCCTGCCCTTATTCCTCTCCCCTCAGTCGTGGGGACTTGTGGTTTCCTGGAGGTTGCTGCTTCCAGCAGTGAATCCACAACACAACATCAAAAAGAGGTTGCTTTTTTCTCTTTGCTGTCTGGTCTTTTGTGCACATTTATGTATTTTAGCACCATCAAAGGCAAATTGGGTGGTTTTTTGACAGCTTTTTTTTCCAGGTAAGAATCAAGTCAGTTAGCTTTTACACTTTGCCTGATAAAAAATTCTGACTGGCAATTAAAATCGTAAACAGTTGGAGCATTCCATCGTATTTGTAGCTGTTTATCTTCATTGTGTCAGGAATCAATGTTGCAGCGATGGAAAATACGAAATGAAGAAGTAAAAAGTTGCAGTCAAGGCTTGAAATCAGTGCACATGACACTGAATTACTAAACAATATAATTTAAAAACTTTGGAAATAAAGTTGGTGCTGAAACTTCTTCATTTCACTTGCTAAATCAGGTAATAGATGCAGGAATAATAGAAATAAAATAAAATAAAATAAAATAAAATAAAATAAAATAAAATAAAATAAAATAAAATAAAATAAAATAAACAGCTGCACACACATTCAGTTATTTTACCTTTGATTATTTTTTTGATGTATGTGTTTGTGCTAGGTTTAGGACACGAATAAGCAAGGAACAGTAAAGTTTTGTTAGTGAGGCATGTGGTACTTAAGAAGCAGTGAAAGGGAACGGTATCGGAAAGGCAGTCGGAAAGGCAACAAGGGCTGCATTTGATCCTGGTGGATAGTACGATGAATCCTGCAGGGCTCTGGAGAGTAACACATTCTGCACCCATCTTCCCATCTGGATGTCCTGAGAGCTGTAGCAGGGCTGTCGACCCAAAGCCTTGCGAGGAGGTAGTGACGTTGGATCTCCTCCGTGCCCCTGCTTTCTGGTAGGCTTGGCCAAGACAGCGTTCACCCCTTTGCTCCCAAGTAGGGTTAGCTCTGCTCTTCTGAGAGCCAAGCGCCTTGTCAGAGCACTGCTTTAGTCTTCAACCTCAAATGTGATTGTCAGAATCCTTAACAAAAGTCATGACTTGATGGCTTCTGCCTTTTGGAGGAGGTAGCATGGTGTACTTTACAGCTGCAAAGCCTTTTGCAGTCTTTAAGTCAGAAAGTTCAGGAGTTTAGACTTATATGTGGCCTAAGGTTGTGTAGGGTTCCTCCTTCACCTGACAAAGGCCGTTTCTAAGGTATATTTGAAATGCCTCTCTCGTCTCCCAGTGGTTTGATGACACGTGAGGATCTTTGATTTGACAAATGATTCTTTAAAGGTATTGAAAAACAGTGGCTTATCAAGGAAAAAGGAATGGACACTGTGCACTCTAATGCATTTTTCCAAATATTGAAGTATCCTAATTTGTTTTTGTTGTTGCTTGCTATTAATCCATGTACGCTCATGGCAAAACACCCCGAGATGATTAAAAGTTACATTATTGGATTAACTGTCATTCTCAAACACAGACTACAAAAAGGATGAAATTAAGAGACTCCTTCATGCTTCCCCCCCGGCATGCAAGACACATGGCCTTGTCAAGAGAGGTCACCTTGACTTGAATCCCGGGGATGGCAGCAGGTATTAGCTTTGATGCCCGTGTCCTCTCCCCCTGCTTTTGGCAGTGACGCCAACAGGCAGGCGGTGCTCCCGGGCTGCAGCTCGCGGCGGCAGCGGGCAGGGCTGCTCTGCAGCACGCCGCCGAGCTTGCTGTCTTGACAGCAGGGGAGAAGAATGACAGGAAGAGAAGGGGAAAGCGTGTGCTAAGTGAGCATTGTAGGAATATTAAATCTAACACCTGACAAGCGATTGCTTCAAACCCAGCAGCCTTGAATATGAATCACTGTAATGAACTCGGCGTGGAGCTGCACCTGAACGCAGCTCCGAAATTTGGCCTACTGGAAAGATGGGTGCTTGCTTGCCTCCCTCTCTGAGAGCAGATTGCTCTGAGTATTTTTACCAATACCTAGTTTGTGACTTGCAGTTGAAGTATTTGAGTACCTAAGAGCTTATTTTAAAAAGGTCAAGTCCAATTTCTTTTCCAGAGTAAGCACTGAGATTTTTTTTTTCTCCTAGGAAATGTGTGTGGGTTTTTTGGTTTGGAGTTTTTTTTTTCTTTTTAAGCAAGGTTTTGGTTACATGATTGTGTAACTTAATTTTTTGTTAAAATGCAGGAAGGTGTTCATGGGAGAAATAGCTTGTTAACCTTTTCCTTTTGTTTCATTTCTGTGTGAACTTTATAGGAAGAGGAGCTACCTGTGTTTGTGGCATTTGCTCAATATTGAATCCATGCACTGAGGAAGGAAGAGTCTTTCCTTAAATCATCATTGGTTTCTTCCTTCATGCTTTAATCTCTGAATCCTGCCTCTGCTTAGCTAAGATCTCCTTGTGTTTATAGCTCAAAGTGCAGCGGTTAGGGAGGCACAGCAATTGTGCAGGAACCAGGAAATTACCTTTGCCGGCTGTACAGTCATTTTCCAAGAAGACCATAATGTATTCCACTTGGAAGCAGGCTGCCAGCTCTGGTGGTGGTGGAGCCTTAATGTGAGGACTCGTGATGGGCTTTCATGTTACTTGAACAATGCAGACCTGGGAAGGTCTGGAAATCAGACATTTGTAGGTGACAGGCTTCTATTGGGCACTTGGGCAAGTAAGAACAGCAACCACTGACAGTACTGGTAAAACTGACGTGTGTTTCTGGGCTGGAAGTATGTCTGCAAAACTGCACAGCACCCAAGCATGAAAAAATAAGTTGCTGATATGTTTTGAAGAGAGGGTAGAGAGGAATTTCTAAAAATGAATTTAACCTTAGAAAATGCTGAGAACTTCCATAAGAACTGCTATAGAGGGTCAGTTACTCTTCACCACCACCGACCTAGAGCAGCATTGTAGCACCTGTAATACCAGTTTAGGAAGCATCTTTCTCTCCTCAATTGCACTGGAACTACAGAATATTCAGAGAGCAGGTCTTAATCATGCCTATTTAAAGTCCTTTGCCCTTGCGCAAATATTAAATGCCACTGTCGAGACATAAGGATGTTTAGCTTGACACAAAATAACTTAAGAGCAGACCTTTCTTAAATGCCTTTAGCAGTACCACTGTGCAACTGCAAAGCAGAGAACCGGCAGGTGAACTGCCAAGCAAAGTGCAAGAGGGGCCACAGTAGAGATGCCTGCACTGCGCTGTGTGTGGTAACTCACAGGAGCTGCATGTGCTCCAGCTGCAATCACACATGCGAGGGAATGGTTTGAGATGTTGATGAATCCCCTGGCTGGCAATCTGCAGCCCTACACAGCTCTGCATTTGTTCAAAGTCTATCTTTGCAGCTTCTGCAGGACAAAGGGGGAAAAAAGAGAATGTAATATGGATCATACATTTTGTTGCTGGTAACTGGTATTTTTTATTAATAATAAGACAAAAAAGGTTGGAGCCGTATGTATATAGCAAAGCAAGCAATTCTTTCCATAGCCGCTGTATCTCATCACTTACATATTAGTGCCAGCATGCCAAGTCGTTAATTAAGCAGGGTTCTCCTATGTGTAGATGACGCTGGCAGGTTAATTATGGTTACTGGGCTACTGAATCAATAAATGCATGAGGGAAACTGATTGCACACCTAGAAGAAGTCGCACAAGACTGGAAAAAAGAACAGTGGGAGTATATGGCAATTTCAGAGGAGGCATCATAAATTAGAATATGGTCAAAAACACAGGGAAATCACAAGATCTGTTTGAAAAAAATGCCCAATGCAAGGAATAATAGAAATTATGCTTATCTTCTGAAGGTGTTAATGTTTTGGATAAATATATATTCCCTTTTCCTTCCTGGCTTTTGTCCTTTTTATGCTGTTGCCTCGCTCTGTCCACAGGAGTTGCACATGCTCTGTACAGTCCTTTCCCTGGCCTGCCCTGTGTGCAGCTACTAAACCCGAGGCAAAACATGTGCCTCTTTCTGCAGAGAGCTTCTGGACCAGTTACCTTTGAGTGAGACTTGTTCATATCGTGTTCCAAGCTTACAGGAAGCTATTTGTGTTTACTTGAGGAGATTGGTTCATCAGTTTTATTGCAATGGTTAGGTTTTTTTGTAAAAACATATTCACTAATGCCCTTAAAGTTGGCCTTCACATGTCTGAAAATAGAGGTAAATACTTCACTGGTTCCTGTTAAAAGTGACACTTTAAAATGAAACTTCTAATTCGGGAAGATGTCAGTTTGTTCTTTCATGTTACTTACTGGAAAGACTCTCTTCTAGAGATAACAGGGGCACCTACTGTGTTCTTGACATGAATCTTCCTCAGCCTAGCTGGAGCTGAAGGGTATTTACTCGTAGGGTAGTTTCAGGCCCTATGAGGATGGACGCTGGCTGCTCCAACTTGGACAGCAGTTGCTGACGCTGGTTTTGCTGCTCACAGGCAGCTCCTCTGGCAGGTCTGAGGGGAACAAGTAACGGGACAGTAACTTCCTGACGTTGGCAGGCGTGTGTGTGGCATGGGCCGTGTTTTGGCAGGCTGCTTAAGTTGTTCATCCCTCCCGAAGCCCTTTCCACCACTGCAATGTGAAGGGTGACGCCGCTTGAGCTGCCGAGGTCTCGGGAAGAGGCCTCGCTGCGGCTGTGGTGCCAAGCAGGACAAGGCCCCGATCCTGCTCGAGGGTCCTTGGCTTTCTGCTGCAATAAATAATGAGGTTTTGTGCGAGCTCTGGTGAAATGCCTAGAGCCTGGCCGATACAGTTAGCCTGCTGTGCCAGGGCCAAATTGTTGTTTGTAAAGTAATTTGGTCTTTAATATAGAAGGCGCTGTATGAAATCAGTTCCTATTATCTTTTCAAAGAGACTTTTCTGTCTGAATTGTAAGCTTAGCATTGCTGACCATCTCCATAAACACTTCCAGATAATAATGTTACATGTTCTTTCAGCTAATATGTATCATTACTTTTGATCAAGCATGGCTTGGTTCGTAACTGTAGAAATAATATGATTTAGTGGCCTCCAGCCAATCAGTTAATTACATGCTGGTTACTTAAAGCACCTGGGACTTTGGTTCATCTGAGTGTAAGTTATTAACTTGCAGGTAAAGGATCAGTACCTCATAAATAGTTTTTCTAAATAATCTTACAGCACAGCTGAAGTGGTAAGAATAAATGTGGGGGACAACTTTAAATTCTTGTTGTGTAATGCAGCTATTTTGATTTGAGATAGCAAATAGCTGTCCCATATGAATGGCATATAAGCGTCAGATTTGCTACATGGGCACCTTCAGGAAAGCCATTTTAGCTGTTCATAAAAATCTCACAAGTTTACAGGTACTAGACTGAATGAAAACTGATTTTTTTTTTGGGGAATACATCCTTGTTTTGACTTTGTTATATTTTAGCAATATACTTTTAAAATTATCTGATTACCTAGAGTGTAGGGCCAGGCATAAATTGTGGGTGGTCGAGTGAGGTTATTTACAATATTTAAGGTTTTATCTTTCTTAAAGCCTTTCAAGTGAATTAAAGAGCCACTTATTTCTTTAAAACTTGAAAGAAGAGATGTGGAAAACACTTAAGTTTTTACTTTGCGAAAAAAAAAAAAAAAAAAAAAAACTAAGGTTTTTTTAGGCCAAGATAGCCTCTGTTAGGTTCAGTACCTGAAATTAGTGGTTTTTTTTCTGCAGCTTTCTTATGATTTTTGCATATTAAAAACATGTGTCAGCTGAGGAACCGCTTCTGTAGCTGAAGCAAGGAGAAGAGCATCAATAATTGGGCAGCCGTTAGTCCTTACTCAAACGCTTTGGGTCCGTTTAAGAAGCTGATGATTGGGGTAGCTAATTTAAGGACAGGCCTAACACGCTGTCCTTGCAAAGGGCTATTACCAAATTCTGCATAAGCTGCATTTTCCCAAATAATTATGCAAATATCCCCAGGAAGTGCATTAATCTAATCTCATATGTAACCTCAAGTGAGAGAAGCTAAAAGTTTCCAGTCAATCATAGGGGTAATATCGGATGTTTGCGTTCATTGGAATGGATGAGGAACCTGGCAGTGCACCAAAGCAGTGAGGTTGTCTTGTAAGAGAGTGGCCAGCTACCCTAAGACAAGATCTCCACTCTCCATATCTGTCAAGGTCAGACCTGCTCGACCTCAAAATGTTGGTTTGGATGCTGAGATGTCAGTAGCCACGTCAGAAAGCATGGCTAAAAATGTGAGAGTAAGTGCAGAAAGATCAAGTGTGCTGGATTTGTGGAGGCTAAGCTAGGAAGGAGGCCAGACTTCCTAGCCTGCTATCACTGTGGAGGGAGGCTCCTGGCTGAGAAGTGAGCAGTGAAGAAAAGCAGATGTAGCCGAATGTTGGATTTGGAGCAGCAGGAAGTATCTGATCTGATTATTCATACCTGTATTCTCCCCCACGCTTTGGCAGGCTTCATATCAGATGATTCAAGCAGAGTAGGAGCAGTAGTAGAGTCATCAGAAACCTTAAGGGGGAAAAAGGAAAAGAAAAAACAGGGACTGTCAAATCTAGCATTTCCTTTCAGTATTTGTCAAGTCATTATAAAACCTCTGTTACAAACTTGTTGCTTGTGCAAGAGAATTGTTAGGTCTAAGGGGCAAGTTCCATCTTACTTAGACAAGTGCATGCAGGCTGATACATGCATCTTGCAGGATGGTACATGCCTCTTTCTTCTGGTTTTGAGTGTCCTCTGTTCTTATTTGGTTTAAGCAGACTTGAGAACTCAGTAAATAGAAACAAGCTATTTGGAAAGCAAAGTGCACTAGTCTCTTAAAACCAATTCAAATGTGTATTTGCAAAAAGAAGAAACAAACACCAGCATGGAAATATGGAAAGCTAAGAGCCATGAGAGTCTCATGTTTACTATGCTGTGGACACTAGTTTTACAGTGTACACACAGAAATGTCAGGGATGACATAAAAGTAGAACTGGTTCTTGTGCCAGTACGTTGATTCTCTGTTGTTTCAACTTGCAGCTACTCTGAGAGCTTGTGCTGATGGAGGTGCCAATCGTCTCTACCACATCACAGAAGGAAGCCGTGACAGGTAGGTTAATAACCAGCTGGGACATCCCTTCCTAAGGGGGGTGAAACATGGAGGAAGAGGGTCCATTTGATTACGGAAGGAGCTGCCTGCTCTGTACATGGTGCTTTAACAAGCTATTGCCACGTAGTAGAAATGAACAAAATTTAAACTCCTTGGAGCAAAATACATTTCAGAAGGCAACATAGGCACAAGAAAAGGCCAGTCCCATGTACTTGTAATTACCATTCAGATTTTCATGTTTTCCTCTCTCAAACGGTAACTGATGTTTCTTTAATAATTTATTTTTAATCTCTCTCCTGCTGAAGTCTTCAGAAGACAAGAGTTACTGCCATGTCTAAAGGGCTGATTTGGTAAAAACAAAAAGATCATCTAGAACTGGGTCTAAGCACATGCTCTTTCATTGAAAAATGATGAAACTGTTATTGTTTATTAGGGGAGAAAAACAACAGCGGGCTCACTGCCATCATGTCATTTTGCCTAATAGGTAGCAGGGAGGCAGTTATGTGAGTGATATAGCAGCATGCAGTACAGTTCCTACTCCACATTGCTTTTAATTGTTATTCCAAGTTAGAACTTTTAAAAACACATAGGTAGCCTGAATTTGAATTTGGTGGGTTTTTTTTGTCCTGAAACTCACTGGTTTGTTTGTTTTTTTTTTTCCTCTTGCTTATAATGCTTTTGTGAATCTGCCTTATTTTATGCTGAGCAGTATCTTTCATGCAGCCTCTGAAAAACGTTTTATCTGCTACTCACAAGGGTTTACTAAAAGAACATCTGATGCATCTCACCAGGGGCTGAAACAAAGTATGTCCTCTTCCCTCATCTCATGGGACTTTTGAGAAAATCTGCTTCCTTTATGATGTGAGATGGGTAGTAAAATTGGAGGTCTCCTCTCTTTTTTTTCTGAATTATTTCTGAGTTAGTGTCAGGGTTTCTTGTATGTCCAAAGGCAAGTACAGAGGTTATGTATAGATAGACATTCTAGGTGTGGAAATAGGACTGAAAGAGGAATGTGTTCTTGTTTTCTCTTACGGCATTTGAAACTGAAAAATCCCAGGTTTTGCCCCCAAAGGAATTAGGCAGAGTTATGGCACAATATATTGCACTCCAATGACTTTTTGTAGTGGAATCATGGAAAACTGTTTAATTTAGGGGTTACCAAGGATATATGTGTTGTGTCTCTCTTTAAGATTTTTACTTGCTTTGAGCAAAAATTCCTAAATAAATAGTTTAATTAAAGCAAATGGGTGAATAAAGGTGACTTTGAGGGCAATTGGCAGAGGCAGATTCTTGGTAGAAATTCCCACTTAAGAACTTCTTTTGTTTGTACAGCAAAATTCAGCGTATATTTTGTTCCGTCTGATGGCAAACATAGCAGGGAGGTCAGAAGCAGCTCGATGTCTTCCTGTGCTCTGAAGCAAAGAGGGAGAAGGTGGCTCTCATGTTAAAGTGAAGGTTCATGTAAACTCTCTTCTTTGCCACCTGTAGGAAGTGCAGTGCCTGAGATTTACAGGTCCTAACTAAAACCCTGACTGTAACCTGTCCAGCATTGCTAAGGGTCTGCTACCAAGTGCTGTTGTATCTACATCTGTTGGTCTCTTTCTGGTAGATGCTTACAGAGCCCTTCACAGAGCCTGTTTGTCTCAGAATCTAACTGAAATCTGTTGGACTTGCAGCACACAGTCCTCTCTGGTGGCTGAGGAGACACAGAGGGAGCAATGAAACAGCAGCAGTGTTTTAGACCTCTAATTTTTTCTTCCAATAACACATTTATTTCTCCTGCTGCCCACCTTTATATTCATATTAAATAAGTGCAATTCAGGGGAAATCTGGTGATTATACCTTGACTGAATAGGTTTTTTTCATTCTTTCATACTTGGCCCTTGGAGTATTCTTTTTCTTTGTCTTCCTGCTTCCCATCTTAATTGCTTTGGGTAGATGTTTTACCTTCAAAGTGATTCTTTCCAGGGTGAGGAGGTGGGGAGACCTGTATAATTGTGATTTTTGTCTTCAAAGAAATCATTCTGCTGGAAAGAATATTCATTTACTTCTCTGAAGCATTTTTTTTCCTTAAACTCCCTGTCCAGCATTATTAAAGAAATGTCTGCTCAGACTCGACTGACATGTTAATCTTTTTTTTTAACGCTGTCATAACCTTCTATTTTAAAACTCTATTTTGTTCAGAACCATGATAGCTAATTCTGTTGTGTTGAAACCTAAAAGCTATAGTCCTTTCATTACAGGATGATTATTATATCCAAGAGAGATGAATAAAGAGCTTGATTGATATTTTGGGCTCGATTCTTAGGGACAGTGAAGTGTCTTTAAGCTGCTGTGGTAGTGTGAAGAGTCTTTTAGACTGGGAATAAATTTTCGTAATAGACTGGGAAAAGGACAGGTTGTGAAGTGGGACTCTTACAGAGGTGTCTTCCTCTAAGGATATCTAAAGTCATTACTATTCTGAAGGATCCATTTCCAAACCCTAGAAAAATACAGGCCTAGAACTGATCTTAAGACACCTTCTGTCTTTCCTTCAAGTCGGAGCCAAACCTACCTGTTCCTTTTCTGACATGTGCCAACTAAACATAGCCAGTTTCTTAACAGCTTCAACATTGGTGTCTCTCTCCCATATCCAGATTTCTCCTCTGTAGGATGAATAGACCCAGCTTGTGTAGTTTCCTTGCGACGCTTCTTGACCTCAGTTAGCCCATATCTGCCTTGAGGCTCTGTGCCCGAGACTCCCCCAGCATTGACCACTTCTTTAATTTGCTTCTTGCATCAGGGCAGCCTGGGCTGTTGAATGAAATGTGGCAAGAACAGATTGAGAAGTCCAGCCATGGACTTCCAAGATGGCCTCTGGGCGGCCATCTGCTTGCAAGGAAACTGATACCTTGGTTTCTGCACCTTCCATCGGTGTTTTGACTTGGTTCGTGGCTTGAATGGGGCCCTCAAGCCCACCAAGAGAAAGAAGCCCTCACCTTCGCACAGGGAAGCACTGCAGCGGTTGGACCGGCAGATCATGAGAGGAAAGCATACGAGATGTTCTGTGTCTTCATGAGATAGGGTTTTACATTGTTGTTTTTAAGATGTGTTTGTTGTTTCCTGAAGTTTATGTAGGAAATTGCGGGAAAAAAAAATCTGAATTGCAATTATTTGTACTAATTTTTTTCCCTAATAACAAAAACCCCTGGTTTTCTTTTTAACTACTGATGAGGTGGTATCATGCTGATATTTTTCAGCGATGTGTTAAAGCAAACTGCCTTCTAGAGCTGGAGGCTTGGGGAAAGTAACCAAAAGGGCAGGATGACTTTTCCTTAGAGAAGCCACTCTCTGGGAGCCATCTGTGTTTGGGCAGATGGGGAAACAGGAGGAAAGGGGCTCCTGTTCTCCAGTGCTCTCTGGAAGAGCCTTTTCTCTCCCTGACTACAAAAGCCCAAAGAGATTATTTTCCTTACACTACATTCTGTCTTTGGTAACAGCAGTTGCCACTAAAAAAACAGGAGTCATTGCTAAACTGTTCTTGAGAAACTGCTAGTGTTCAGCAGCTAGAGTTAAGGGCCAGTTACTGATCTTGTGGGGCTGTTTTTCTTGCCTCTCTTGCCTCTCTTGTCTCTGTTTCCATATCCCGTTGCATATTTCTTGACATAATTGTGAACCACTCTTACCCACCTCAGAGTTAGGTTGTTGCTCATCTGTATCACAGCGCAGGAGCTTCTTTCTCAACACTTTCTGATTAAAGTTTAGGGCATTGATTAACTTGTGTGAGATTAGCTTTGGGGTATACAGAGGTGAAGATGCATCGTAAGCTATTGCTGTATTGGCACTTGTAGAGACAGCCATTAATGCCTGTGTCTGGGCTGCAGAGGGCTGTCAAACCCCTTGTGCACTCAGGTTTTGCAGTATTAAAAAGTTGAGGCCATAGAGGGCAACGGTGAACACAGGAAGGTAGAGGATGGTTCTGCCATAGAAACAGTGGCTCTTTGGGATTCTGATCACAATTTCACTATGTCAGGGTTTCTGTATGACATTAAATGAGCTGCGTACAGTTGCTGACACTTAGGCTGCACATATGGCTTCTTCCTGTCCTTTGCAGTGCACTGCCTAGAATACAGGAGTATCCGAAGCTGAGAAATGCTTGTATATTTTGATGCCACTTTTTCTACATACAGAGCTTACATGATATGAATGTAGGTGCTACATCCAAATGCCTTTGCTGGCTTAAACAAGGCTTGCAGGGAGGCAAGAACCTCCACGTGTGTGTTTTGAATGTTAAGAGAAGGTTTTTAAATATCCAGTTGGCAAATATGGACCTCAAAACATCATCTTTTTAGTTGCAACTTTCATTCAGAAATGCACATTTACTGCATAAAGTATGTCCTTCAGTAACCTTCCTTCCCCTTTCTTCCCCTATGGCCACAAGGTTTTCCATGAGCCACTTAGTGAGAGCGAGTGAAGGATATTGGCTGTACTGAGACTTGTTACTCCTTTCACTTGGACTTGATGAGGTCTTCTACATGCTTTGCTTTGTGTTGAAAACCTAACGTGGGAAACAGAAGACTTCACTTTTGTGCTTTTACAGCTGAAACTCACTGGTTTTATATTTGTTTCTAGTAGGTCTAATTTTTTTTTCTTGATGCTGCCTTTTCTTCATGCCATGGCTTCATATAGATGTTGTGTGGTGCTTAAAAAAACTAATGGTTGACATTATGTTGAAATAAATTGCATAAACTGTGTCTGAAAAAGTGACGGTAAAAGCAGGCACCACAGAATGATGAATTCTCCCTGGCTTTATTTTACTGTCAGAGTTTGAAAGGCAAGCAATTGGCTTACCCTTGAATAGGTGAACAAAGCTATTTTAATAAGTGCAGGGAAAAGTTTTGTGTGTTTGTTTGCATGAAAGGTGGGACAATAACTCCTGGTGGAACGTGTCCGTAAGTCTCGATTCCTTATGTCTATACTTTGGCAATTAGTGTGGCTTAGTAGTGCCAGGTCATATGGCTATATTGTCTCTCTTTTGTTTAGTAGTTCAGCTGCCTATTTGTAACCCAAACTGAATTTACCCGATCGTAGAAATTGTCCCTGTTGTAAAGATCATTAAAACAGGAACCGCAGAGCAACAGCGAGCAATACCCGGGGGTGAAATGAGATTCTTATCCTTCTATCTTGTTTCCTGAATAACATTCTACTTATGTGGAAGTTAAGGGTCCTTAATAGGATCACGGAGTGAGAAATTCGTATATACTTCACTGTGTTCTATATTGGAGATTAGAAATAGGGTGCTTATGAGGGTAATTAGCCATTGATGTAGCTTAATGTAACGTTGAGAGGAATTCTTTGCTTGAACTCTTAAGATTGAACTGGATTTTGTTTCGAGCTATTTTGTTTGCAGGCAGAATTTAGGGCCTTCATGCAGGAATTGTAGGAAGAGATTTTCTTAGTATGGTTATACCAAACGAATACAATGGCATTTTCTTGATTTTAACATCTATTCATTGTGTGTTTTGGAAAGTATGTACACACCTGAAGGTTTTTTTTCCTACATTAGTGTTGATATAAGGATGTGCTTCTGTAATGGTAAAAAATACTGAGAGATTATAATAGCCTTCGTGCAACTGTGAAGTCAAAACTATTGGAAAGAGTTGTGCCATGAATGCTGAGGGTAAAGAGTCCCTTGAATGCAGAATTGCAGTCTGAAAGCCAAGAATGCTGAAAGCTGACTTGTTTCTGTCAAATGGCTTTAGGAAAGCTTTTACAGCAGACGTTTTTGCCTGACTCAAAACCTGTAACAATTTTTAAAGATCAAAATCAGGATCTTGAGTTTATCCTAATAAATGCACTATGAGTGTTCCAAAAGCCAACGTTTATCCACAGTTTGCTCCTTTAGGACATACCTGGCTTGGGATCTGTTTTTCAATCCTGACTTACTTCTAAGTATCAAAAAGAAAGTTTTAAAACAAAACCGTCTCCATCCCCCAGTTGGAAAGATGAGTCTATTTGGAGTTACGTAATGAGATTGTTTTAGGTAGTACAGATGAGAAATTTTCAGTATCAAGAGCAAATAAGATCACATAGTTTTGTTATTTTTTTTTAATCTTCACCAATTTAATTAGACCTTTTTTTACCAGATTATGTATCAAATATATTTTTATTCCAATAGTATTACCTTGTAAATATAATTCAAAGTTTGTTTCAGGAATAATAAAGCCCTTCAAGAGTGCAGATTTAGTTTCAGCTAAATTTCAGCTGAGATTAGTTCCTGAGTAGACAGGTATTTCTTAAAAGTGCTATAGGGCAATAACATTGCTAAGCTATGTAAGTGTATCAGGCTTATTGGATCCCTGAATCAAATGTGCACAGAAATGATGAGAGGTGAAAATGGTGTGAATCGAAAGGAGTCACTGCCGGGTTCCTCTCGATGTTAAACAGCAACATAAAGGCAAATCAGAAGTATGTGTTCTTCTGGAATTACTAAGTCAGTATGGGAATATATTTCTATTCACTTAGTCATCAGATGCTATAAATCAGAAAGCTGGGAGTTGCGTAGACATAGTTCTGATATGCGTGAGAATTGCGAGAGGGGCAGAAGTTGCGTGTTCTGCAGGTCACACAAAGTCAAGATGCATTTTGGAGGAGAGGTGGCTGCATGCATCTCTAAAAGCTGTTTTACAGCTAGGTCTACTGGGAGGTGCTACTGGGAGATGCATTGACTACTGTTTGTTTTCGTGTCCATTGCTGCTGATGTTCAAGATGGAAATTGTATAATAATATTTATAACTCCTAATAATAAAGGGTCATCACATTTTTGTGCCTCCCAAAAGTTAGGCTTTCTAAAAGAAGAGTTACTCTACTCACATTCTGATGGAAGTTAGGAAATGGCTGGCTTCTCATCCTCGATCTACACGTGTGTACCCAGGCACCTCCATGCCTTGTTTCCTTTTTACTGCAGAATGTTTTGTTTCGGAAGGCACTGGAAGTAAGTTACAGCTTTGCTATGGGGCCAGGCATTCTTTAAGGTGTCTGTGTGTGGGGGGGGGGATAGGCATGTTAGATAGACCTTTTGGATATATTATATGAACATAATAAATGAAAAAAGATGAATTCACTAATTTCACAGTTGGGGTGTATACATCAGGTTTTAGTCAGTGTAAGAGTGAGAATATTGTCTGCTGGTTAGAATGCAGAGGTTGGAATCAAGGACTTTATTTTCCGTTCCAGGATTGCTCAGAGTCATCCAGCGAGTTACCAAATCAGACCTTCAGTCACCTACTCTTAAAACATAGGCAGCAGTCCTTGAATATGGCTACAGTGCTGCCCTGGTTCCCATGCTGTCGTTGAAGTTTCTCATATTTCTTTGTTAAAACCTCTGCATATAAAAGGGACAGGGTTTGTTTCCCACTGCACACCTTTGGCAGCAGTTAATAAGGAATAGGAGGTCCTACGTGCAGACAGCACACTTTGACATAAATCCACAGATTTTTCTATAGCTGATACCTCAAGACCTTCAAAGAAGGTCTACCACATCCACCCACGTCCATTCTACCCATGTCAATTCTGCCCACGTCTACCCACATCCACCATCCATATCATCCTGGATATGAGACTTTCCTTGTTAAGGATAGGAAGGAAGGACGGGGAGAGAAGCTGAGAAGTGGACGTGAAGTAGCTTGCAAGCAAACACAATACTGATGAGTAGTTGGGCTTAGAAGTCAGGGCTCCTGGCTACTGGTGAGGTCCATAAAACCGTATTGCCCAGTAAGAGTGCCATAAACCAAGCTGTAATTGCCAGCCAGGAAAGTAAAGGGTCATCCTATGTCCAGAACAGTTATTCTGGAAAAATAGAGGGGAAAAAAAGTGGCTGAGTGAGAATATAGGGCCACTTTCAGCTAATCCCAGTTCTCTCAATCAGAAGGTTTGTATTGCCTCAGCTGCTTCTTCAAATAGCTGCATTTGTGCCTCGAGTGTGTTGTAAGTAGAGGAATGTCATTGCCATCAGGGTGATTTCTGGCTTTATGACATGGTAAAAATCATTTATGGCCACCCTGATGCTGGAAGTTAGAACTTCCTAGTGATAAAATACGGTGCTTTGAGTCACCACCAGAAAAGGCAGCTCAGAAAGGAGGCTGAGTTGGCCTAAGAAGAGCACTCTGCACTTTATAGTGTTTCACTTCCTTGTGCCTAAGGAGTCATTCCAGGAATGCAGGGAAGGTTGCTCGCTGTGTAGTATTAGGGTGAAATGTATGCTTAGAGCCTTCTTCTGAATCTCTGAATATCAACAGAAATGAAGGATTAGGCAGGCAGTGCTTGCTTTATAGAGCAGTACTTTCTGCAAGTGCCCATTGAGGGGTAAGGAGAGACTTTTTCCTTGTTTAAAACAGACCAAAGCAGGAAGTTCTTCTCAACCTCAAGCCAGTCTAGCTCTTTGCTGGAGTAGTCCTCAGCATTTAATAATTATAACTCTGTGCTGCACAGGTTAGGGTCATCTCAGATTTGAGAGATGCAGCATTAAGACTGGCAGGAGTGCGAGAGAGGCCAGTGCTCAGTGAGAAATAGAGAAGTGCAGAAATACCCACGGTGAAAATGCTTTCAAATGAATGCTGATAATGACCTTGACGCTGGCTGATTGCACTGATCTGCAGGGCTGATCTGCACTGATGTCCCTCGGAGAATTGGGGAAGGGTTAGCAGTGCTGTCCTGCCTGTCCCTTCCTTTGTTTTTCTTTCCCCTCTCCAGAGTCCAGAAAAAGTCTGTAGAGAAAGGATATAGTCCCTTCCAGCTGACTTTGGATTAAAGAAAATAATTGCATAGTGGGACTGAACACAAATAACACATTTAGACAGATTATTCAGATTAGTTTCAGATGTCTGTAACGTTTTCTCTCAGCAAACTTGAGTGGAACATAGCATGTAAATGGATTCTAGATGTTTATTTCTTGGTTTTCTTTTCCATTTTCATTCTCCTGTAGTTTGTCTTTATAAATATGTGAAAGTTGCCCTGAACAGTTTGCACTCAGGTGTGCCCCTTTATTTTGAAAACTGAGCATTGTGTGCTTGAAATCTCTCTGAATTTGATGGTGTTAGTGAAGCAGATAGCTTCAGAAAGGAGAACTTTGCGCATTTTAGAAGATAATGAGAAGTGAAAGTTTAAAATATAAATTCATTTTTCTTTAAACTATTTTTCTTGGTTCCTTCTCTAAGATTTGTTTTAAAATTAATTGAATTCCAAGAGAGTTTTTCCATTTTACAAATTGCCTCTTTCAGTTTATACATTTTAAAGTGCTTTATATCACAGTTGGTTCCACAGAAAATGCTATCAAGAACAAGGAATTGTGTCCTCCAACTATGACCAAGACTAGTTACTACAACAGATAAATGAAATTCAAAGAAGGCTTATACTTCCATTCTCAAATTAGTTGCTAGGGGAGGAGGGGATATATAACTTCTAATTTAAGTCACAGGAAGTTAGTCTGTTGGTCAGAAAGATGCCTGGTGGGAAATGTTGTCTTTCTAAATCGCTTATTTTTGTTCTCTGGAAAAAGCTCCTGAGTCAGTATGAGAAAATTTAGAAGTCAACTATGTGATAGAGGCACTCTGTGATTTTTTTTGGTGAGGACAAATCTGGAGCAAAAATTACAAGAATAGTGGCATAGCTGTCCCTGTGAAGGGCTGAGTATTAATTAATCATTTGGGTTAAGTTAGGTTCAGCTGTGCTCTGCACAAAGTCCTGCCGTTGTAGATGCTGTAGATAGATCCTGGGTAACAAGTTGGAGTCCAAAGAAATCATAGTGACAGCTCTGTTATACTATGAAAAACAACTTGCTCAAGTGTGTGGAGGACCTGTTTCCTCCAAAGCTTGGTCCTGAATACATTTATATCCTGGGAAACTCAAATCTGCCCTTTCAACTTGTAGTTCATTTAAAAAAAAACCAACAGTCTCTTAGGTGAGCAGATATCTGTATAAGCTCCACTGCAATGTGTTTAACTGGATTTAAATCCACTGGGTTTAAATAGCAATCTAGTGATCTAACTCCTCAATTTAGTTTGTTTTCAAAATGAGCTTGGTTTGGAGCGAGGGAGGAAGGCTTTGCATGGCAAGTGAAGGGGCAATAATGTTCAGAAACCTGTTGGAAACGGCACAAGCTGTATAGAAGAAGTTTCTTGCCTAGCAGTGCCAAATAATTGAGCAGAGGGACGCCTTACTGTGTGCCAGTGACTAAGAGGAGCAAAGAGGGATGTTGCAGGACAGGAAGCTGATAAGGTAGGCTGGATCTGTGGCTACTGGGTGCCTTAAGTTAAATGCAGAAGAATGATGGTGCAGTGGGACTGGATTGGGGTTACTCTGTGGGGAGGCTCATTCAGAGCAGGCTGAAGCACAGGCTACCTCTGCATCCTTGTTTTGACACCTCTGCAGAATTCCGGACATGTTTAAGGGCAACATTTGATTCTAGCTTTTCTGCCCAGCTAAGAAAGTGTGTTTGGGCAGAAACCAACAGTGAGGTAGGCAGACGGTTTCTGATACCAGCTTGTTCACAGCATACTGCGTGCCACAGGCAGTGATTTAATTGCAGATATTTTCAATCACCCTTGTCTTCTCGCAAGCACTTCTCCTTATAAGCAGCTGGAAGAGAGATCAGCACTGCAAAGGCAGACCTTGAAGAGAGACCAGAGAGGAGAGCAGTGGGTGAAGGCCTAGACGACAAGTTAAGAGCCCCAGCAGAATACCTGTCTGTATGTCTGATCATATAGCTACTCAGAATATACATACATTCATCCTCCAGCAATCCTTTTAGATACAGATGGGTATGTATGTGCATACACTATGAGGAAAATACTGGAATGGCACAAGGAGGACATTCATTGCAGAGAAGTATGAACCCTTTATTGGGTTTGGAGTGTTTTCCTGGTTTATTCCCCTGTGTAGAAGTGAATATTGAACTAAATTGATTGCAAAAGAAAGGAAAGGTCATCCACGTAAGGCTTAGGAGCAAACCTAACATGGATATTAAGGAAACTCACCATGGTTGCAATTTCAGGTTATTTTAGGGGAGAAAAATAAAACCCTGGCCAGTGATTATCTCAGTGGGCAAACTACAGATTGATTCTGCTACAAATTATGTTTTGTTTCATTTTGGGATTAGGAAATGCACTGGGTGAGTAGACGAAAACCATGACTCCAAACTTCAGCAGTGCGCTTAACACACTTGATTGATTTTATTTTTCTTTCTAGTAATACTTAATTTTCCTTCATTAATGTCCCAGTGTGCAGATCAAGCCTGCACATCCAATGTAGAAACCCACATCATCTTTCATGTCAATTCAGGATCTTCTCTTGGCTTCCTTAGGAACTGGATTAGGCTCTACAGGTCTGAGCAATGGCAGGCGCCCCATGGATTCTGCAGAGCCTTTGCAACGTGGTCAGTGCTTTCTGTGGGCATCACTTCTCCATGGTGAGTGTGAGTGGGGAAGCCAGCCCAGCTACATCTCATGCCCTGGACATGGATGGAGCAAGGGCGAGACTCTTGCTACTGCCTTATCCATTACCAGCTCTTTAGAGAAAACAACAGGCTCCATTTTCACTTTCTATGTTTGCAAAATATAGTGAGAATGTGCTCATGTTGAACCACATAAATGTCATGTGGGCATCTCTTACTCTGCTTTCAGGCTTCATGCCACTATTGGCAACGGTTGAAATTGTTCTTGTTTATTATATTCAGAATTATTTTGATCACTGTGTGGGCACCACACAAGTATTTAGCATAGTCTTTGGAAGCAATAACACCAGGAATGAAATTCATCCTGTAGCAATAAATCATTTCTTTGACTCATAGCTCTTGAGGAACATACCACCTACACAAGCTGCTGGACTCCCACAGAGCTGTGAATCAGCCGCCTGGCCTGCCCTGGTGATAAGCAATTCCAGCTGGAATGAGTCTCCTCTTTGTTTTGGAATGAAGCTGAGTGGCCAGGTCACAGTGCTCATGTTGTGGGAGTAAATGGGAATGTGCAGAGAGGGGGATTGGAGTCAGCGTGACTGTGTGCATGGGGCTTGCTCCCTAAATTTTGCAGTATATCTCATAGTATCTTAATCTGTGTGCGAAAGGTGAATGGCATGAGGGAAATAGAAGAGAAGCAATAGATGATGATACACCTGTCCCCCTTCATTTATTCATTATTAGCATTATGAATAAGGAAAGGTGACTGACTGACGACAACGTTAGGGATTTGCAATTTGAGAGTGGATTATCCTGCTACTGTGGAGAGGACTAATGAGATAAGATGTCAGTAAAGAAGATTGATAAGAATTGGAGAGGTTAAAAAAAAGGGCTATTTTTAGACTGATGTGTGAAGTGTTGATAGAGCAGATAAAAGATGACTTATTTAGAGTTCTCCCACCTTCTCCAGAGATTGGTGTGCAGGTGTAGTTCAAACTGCTTAGTATAAGGTCAATAGGATTTTGGAAAGGAGTATTGGTTTTTATTTCTGTATCTCAGCTAGTAGTGAGAAATACATCGACTTGATTTGCAGGCAGTATAAAATGTGTGAACAGTTGTAAGGTCCAGTTTCATTATTCAGACTGCTGGGCCTGCAACCGTGGGCCAGCGTGGAGAGCTGTGCAGGGGAGCTGTCGTCTCTTCCGTGCAGAAGTGCAGTAAACTGGGCCAGGCCTCGGAATCCCACTGCTCCTCAGGCACCAGTCACCAAGTCTCTCTGTTTCTTTCTCTGCGTGGATTTAGCCCTGAGGTTTAGGAGAGGTGAAAGGTTAGGAAGACAGCACAAGCCCGTCCTCAGAAAGGCCAAATCTGGGGAAGAAAAAGGATACAAAGAAAAGGCTTGGTGTTGAAGGAGTGAAAACATCTCAACAATAGCACTGAAAGAGGGAAAAGTCTCTGGAATGAATGAGGCTGAGGACTCCGTGGAGCACCCGTCACTCTCCAAGAAAGCAAGCAGGCCTCTGGAGCAGCAAAGCCCAAGGGGTGACTTGCCTGGGAGCTGGAGCAGCATCAGTGGGAGGCCTGGGGTCTCCTCAGTGGGTGAGCTGGGGCAGGCGGGCTCAGTGCCAGGGACAGCTCCTGCTGGAGTCGTACGTGTCGAGGCAGTTTGAGAGGTGAGGGAATTCAGACTGGCCCAAAAATATCAGAAAGAATGAGTTGGCCAACAACTTGGAGCTACATTTTTGTGAAAAGATCATCTCTCCGGTTTGATGACTGGATGATGCTTTTAATTAAGAAGCTGAAAGGTGGCCCTGTCACTATCTCCTCTTGTGGATACTTTCCATTTAGGAAAAAAAAAAGGAAAACTGAGGAAGGTGACTTGTGTGTGTTTTTGCATAAGAAAGATTTGTGTTGGGAGGATGTGTTGTGTATTGATGGAGGTACGAACTCTGCAAGGGAATTCACAGGATGAGAAAGATCCGTTTTGAAGCTTAACATCGCTAGCAAGTGAATTCCTGAGCCCACGCGCGCTCTGGAAGCAACTGCTCAGACTGGCACCAAGGGGTGCCGTGAATGTGCCTGCATGCCCTGTGCTCCCATCTCTCATCCTGTGAAATAGTTATTGCGCTCTGATTTCCTTTTGGAATCACGGAGTTTCAAATTGGACAGCAATTTCTGGCGAAGACGGGAAGTGGAACTGCTGGGATTTTGCTTTCCATTCCCTGCCACGCTGGGGTTGGACTTAAGCTTGTGCTGTTTTAAACAGGAATTATGTGAGCAAAACCCTTCTCATTCCCTCACTGCCTCTTTTCTACCGCAAAGTGAAAGGAGGGGAGAGCATCATGTTCCTGTTTGCTGTAATGAGATTGTCCTCTCGGGGGAAACTCCTGCAGCATCTTTAACATGACTCTTGCCTTGATTTATGATTCTAATTGGTATGCTCTGGCTCTTGTTTATTAAGTGACCACACGCAGGAATCTTGTCTCTCATGCACTCCCCATAAAATATCTGCGTGTTTCATTAAATCTCAGCATAAAAAGAAGTATTTCCTGGCAGAGGGCTGTTCTAATAGCGCCTTGCAAGTGTGCAGAAGGGTCCCAAGGTCATAGGCTCCTTTCGAAGGTTAATTAAGTCTGAAAGAAAGGTATTATGTTGTAATTAAATAGTAATGAGCGAGAGGCCAGGAAGTATTTTGTGTATGATGCAGTACCACAAGGCAGAGCCCAAATCATCTGCAAATTTATTATTTTATTACATATTCTATTATAAAATACCCTTGGGTGTCAGTGTAATTTTTAGTGTTCAACTTGCATATGACAGAAGGGGGATTAAGTGGTCAGCGCTGTCATGCGTATATGTAATCATAATACATCTCAAGAGTGGTGCTGGGAACTCTAATAGCATTGCTGTCATGCTGAAGAGGGCTTCCATCAGAGGGGCAGTGCCCCCCAGTTATGTGCACCCTCGTTTTTAATCAGAGTGGAAAACACCATCTTTGCTGTGTTCACAGTGGAAAAGCTCTTGCAAGTTTTCACTCCTTTCAGTAGCAGCAGAAGAAAAGTAATCATGTTCGTGACCCTGTTTAAAGAGCTCATCAAAATTTCTCTTTTAGTTGTTAAAGCTTGTGGGCTTTAATATTTCAGCGTGTTCAAGTGTGTCAGGCAGGATCTTGGCCCAGGGCCGCGGGCAGGTTGTCAATCCACATGTGGGTTTTTCCCAGCCGTCAGTGGAAATGAGCTGATTGAGGCGTCGCCCCTTGGCTTGCTGCTCTCTGTCTCTGGTCTCTCCGAAGGGCGAGTGATTCTAGTGGCTGAGTGCATTATAATAATTTTAGAGAGAAAAACATGCATTGCCCATACATTGTAGTTTTAGATCCTTTAGTGACTTAACAATTATTTTAATTATTTTAGCCTTTTTTCTCCCATAGGTGAGCACTTCCGTGCTGCCAACCTCTTTGGGCAAAGAAAGGGACAATGGGATTTGTCCGTCTAGGAGATTTGCACCTAATTGTGCCTGGTCTAGCTAAAGCATTGACACAAATCTAGGAACCTGTACAATTTTGTAAATGTTGAGTGTCTTCTACCTTATTTTAGCCCTTCTGTTTACCAAAATAAGTCAGAAGCATCACTGAAAAGAAACTGTTCTTGGATTCCACAGCCTGAACGCTGAAAAAAATAGTTTATTGCAAAAGGCCCTGGACACCTGCAGGTCAGCCTTGCCTTTAAGGGTGTGTAGGGCTTAGGCTGGATAGAAAAATCTTTGTGCCTTTGCCATTAGGTGTAGTCACAAATCCTGATAGAAATTTTGGCCAATGCACACTCATTTTGTGTGAGAGCCTGAATTTGTATCTCACTACCTAGAACTTACTGATAGTTTTGCTTGCAGTGAAATACAATCCTCCATTAGTCTTGAGGAAGACTTTCGGTTTCTTTCTGAGGGCAATTAAAGAAATAATTTGAGTGAAAGTTTTTCTGTCATCTTAATAAAGTATGGCCCCTTCCCTCATTATGGAGCAGATTGGACTATTCTTCCTAATTATGTAATTTGGAAAACCTATATACCTGCGAATAAGTGACTCACTGGTATTGAAATATATGGAAATATTTACCAAGAAGTGAATAGACCACTATTCAGGAAAAGTCTGTGCTGCTGTGTAAGTGCTAAGTGACATCTCTAATGACAGTGTAACAACAAGTGTAAGTGCCTGCACATGGAAGCAGAGAGAAGGCTGCATTTTATCAGACCCCTCAGTGTCTTTCCCAAGGAATAAATACTATTACTAGATGCAAAGATAATCTTTTTTGGGGGGAATCTTATCATTGCACTTATATTTTTCATTGATAGATCTGTGTCCTTAATATCTATTTCTGATTCTTTAGGAAAAGTTATTTGGTATTTGGAAATTTAATAAAAGAGTAAATGAAAATGGTAACGACCATAGTAGGGTAACTTAGTAGGACAGCAGTTAGTGGTTTTATAAGTATTTTTTTTAGTCATAGTAAACATTGAAGTTGATGCAGAGGGAATTTTGTCTAAATATTTGATACAGTGAGCAGAGCATCACGAGCATCAGAGTTTAAATTAATTTTTTTCAGACTGTCTAATTATTCTCATTGAAAATGTATGATTTTCAGTATGCAACTTGTACAGGCTCCAACATAGGGGCTCTTTAGACTATGTACTACTTATCCAGAAAGAAATGCTCCTGGTCTGAGATACTCCAGGCTGAAAGGGGGCTAAAAGGGGGAAAGGAGGAGGCTTGGAGAGGAGAGGAAATGGAAGAGAGAACTCTGTGTGTATGTTTCTGATGCCTCCATTGTGTATGCAGACTTCTCTGTGATTTTCATTTATGAATGAGCACTAAATCTGGATAAGTTTGATGTCTGTCAGGTAGGTAGCTCTCTAAATACCATTGTTTGCACTCTAGATTCTATAGTGGGAAGTGGCAGTAAGCCAAATGCTGCAGAAAAGGAATGGAGGGCTCATTAGAGTTTCCTTAAAACCTTCCTTCCAGAATGAAATTTCCTTGCTTTTGATGATTATGGCCAGCTCTACGCTGTCTAATATACACACTGTCAAAGAGGAATTTGGTAGGTAAGTCCTAACCCCAGCCTGGGCATTAAACTAAAGATGCCCCAGCAACAGCTAGACATTTCTGCTTTCCACAAACACTGGGTAGTGCCCAGTCTTTCTGACTAATTGATGTAGAAGCATTTGGGGGAGGGAGGATTGTTTCTTATACCTACTGAAGAATATCTTGTCTTAAATTGGCCTTGTGGGGGAAACAACCCCAGCAGCACAGAGTTCAGTGTGACAGACTATTTCCTCCCCCTCTCAGGCTGCTGTTTTACTTCAGTCCGGGCTCCCTGCTCTTGCAGCTACCCTGATCCCAGGTGCTGAGCTGTGCTACCCCTAGGTCAGATTTATATGTGCTGCAACCCACCACAATGTCATTGCAGCCTTGGGGACCCTTCACCGTGCCCTTTTATTTTCTCTTGTTCAAACTTGGACTTTCGGGGTAACAAAAAATTACTGGAAAATTATAGAAATTTAAATGTAATGAAATGCAATAAATTAGTTTTGCATCTTCTTCTGGTGTGTGAGGTCTGCATGCACTTAAAAACGTGACTTTACTTCTGATCGTGAGTTTGCATTGAACTCCTTGTGGACTCAGCACTCAGCAGCTGTGTTGGATTTAGCTGTGATGGTTTAAGATGTAATGAACCCCAAGCTCCACTCTCCCTGGAGAGGCAGGATGCTACTTCTGTGTAGCAAACTACATAGTAGGTATGTATATGTGTGTGTGTGTGTGTGTGTGTGGTGGGACTTGTATGGCTGGGAACTAGTGAGAATTACAGCAGATATAGCAGATCATAGATTCGGATTCTTGGAGCCCGATAATGATTTCTGTGGTTAAATCTTTGCAGTAACAGTGGAAATGACTTTGCATTTGACTTGAAAACAGTGTTATTTGCACACCTTGACCTCTTGCAAGAATTTACTGTGTTGCTGCATTTGCTAGAAGTTTTTTTCTCAGCATCACTTAGCTGTGTAAGAGAATGTACAGGCAGTTATGGTACCCATGGTACATTGAACTTTGCTAGAGAGTTTAATAAGCTGCAAGTAAAATCTTAGCAGGCCAGATGAGTAGTCCAGCAATATTTGGCCTGGTTGCCTCTTCTCAGGTATGAGAGTTGGGCCCTCCTCAGCTGTCCTTCCTGGTGGTCACGGTTTGAAGGGGGGAAATTTGGTAAGAGATGAGTCCCCTTGCCTTCCAGCCCATCCTCAAAGGTTAGAGGGACTGGGGGCAGCTGGACTCAGCCCTTCATAGGGATACCAAATACTGGGGTAACTGTAGGCCTGACTCTGGCAGGACCAGGTTCACAGTGTGTCGACTGTAGGTTCGGTCACCTGCGAAACAGCAAGTCAGGTTCACAAATGGCACCATTTATTCAAATGCAAAAAAAACCATTTAGAGAACAGGTTTCGGAGGCCAGTACAGGAAATTCTCTGCTACAGTGTGGGGTTCTTGGCTAGTGTCTTGTGTACAAATGCGCAATCATCACTCACCCCAGAAGACCAGAGAGGGCTCTCAACCTTGAGGAGTCTCCTCAGGCAGTGTCCTGACCAGAGTGGAGGAAAGAGGTTCAGCCTGTCAACCGATCCAGAAGTTACTATGGAGTCTTCCCTCTCTCCTCTTCCCACTTCTTTCCTTCTTCCTTCTTTCTCCTTCCCTCGTTCCTCCATCCTACTTACTACCCTCCTTAGTTCACATTTTATGTATTTTCTTTTACATTTAGGTGGAATTTGAATGACTGGTCATACTTGCTTTTTGTTATAGATTGGTTTAAAAAGTCTCTTGAGTTAATCAAAAGTCTATAGAGCATGCTCAGTGAGGAGTGGTCGTTCCTTGGAAGCAGGTAGCTTTTGGGATGGGTTGTGTATTGGTATTATAATGAGATTAGAATGAGGAGAAGTTTGGGCCAAGTCCATCACAAGGGACGGATCTGCCACCTCCGTTGGCCCAGCACCAGACATCCTGTCGTACTGGGTGGCTGATGAGCTGCGTGGGACGACCAGGCTGCCGCCTCGGCAGGGAGGCCAGCAGAGTTTGGCC
>VZSG01000022.1:464118-528461 GCA_013398315.1 Nothoprocta pentlandii | reverse complement strand
CTCTAATTTCCTCTTTCTCAGGCAATTTTCTCACACTGTTTCAATATTTAACAGCTGTGAACTAAATTATCAAATAATATCAACTAGCTCCTCAGCTGCTGTAAGGTATCTTAGCTCTACTAAGTCTTGGTGAGTTTCTCCAGCGTTACCTGAGGACAAGACAAAACTTTGCCACCTGAGCATCTGTGTGATAGTTGACCCTTTTGGCAGGGGAGGGGAGGAGCACCGTGACAGGAGGGCTTCAGGATTTGGCCCTACACTTTCGCAGTGCTAGATTTGGATTCCTTCTTGTAAGAAACATCTACCGTTACATTACGCTCCATCACTCTTTTGACATAGGCTGTGTAGGGAGTTGTGCTTAGCTTACTTGTAGTGCCCATGGCCAACTTCCAGGCCTTCCCTGAAGAGAGGTATTTTTTGGAAGCTGTCCTGGCTACTGAGCTGGCCGCATGTGATTGCAACACAGCAAATGCAACAGATCAACAGCAAGATTAACACTCAGATTAACTCAGTGACAGTCTTGGGGAAAGTGGCTTACTTGCTAACTGGGATCTCACTGATACTGTTTGTGTTTGGTAGGTTTTGTTACAGGTAGGTTTACTAAGTAATAAAAATTTAGGTCCAGCAAATCACTATCAAGCAGATGTCCTTTTGCATTTATTATGCTGAAAGGCGTAGGTATGAACTTGCATTTGACCTGTCTACCTTGCATGTTTTAGTAGTTTAAACATCTTACAAAATAAAACAGCAAGAGATAGCAGATTTGTTCCATTAGATTAATACATTTTGTCCATACCTCAGTTTAATTTCTTAAGTGGAACAAATATAACTTTGATAGAGTATTTCAATTGAGTGCACTAGGTTTTGATCAGAAGGTAGATGTATTTGTCTGAGAGGTGCATCTTTTGCTTATCTGTAACTTCATACATATGCCAAGTGACTATGAAAGACTTGTTTGTCCTTTCAGTTTAATTAGAGTTTTATCAGAGATATTTAAATTGCAGCTATATTAACTGATTGTTTGAAATACTACTATTTTAGTTGAGGGAGACCTGCTTGCGTATATAACTGTATACACCTGCCAGCTTTGCTCAGTAGAATATCCTTTCTGGTACTTGAACTCTGAGGAAGGGATTGGAGGGCAACAAGAAAAGGATGAAAATCAGGAGATCCTCCTGCGGCAGCTGCAGAAGCCCTGCAGAGGTGAGATGCTCGGGCAGAGATCGGAGCATGTCGGGCTTCCCCTTTTCCAGCAGCTCCTGCAGAGCATTGCAGGTCTGCCTCTCACCAGTGCAGTTAGTACTAGCCTTGCAAGAATTTCTGTTAAACTTCTTAGTGTTACATTTTGCAAAACGCAAGATGTAGAAAAACACATAGGAGCATAAAGTGTATATAAGCTGAGGAGAAATGGGAGCCTATTTTCTTGATTGCATTTGGTGGAAACGATGCTTTGGGTGCAGATTCCTGAGCATCGGATAGGGCCCAGCTCTCATTTTGAATGTGCATTTATCTCTCTAACTAATGCCTGGGTGCTGTGTAAGAGGTGTGGGTACCTTTTGAAGTGCTAATGCTGCCGGGGAGCATCCGCTTCTCCTGTCAGCTGTGCAGAAGGTGCCGCAGAGGTCAGTGGTGAAAAGGGTAATAAAATTTTGCCTCCCGGTGACTTACCAGATTTCAGCCATACAAAGACAAGAGAGAGACTGCTGGCAGCAGTGTGCTACCTTATTTCCTCTATGTTCTCTACTAGATGAAGTAATATGTTTTGTTCCTTAGGGTGTAGCCCTAACATTTTAAGGATCCTCAATATATTCTCTATGAAATATAGCATAGCTGATGATTGTCTGGGCTCAAAACCCAAAGAATTTTTTTGGGCATACTTGAGATGCCCAGATACATCTTTATAAAAAGATTCAAGGGCTGGGAGCTTGCTTAGTGCCTGATATACTGACAAATTAGAACCCAGAACAAAAGATATTTTATTTAACCATGTGGAAGTCAGCTTTAACTCAGCACTTATATTGTCGCCAAATGATCTGGTTTTCTCCTTAAGACTTTGTGTCTTCCAGATGGACCTTTATAAATATGTTTTTATGTTGCTGTTCTCTTTAATGTCTGTTTTTCCTCTCTGTATGAATTCTACGGTGTCAAGATGTCTCTTTTCTTGTCAAGAAACAAAAAAATCTCCTCCTTTTTTGGAGTAGGTAAATGGATACTAAATATAGGACAAGAGCTTAAGTGTTCTCTCAAGTGAGAAAGGAGAGTAAGCAAATAGTGAAAACAAAGAAATGTCAATGAATGAATCTTTCACATATAACTATTTACTGTTTGATTGCACTTGACTTAACTTTTAAGAGTTCTTATTAGTGTGAAAGTTCACAGAAAGAACACCTAGAGTTAAAATATTAGTCACCAGAATTGACTTATAAAAGTGTGTAATAACTTTCTAATCCACACAATTAATTTTCTCATATAGTGACTGGCATTCTTCATTTTTTTAAGCACATTCTGCCATCTGTTTGTTGATGCCTTGCATTGGTCTCAGTCAGATACTCTCATTTACAAGAGATCGTCCTTGCTACCTTGCCCGTCTTCTTTCTGCTTCTGTGCGGCCTCGTGTCCGAGAAGCTGATGGCCTGTCCCTTTTGGATGAGTGGCTACTCATCCACAGCTCCGAGATCTGCTCTTGCAGGGAACTTGAGCTGAGCCACCTGCGCCTGTTCTGCCGCTGTCCCCAGCTCCAGGTGACACCAGGACATGGTCCTTGAGCCTCTCTGTCCTCTCTTCCGAGAGGCGCTAGGTAGTCTCAACTTCACTCTAAGGTGGTGGCAGCAGTGCTGCGTTCACATGCTTTGTCAGGGTATCAGTCTGTAGATAATAGAAACAAATAGTTACCTGTGGAAGCTTATTGTACTGGTTTCTGGTTTGGTTTGCTTTCGTTTGGTTTTGTTTTCCGGGGAAAAGAAAAGGGAATCCAGCATCATAAAATGCAAGTGACCAGTTCTTAAATCTTGGAGTATTTTTTTACTTCGTATTGTATTGGTTGTAACTAAGTGAAGAAGATTTGGAAACATTGGCAATTTAGAAAGAAAAGAAGGATAGTTGCAACTGTCATTAAGCCCTTTCCTTGCCACTAAGAGATAAAGTTTCAAAGCAGGGAATTAGTGGCATGATTTTTGTTAATGATAATGGGAGTTAGTTGGCTTTCCCCCCACAGAAAATGTCCCCCTGATGCGTGCTTTGCGTAGCAGTTTGAGCTGAGGATAATCTGTTCTACAATTTATTTCAGATATTTTTTATTATTTGCAAGGTGACACTGCGTGCCAGGCAAGCATAAATGAATGCATTATTGCCCTCATATCTTCACACAGTTTTATCCTTTTCTTTAAATCATAGCGTTGGCAAATAAAATAATACTTTTATGTTCTTAAGCACCAAGTATTTTAATAAATGAAGGAGAAAAGAAGCTCTTTTCCAAGGTTGCCAAATACTACTGAGTAGTTTTAACCATAGAACTTCTTGATGATAGTTAAATTTGGGTCTGCAGTAGAGGTTTTCTTGCTAATTTGTTATCCAGATTTATCCTAATCATACAAATGTTCAAGAAATACTGTTCTGTGCAGACAATTGCATTAGAGCTTGACAGTGTCTTGGAAGAAGGGATGGGCTCTGGGGGGAGTTGTTTGTTTTTCTGTATTTGCAACATTAAGTACAGTGGCCACCACCATGCCACCATAATGCAAATATTGTATAGTAAAAAAGGAAGATTTGTGGATTCTAATACCAGTGATGTGAACCACGGAGTAAGGAAAAGAGGCTGGCTGACTTGGCAAGAGCCTTGATTGGGAAGCAGAGGGTTGAGGAGCTTCTAAAAGCTGTTCTTCACAGCCGGTTATTGTCAGGGCTTAGAGTGGCCGGTGGGAGATGAATGAAAACAAAGTGGTTTCTGTGATGCTGGAAGTTAGTTAATTGTGTTAGTGCCCTGACTGCAGCTTCTGAGCTTCAGGTGTGCTTCAGGCATGGGAGCCTTGCAGGTGGCACTGGAAAGGAGCCTATAAATGCAATATATTTTAGGTCTGAATATGCTTTGCCAGCCGACATTCTCTTTCCCCTGCGAGGGCGGACCTCTCTACAACGGGATGAGGCACGGGAGATGCTTTGAGACAAAATACAAATAACACTTACTTGTGCTAGAGCAGTCTATGGGAGTTGAAAAGACACTTAGATCTTCATAGCAATTAGAAGCCGCCTTTAGCAGGCTTTAACTTAACATCTTTTTGCTGAGAACAGCTCTTATTCTTCTTGTCAAGAGTGACAGTCTGACAGTCAGGAGGGCAGGCTGAGAGTGTGTCTTCACATAGAGGTTTATTTTTCCTTAAGCTGAATGTAGTTTATGCTGAAGAAGTGCTTGCTCTTCCAAGTACCCACCTATGAGATGCTAATGACTTGACTCTGAAAGACAAGGATGGCTTCATTCATCTTCACTGTGTTGTCCTGCTCCCAACGAGCTGGTGGGTGTTTGTTGCTCCGAGGTACAAGCCCCCCTTTTTCAGCCTAGCTTTATTAGTTGAAAAGAGGGTCAGGGAACCCGCTCTGCCCTCAGGTGCTACTGATGGGATATGTGTGATTTGTCTGCGTGGGATTGTTCCTCGTGCTATAACTGAAGGAAGCAAAGGTTAGCACAGACACTGTCTTTAAATGTTCAAGTCTCCAATGTTAACATTTGTTTAAAAAAAGGTTAATTGCGCGCAATTATGTGCTCTAGGAGCTACATCATGAGAAAAGTCAATAGTACCAGGAAACTCCAACTTTGAATTAATGATACCACTGAACACTTATACCAGGGCAATTTATTTAAGGAGACAGCACAGTATTTAATTATGAACTAACTGCTAAAGTGCGGTGTGAAAGAATAAAAAGGCATATTTAGCGCTCCATGCTGAATTCTTCAATGAGTGAATGAAGAACCAGGTCTATAAATGTTTTAGATTTAACATAATGGTGTTGAATGCTTTAACATAAAACTGCTTCCGGTATTAAGCTCTGTGGCCAGTAGTTTCAGTAGTTTTTTTTTTTTTTTTTCCCCCAAGACAAAAGGCACAGTTGTGCTTGCCTAGCAGGAAAGCCTCAAGGGGGGAGAAATGGCTTCTGCTTATTTTGTAATCTGTCTCTAGCAAGAGTTAATTACTGTCTTATGGTACAGGTGACTAAAACCTCAATAATGTATCTTGAAACTACAGCAAATCCTCTGGAATCTGTTTTCAGGCTTTTTTTGGGGGGTGGAGGACACTGGGGACATGGTTTTATCCAGGCCAGCATTTGGGGAGTTTGCCAAGCTGCTCAGTGAGCATTCAGCCTCTGCCCTATCTGGATAAGATCCCCTTGGAGAAGATCCACTCTCTCACAATTTTGTGACCGTGTTGTCTTTTCTTGGAAAGCAGACTAAGCCTTTACAGATTTTCATGCTGAAAACCTGCTTTTTTTGAGTTAATCGTTTAACTATAGAACTACCATTGGATCTTCAGCTGGAATCCATCTTGGCCTTCCTTATTCCATAGCCAATTTAGATGGATGTCCTATGGCTTTAGAACAGCCTGGAGCAAACAGAGGAGCAAGAGCCAAGGAAAGGTAGCTAAGAGAAAGGAAAAACTCCAGCTGAGCCCTGCCGTCCGAGGATCACACCGCGTGTTACGCTTCCTGAGAGCTCTAGAAATGGCTTAGACTGCACTGGTCTCATAGCAGTTTAATGCTTTGGCCCTGTCAGGGTTACAGTTCACTCCTGCTCAATATCAGTGTAAATGGGAGGAGAATTAAGCTGGCTGAACTGGTTGTGACCTTATACACTTAGCGATAATTAATAGGTGTACAGATTGATTAAAACATGCTTCTGAAGTGCAGCAGACTGCATCCTCCTAAGTGCTTAGAGATGAAAATTAACAATATATGATGTATGGTGCACGATACATTTTTTAAAGGCTGCTGTTTAAACTTAATAGAGGCAGAGTGCCCCGTTACATTTTTCAGGCCAGTGCATTCCCGTGAGCAGGGGTGGCCAGTGCCGGGCGGGAGCTCTGTACTGGATTCACTCGGGCCTGCTCTCCGGAACTGCTCCATACCCTGGAGTGAATGCAGAGCAATACTACAAAACAAGCAAGCTGGAAACAACTTTTTACAATGTGTTCTTAAATTACTTCACTACGAGCTCTTCCCATGTGTATCCTGAGTATTTCTCCTTTTAATTTTCCAGCTAGTGCCCCTTCTCTGAGGGGAATCACTCTTAGACCATCCTGCCACATGTCAATGGCTCCTCTTCAGCCTTGTTAATAGGAGAAGAAAAGACTTTGACTTTGCTGTTGACTTGAATGAGGCAGTTCCTCACACAGAGCTCATGAGTGCTAAATGAGAGGCCCAGCATGTGCCTCTGCGTGGAGAGGTGGCCTGCTCTTACTGGTCTGCTGCTCCATCAGCCGCAGAAGCCGGCAGCTTGGGAAGAGAACGCAGAGCTGTTTCCTCTTGTCTGGGAGGCAGGCAGTGGGAGCTGCGGTTTGCTCCTGATGGCTGGTTTTGGAAATCATGAGTGCCTCTTCCCATCCTCCTTGGTCCTAGACGCAGAAGAAGGAAAAGGGAAGAACAGAAGAAAAGTAAGGGAAAGAAGAGCAGCTCTTGGTGCTCTTCTAGGAAGAGGTGGTGTTACGTAAAGTGAAGTTTGGACCTTTTGAAAGTTAAAATTTCCCAGCCAGAAGTAATTACTTACTATCTAGAAATCCTTTCTGGTTTTGAAGGAGTTGCAGCTGAGCCATTTAAAGAGAATGTTTTGATGGATTTCTTCCTGGCAGAGCAGACACGTGGAGGCCGTGGAAGCAGAAATTACAAGAAAGCAGAAATTACAGGGTGCTTGCAGAGCACCCCGGGGCGGCAGAGGTGCTTGCTCTGAGCCTGCTGGTGGTGAAAACGCTGCGGTTCAGCTAGCTGCTAGGGCTCAATTGGTTTTAAACAGGAGGAGAGCAGAGGCTGTGCCAAAACGTTTGACTTAGCAAAGATACATTTGGGGCTAATTCTGCCTCCAGACAATTAGGCCTCTGGAGGCACTTGCTTAAGGGGTGTGTTTGGTTATTTAGAAGCACTGCAGCTTGTACTTAACAGGGAGGAAAATGACAACGATAGCTTTGGATTTGCGTGCAGTGTTTCAGTAAGATAAACTCCCTTAAGACAGGGACTTTTTCATCAAAGTTAATATGTGTCTTAACAAGTTGACTTTCCTTGACAATTGCCTGTTTTTTGTGCTGCTCAACCTGCTGGGCTGCCGCACAGTGCGGCAGGGTAAGCACATGTATCTGAGAGCACTGTTATAAAGACCTAAATTGAGTTTGGTTTTAATGCCTTTGCCTCCGTAAAGGTACAAGGAAAATCTGTTTATTGCCACAGAACTGCTGTGCACCTTTTCTTACGGCCCTTCTCTCTCACCTAAGCCTTTAGTGTTGTTGGCCTGCGACTTCAGAGTTGGCATCTGGAATTGCTGCTGCAGCTTGAGATGTCACACGGAATGCGACTTGCTCATTGATTTAAATAAATAAACAAATACTGTTACAAATAAAAAATACACTCTGACTTGTGGAGATGTGTGAGCATCTAAAGAGAGTGTAGCTTACTCATAAAAGAAAATTTAACGATTTTGCAGTCAGACTGTTAACTTACATCAGCTTTCTTTTAACATATTTTTAGCATATCTTTAACGTCTTTTTCTCCTTCCTTTGAGAGATGACTAGTTATACCTTTGCCCTTTAGCTCTCTTAAAAAGAAATACTAAATGTAATAAGGTGGTTGATTTTTTCATTTGACTGCTCCTTGCTTTCCTTTCAGCTTCTTGCCTGATTACATCAGTGGTGATTTTGATTCCATTAGGCCTGAAGTCGAAGAGTACTACAAGGTCAAGGTAAATTAAATCTCTTTGATGTGTTTTTGTTTGTTAGAGCGCTGTAACATCCAGGCCATTAGTGCCCCTGTTGGTTATTAAGTGTTTTTAGCTCCAGTTGGTGTCTTTGAAGCTCCAGATGTGAAGCACCTTGTAGGCTGAGATGCTGTGCTCCAAGTGGCACTGTACGGACGGTAAGTGCAGGAGTTGCTCCTAGACTCTTGTGTAGGACGTGGTTTCATAGCACCGCCTCTAGAAATGGACTGTTTATCTTTTCTTGTTTAGAGATTATACCATCTAGAAACTATTAAAACTTTCTGAAAAATCAACTGGTGTTTTTCTGAGACCCACAAAGCTGTGAAGATTAACCTTGCCTGCCTGTTTCATGCGTGGCTGGCACCTACCCACAGAAATTATATAGAGAGCTTCTTTAAGTGTGAAAATGTGATTTGATATGACTTTATCTATTAGCCAGAAGCTGTACGTGGAAACATCTATCTCTTTGATTACACACTGAAACATTGAATTATGCCCTGACTACTTCTGGGATTGATTAATGGAGTGCCCTCCTTCATAGATTTCTGGACAAATTCCTACACACATGAATTTATCCCTAATGTAGCCAACACATTTCCAGTGAGCACCGTAAATATAAACTCATATTTCTTAGGTTGTAGGCCTAATTGACAGCTAGATTCCTAACATGTTTAGGAGTTCTTTCTTTAAAATACTGATCTGCATGGTCTTCAGTTGCCTGCCTGGATGGGCTTTTGTGCTGAGAGCACAAGTCCTAGAAGTCTTGTCAAGTCTTAGAAGGCAGCTCTCTGTAAATTCACAGAGTTTACGGAGCAGTATTTGATCCTCATGAGCCAGTAGATATAGAGATCCACCATGTGTCCACTGCTGATTCAGTATGTGGGACTTAAACTTGTGAGTTCTCATGGATCTGGAATGTGATCCCAGTCCAACTTTAAAGTCTTTCCTGATAAAGTTGTGATCAAGTGGATAGTCCCTCTCTGAGCAATGTGTATTTTTATATATTCTGTCATGTTCATTAGTAGGGAGAAGTACGTGGGGCCTGTCTATTGTGATGGAAGAGCTCAAGAGGGGAAAAAAAAAAAGGTATATTTATCTTTGGATTGTAGATTGGGAAATTAAAATAATATACAAGCTTTGGCTTAGTGCCATTGAAGACCAAAACCTCATTATCTGTGAGTAAATGGTGAATTGCAAAGTGCACTGTTGCATTTGGCAGGACTGTTGGTACTAATGCATGTTAATAAGTAGGTGACATCTGTAGGTTAAAGATTGTTGAACAGAGCAGAAGAGGAGATGAAAGGGGTGAGATAAACGGAAAAGAAAGCAATAGCATGTTGAAAGGGATAAGCTAAACTGGTTTTACACTGCCACGGGGGTTGCTTTTCTACTGATAGCATCCCTGTGGTCAGCCCCACTGTAGCTGGCTGTTGATGTGTTGATTTACACGCTGTTTGTGAAGCCCTCAGGAACTGTCCTACTCCATAAAAGGTTTATGCACCCAGGCAAGCGCTGTGCTGATGGGCTGCTAAAGGAAGCAGCATTTCGTTGGGACTGTGAAGATACGAGAGCATAATCTAGCGTGCAGGTCCCAAACTTGAAATTGTCATGTGTGACAGGGGGAAAAGCAGCGTGACTGTGGGATTTTAAGTTTGAATGTATGTATGTGTGTGTGTATGTGTGTGTGTGCGTGTGCACACACATTTGTATATACACATCAACGCATATGTGTACATTTATTTCTATATTGAGCTAGTGTGATCAGGAAATTTGAATGATAAGTATAGGTAGAAATTTAAGGCAATCTTGAGCAAAAAAGTATTAAAGCACAGAATTTGAAGACATCCGTTTTTGTTTTATGTTCAAGCACCTTGTCCAGTAAAAGTGCTACCTGTAACCCAAGCTACTTTCAAATCCACTGGGATGTGGAAATGTGTTGATGACTCAAACCCGGTGAGATCTGCTTAATTAGGCAGAAAGAGAGCTTCAGGTGGAGCAAATCAGCCTCACTCCACTGAGGGGGAGTGTCGTGTTGTGTCCCCTTCTGAACTGCTGTTGCTTCTTCTTTTGGTCTTCTTTTTTCAGCAGAGCACTCGCTCTGTAATCCGCAGGTAAGATTTACCCACTTAAGAAATGTGTTTTTAGAGGTTTATTTCTATCACACTGTCCACCCCAGTGTTAATCTTCAATCTGTATTAAACAGTGCTTTGAATTCAAGTGTTCTCTCTTTTTTAAGGCAAAAAGAAAACAGTAGTGTGCTTAACATCCACTTTTCTTTAGATTCTTGGGCCTAGAATCAGAGATGGGGTAAGCTGCTATTATTTGGAAATATTACTACGTTGTTTTGAGCCTTGCCTTTTACAAATTGTTAATGACTGTGAAGGGGAAAATGAAAGAACTGTTGTTGCAAAGTTCACATTAATGCAATGTGGTAGTTCTCAGGGTGAAATGGGATGAGAAATTCCATGTGTTGACTTAGCTGATTAGTCTTTCCTTGTGAAAAATAGCACTTTTCTATGATTTTTTTTTTAATTTTCACAGTCAATTATTTCAACATTAACATGCTCGTTGTTCCTACAGCCTCCCCCTTTCCCTCTCTTGCTTCTGAATATTCACCCTTGCCAGAATGGAAAGTCGGAGTTGTTCTTGGCACACACCATTCCTTGTAAGCACATACACATTCATCCAGTCATATCGCTTGAGTTTCATTTGTCCAGGCTGATATCAAGAGTTTCACTAGTTAGGCAGAGCTCTCTGAGGCTGAACATCTTACATTAAAGCAATAAAATACTTATTTTTCCATTAATGATCAGCTTCTTCAAGGAGTTAGGTTTTCATAACAAGAATACTCTGTCGACGTTCCTGATACCCACCCTTGCTCTTCCTGGCAAGCTCCCTCTCCGTTTTTTCTGTCCCCATTCCACTAGGCTATCCTGGCTGTTTGCCTTGCACTTGTCTTGAATTTTTCCTAAGCACATGCACCTGGCTTGAGTTGCTGCCAGCACAGGGTTAGGAACGACTAATATAAGCCTCAGTTTCATCAAAATTCTCATACCATAGATGTTCATATTTTTGGTGTTCCCCTCCTGCCTCCCCCCTCTTTTTTTTTTTTTTTTTTTTTTTGATTGCTCAATGTAAATTATTCCTGAATGTTACAGAAAAGAAAAGTTAAGCTTTCAGAAAGCAATTATGTGGGGTAAGTCAGAAATTCTGTTCTCTGGTTACAACCTTGCTGTGACCTGTAAGGAAATTGGGTATATTCCTGAGCTGATATATAGCTAAATCAGTGTGGTCAGCAAAATCAAGTTTGGAGAGATAGAGAAACTATAAAACTTGGAGCAGTTTGTGTAGGGTATGTGTGGAGGGAATATAGAAGAAAATGAATAAAATAGCAAGATACAAGTTGTGTAAACTCCTCTGTTGCTTAAATGTTGCTTAAGATTGTTACAAGTCCTCCTGTCAGGCCCGGGCAAGTGCTGCTGGAGAGGACAGGCCCTTCAGTATTTTAATTGCAATGATTTAAGTTATTTATATCGGGAATTAAAGCTATTTCTTTTGTTCTTGTGAAACTGAATTTATATTTCCCTTTGATTTTTATAAACTAGCTTTAGAGATTAGTTTTACTTGTGGACAGCATGCCACAGTGCTGCATGTTTACCCTCTTCTCCCCCTCCTTTTTTTTTTTTTAATGCCCTTATTGACAGAGATTAATGCATTATTGCTTCTTTTAAGTATGTGAAGATAGCACCCTGCTAGTTAAGAGGAGTTACTTCTTCATGGTGAAGCTTATGGAGGTTTATCAGTTATAAAATACATTCTGGTTAAGAAGTGGTTGTGTCAAAGACAGCATAGTGCAATGCTGAGTAAGAAAGGGGAGTGTTGAAGTCAGTGCCTGAAACTAATTCCAGGTTAGTCAAGAACCTCACCATGAGACAGCTGTGGGCCTGACTCCTCCATCCCACCTGCGTCATGCAAGGCTGTTGCTGCCCAACTCGGAAGGTTTTACATGGTGAAAGCAAGAGCATGAATGTGACACAGACAGGGGCTGCAAACACCATGTACAGGTTTGCAAAGCCAAAGCCTTTTAGTGGAAGAGAGGAGCTTGAAACCAGTTCCGCTAGTGCTTTCATTTGAGAAAGGATTATATGACAACCAATGATGGAAATTTTCCCTTAAAGAGGACTATCACCATTGTGGCAGGGAACCTCCTTTAACTAAAGTTCATAAAATGGGTTTCTTCGCTTCCCATTTATCTTTGTTAGGTGTGGCAAGCCATGCTAAATGAAGAGATCTGAGGGAAAAACTGCTGTTTTTCCGTTCTTCATGGAAAGTAATTATGCAACCGCCTGTGAGTGTGATACGCAAGTGATGAGTTTGGCACGTTATGCTTTGGGGAGAGAATAAGCAACTATGGACCATATGTTGTTCAGCTTCAGCTTTACTTTGTTGTTTCTGTCATCTCGGTTTGCATCTTGCCGTGGTTGGCTAAGTAAATACTTACATTCATTTATTCCTTATGTTAAAAAACAACTTGCCAGTCCTGCAAGTGCCAGTGGTGCTTTCTCCCGCTCTTTAAAGAGTTAAATACCATTGAAACTGGATAAAACTGCTCCACAACAGGACCTAGACTCTCATGTCCAAAATCCCCTTTTTAAATCCCAGCATGCTCTAAACAGAGGACAAAGACTAACAATTTAATATTCTTTATTCTGTGTATCTTTTGTCGGCACTAAAAGACATATTGAGAGGAGTCTTTGTGCTTTGACTGTAGCTAAGTATGCATGTTTCTATGATCCCATAATACCTGCACTGACAATCTCTCTGCGCATGGTCTGAAGTGCGCTGGGAATGACACTGCACAGAGCAGAGAGGACTTGCGGTGATATTCCTGACACTGCAGTCCCGCCTGCCGCTAATTCTAGCTGCATGCTTCTATTTCTGAAGGCTTTTAAGCATTGCTTTGAAGATAAAAGCGCCACTTGTGTTGTTACTCCTCAAACAAGATTCTCCATTTCTGAAGTTTTTGAGACCAAAGATGTTATTTAAAATCATACCGGATCTGCACTTAACACCTGGGAGCAGAAGGTGGAATCCAGTGCCCTTTGCAATCCAGATGATCCACATTTAATAAGAATCCAGTTTGGCTCTTCCACTAGGCAAACTGCAAGTGCTTTAAAAGGCTTTGGTCAGCATTGCTTCAGACATGTAATTGCTGTAAATTTATTTACAAACTTTTCCTATTCTCTTCTTTGTAGACCCTGTAGAATGGCTTATTTTTTATAGAATGACCTATTTTTTATTATTTACTTACCTATTTTGAGTTGACTTTTGTTTCTGGCATTCTTATTATGTTTCAAGGGTTTAATGGTTATCATTGCTCTAGAAATGCTTAATAAACATGCTGTGGATATTCTCTTTTGTTCTGTGATAGAGCATCTATAATTAGGTTTACAAAATATGTTTATAGCACTGAAGTTCTGCTGGTACATCTCCAACTTGTATACTTTCCCGATGAACTGCAAGCTTTTAGAGTCATATTCCTTATCTGCTGAAGCCAAATTTTTTAATAATTCTGTAAACTAAAAGTTAATTCATCTTCAATTATTATTAAAATTCCAGTACATACAAAAAAGTGGTAAATCTGAAAAACTCTCAGAATACTTTTTCCAAAAAAAAAGAAAAAATGTCCATGACTATTTTAATTTACCTTTTTCCCCCCTACAATTTATCATTTTTCTAACACTAAGTTTTAACACAGGATGGAACTTTAAATATTAAGACATTTGACTTCAATCCCATTTATTAAATTGAACAGTTTTTTGAAGAAAGTATGTATTATTTTAGGGCCTAATTCCTTTCTTGGAAGAAATCATTCCAAGATTTGGGAAGGAGCTGTAGAAGGTGGGCAGGTAGATGCTAGCAGTTCGTCCTTGCTGTTGAGTGGGCTGCATCTCTTTGGTAGTTACTAAAAAAGCTTTCAAGAGATCTGTAGTTATGTTTATTCTGCTGACGGTAGCTCCAGGGAAGTGTTGTACATAGTGACATTCAGCATCTGAAATGCGGAGGGTGCCCGGTGCTGCCTGGACTTGATTTCAAGCACATGTGGTTATGTACCCTAGTTCGGAGATGCCAAGACGCCCCTCTCTGGCTTTGCTCTGGTGAGTTGGGGCTAACAGACCGGTCCCGCAGAAAGAGGACCTTGCTGCCCACGCCGGCCGCTGGCCGCGCTGCGCCAGCGCTCGGAGCGACGCTGCGTCCCTGCGAGGAGAGGCCCTGGGGCGCCCGCCCTGCTGTCCCCTCTGGTCGCTTTGGGCACACGCTGCCGCGTAGCTGCCAGCGGCGGCTATTCCTCGTCACTGGGTGCCGTCGCTTCCTGAGAAACCCACACTTGTTTCTTTCTTTCCTTCTTTGTTCTTTTTCCCCTAATTTTCCTCATGAATTAAATAACCTACTGCTAGACAGTTTGCACTCCGGAGTTTTCCCTAAGCTCTTCTGCGCTACCATATGGTCAGGGGACAAGCAGCTGAAAACCCTCTCCTGTTTGTGCGTGACAAAATCACAGGCTCTTGCTGTTGTAACCCCGTGCTGGCTGCCGCCTGCACGGCAGCACTTGCGGCATCGCAGGCAAAGGCTCTTGGGCAACAGCCTTGGAAGGGAGCTGCAGCCTTTAGAAGGAATTAGCTGCCCATCTGTCAGCTCGCTACAAAACAGAGTGCCAAATAACTCCTCAGACAACCAAACAAATCCTAGTTTAATGAAAAATGAATGGTCACGTAGAACCAAATTAGAACTGTTTGGTTTGGTTTTTTTTCCTCCTCTGGTGTATTTTTATTAGAGGAGCCCAATGGCTTAATGTAGATGTAGCTTCATCAAATTAAAATGATACATGCCCTGGGGTGATGCTGCTGTTAATAATTCAGACTATTTTTGCCATTTAGGATTTTGGCCTAGAAGCTTTCCGCCTGTCCTTGACGTGCAGTTATTCCGCGGGAGCTGTGATGCAGGGGCTGTCCTTGAGGAAGATGTCAGAGCTCTTACCAAGATCACATTTCCAAGCAAGCTGCATGAGTGGTTTTAGTTGTGTGGATTTCTTACTTGTTCCAAGTGGAAGCAAAATCACCATGTTCTAGAAATGCCATAAATGTGTGAGAGCTGCTGTGCTTGGTGGCACTTGCAGAGGTGAACGTGGAAAGCAGTCGCGCTGGGTCAGACTCACTGAGCTGGTAACTTGTCCCAGCAGCACCGGCGTGGAAAAGCTTTCAACAGCCTTTGAACGCCCGTATGGGCCAGTGCCCAGCCATGCTCCTCGCACAGACTCTTCCAGCTTCCAGCCATGTGTGGCTTAAAGAATTCCTGAGGCTGTATCTCTGTGTTCAGCAGCCCCTCAGTTTGTGTTGATGGTGCAGAAAATTTGCCTTTTGCACTTCATTTTTGAACTTTGGCTTTTTGATTATCTTGCTTAATTGTTCCAAATAGCTATATTATAATAAACAGTGGCTAGACATACTTCAACCACCTCTTTTTCCCTAAAGATGTGAGTATGATTGTACTCACTATTTCTGTTGGTATGTACATGCACAGGGCATGTTGCATATTCCATTCAACATGGCCCAGATTTTGGTCAGCTTATACAGTGTTTCCTGGCTTGCAGAGTTAATATATGAGTAATGACTGGCACATGTTCACATGGAAAAGAATGTTTCCTAAAGCAGAGGTTTTCAGACTCTGCGCTTCCACAAATCTATGTTTGTTATACAAAAAAGCAAGACCTCTGTCCAGTTCTCAAATGTCATCCTTTACATCTTCACCAAAGATAGCAGTTTACAGAAAATAAAACACATCTGTTTAAATGCAGTCGAGACTTAACAAGAAACGCGAAATCAGTTATACAGCTTTACTTTTTTTTTAAAGCATGTGTTGTGTTTGTTATCTCCTGATGCTGTGTATTATTCCTTTTGAACCTGAATAAACCCAGCTCACTCCTACTAGTGTTGTAAGAAAGAGCAGTGTAATATCCTGGAGGCTGTTAGATGCGGAGGATATTTAAGTTTTTCTTCTGAGGTCATTGAGATCCCCATGTACTGCTTCCTTCTCACGAGTACCCTCGCTGATGCTCAACTCACTGGCAACAGGATGTGCAAGAAAACTGTGCCATGTGTGTGAAAAGTTGCATTTGGTGGCATTTTAGTCTTGCATCCAATGTCAGCTCAATATTGTGTTGCAGAGTAAGATCTGTTTCTCCCTTTCATTGGTTATGGCCTGGGGAGGGGTAAGGGTAGAGGGTTATTGTATTAGACACTTGAGTTAACGCCCCAAAGAGTCATTCAAGAATAGTAATTTAGTGATAATGTCCAAGAGAAGCCTTATTTTAGTCTGTCAGTCTGTGACAGAGCAAGTAGAAGAAAAATTTGAAAAGAGAAGTGTGTTGAATTCAATTCGTTTTCTGTGCAGGGGACAAAAAAAGAAGTGTTTTAAATCATGGCAACTTAGTCTGAAGGAAAAACTTGAGTAGAGTGATGTGCTTGGAAGGAGTGCGTGTGATTAAGCCTCTTGAGCCAAAAGAGACAGCTTTAACATAATGCTAGTTGGTTGAGTTTGAAGACTCAAATGGTAGGTATTTGTAAACATAGATGGGTTCAATGCACCCATTTCTTCTTTTTAGAAATTTCAGAGTGAACTGCTGTGGGAGCGTGAAGCTCGGTGCCTGTATGTGGTTAACGAGTGGCTCTGACCGCTAATTAGCACCCATTTGGAGCAAGGAACCCGAACCTAGCTGCCCTCTGGTGCTGGGGCCAGCCCCAGGTTCAGGCCCCGCTCTCAGGGATTTGGGAGCCTGCTTCTGTGAAGGGGGAGCACGTTGGCCAGCATCTACACAGCAGCCAACAGCTGTGCAGAGCATGCACCCGTGAGAAAGATCCCCCATGTCTTGGGGTTAGATCTTTTAAACTGTTTCAGGAAGGGGCTTTGCAGCCTCTGCGCAGTCATAGAATCACAGAATGCCCAAGGTTGGAAGGGGCCTCAGAGCTCATCGAGTCCAACCCCCCTGCACACGCAGGGTCACCTAGAGCACGTGGCACAGGGCTGCATCCAAGCGGGTTTTAAAGATCTCCAAAGAAGGAGACTCGTGTGTGTGTTGTGCATCCTTTCAAGGAACAGCCAGATCTCGTTACAGAAGAGGAGAGGGAGGAGTGAAGACATGAAGCCTGTTGCTCATTTCAAAGTAGGAAGCTTTGGTGGTGGGCTGGAGAGGAGGAGGTGGAAAATTGCTTCTTAATGTGCTCTCGGGGATCCGTAGCGAGCGTTTTGGCAGCTGCATTTTCCTGTTTTAGAAGGGACACACATGAACTACTCAAATGTGATTTCTCCAGCATCTGTAGAAGTATTTTCCTTACCTCAGAAGTCTGCGGGCACATTCACCAGGGCTAATATGAGCTTTGTTCTCACATCTGACACAAGTGTGAGCTAAAATGGGGATGCCTGATCCAGAGCTACCACTTCATGGCTTACCATAGTGTTCCTTAAACTTCACTTAAAGGCATTCCATTTCAAACCACCGTGACAATGATAATCCCGGTGAAGTGGGGTTAAATTTGGTCCGTGTTCATGCAGATAAACATGAACTGCACAAGCCACCAAATCGAAAAGCAAAAATGATGTACGTTGCTCAGATAGAAAAATTAAATGCCTTTGTAGCTTGTTAGTGCAATGAAGGATTAGATGAAACTGCCAAATTTGAGCTTACTTATATTAGCTGTGAAAATTTTAAGGCTGTTTGAAGCTTTGATGTGCATGGGGATAGAGTCTATGAATGGTGATTTGATGGATGGCGATTTGAAGTGCTGCTCTGGCGCACATCTGTTTTTTCGTAATGATTTTTGGCTTGATCAAAAGTATGAAAAAATATATGGTTTGGGTTCATCATAGCTGCACTCAGAAATAGTGCGTGATGATAAAAGTTACATTTGCATGTATCAAGCGGAAATCTTACCTGAGTTGTAATTTCTGAAAGCAAAAAAATTAATAGCAGAAAAATATCACTAGGAGGGAGAAGGGGTGAGTAACTGAAAGAACTGAAGTTCTGACAGCCTTAAATATGCCCACTTAGGCAAACTGGAATATTTCCTATAATTATCTTTTTGGTCCTATCTGCCTTCTTTTATTTACCTGCCTTGTATTTCCTGAGTCTGTAACGTTCCTTTGGGCTCTTGCAGTTTTTGCTGTCAGCACTGAGCAGTTGAAGCTCTGACTTGCCATTTGAATTGCTCTGTAGCCCTGAATGTCATCAGTAGAACCTGGCCAAGAGGGACTGGTTCAAGGCTTGATAAGCTGAGTGTGCAGGGAGCTCAGCTGAACCTGGATGAGTCTCAGAACAAGGGTGAGTTTTGGTGTAATTTGAGGAAGCTCGCGTGGCCTTGGATTACTAAAAAATATGCATTTTAACTTATAATTGGAAATGGAAACAGTCCTCTGTATGATCAAACGTATTGAAACGTATTGAAAAGAAAAAGGAATAGATAGGAACAGCAGCGATGAATGCAAATTGAGAAAAAAGGCAGACTTCTTAAAAAGTTAGGGAAAGATTTTAAGAGAAAAATAAGTCATACATCAGAGCATGGGAAAGGGAATTGGATAGAAGAAATTCCCTGCCATGTCAGAAATAAATTAGTTCTGCTGTCATTTTTTTGCAGCTGTGAAGAAGTGAATGTGATAAGATAAACACATGTGCATGGAAACCATAGTTTTCTAATCTAAAACTGAGGATTTTGGTTTATTGAGAGTGAGTGCAGGAGGTTTTTTTTTTTTTTTTAACCGTTTTCAAATGTTTTTGCTCAAATGAAAATGGAAGTAGCAGGATCTATACTTATTCCTTCCTTCACTAGACTTTGATGGGAGTTCCATCAGGTCACAAGTAGAAGATTTTTTAGGACAGATCTTGCAAGAAGCTTAAAGCATACATAACAACGATTGAAGTAGGTGTTCACTTGCAAAAAATTCACATGTTTTCAGGTTATTTTGTCCAAATTCTGCAGGAACTGCTGTTGTAATGTATGATGTGCCTAAGCAACTGTTAATCCAGTTGAAACAATTTACTTAGCGGGTAATAACTTTGCACGTAATTGATAATAGATCTTCCATAAAAAATCATCAGTTTAGGATAGATTGCTGGCTAATAATCCCAGATTGCGCTTTTTTGTCCTTTTTTTTTTAAGGAAAAGTAGGGGGATTTTAAAACTCCTTGAAGTATTTATCTATGTTAAAAGTTGCTTTGCTGTTGCCAGGTTGAGCTCTGCTCTCACAGGGCCTGCAGTGAGGGTAATTTGGGCTGAGGAGCAGTTTTGTAGAAGAGTTTTTCAACAAGAAAGGAAGCAGCTCAAATGTGCTCCGCCAGCAAGAAGTATTCTCCACAGATAAAGTGCAGCTTGATCTTGGAGAGTGACTAAGTGGAGGTTTTGTGGTGTGTGGCTTCCTTGGAGGATGCTCTACACATGCCCTTCTTTGAGAGGCCCAGTCTGCCTCTCCATGCTGTAGCCGTCGTGCGTTGCCTTCGCTGGGCCAGGCCGCTTGGGGTCTGCGGCCCTGGCCTCAGACGCGGTGAGCAGCTGCCCCGGCGCCTTCCTGCGCTCTGAGGAAAGGCAGAGGGCAGAGACAGCCCTTGCTGCAGCTCTTACAGTTTCTGCGGAGTTCCTTGTGCTCGGAGCAGAAGTGCCCTCAGGGGTGGAAGAAGCTGGCAGCGGCCAGGCTCCATTGCTTTTGTTGCCTCCCTGCAGAAGAACATGGTACCAGCACCAGGTGCCCTTTTAAGGATTTAGGAGTGGCTTTGGAAACCATCAGGAGTTCCAAGCAGGACCTTAAAGAGGTGATCAGAGCTGTACCTGAAATGTAAAAGAAGCTTCTGGCTTCACTGGAAAGTCTTTTCAAGCACTTTTCAGTCAGAAATGACTGAAATGTGCCAGTTGAGTTGAGCTTTCACTGCAGCCCCCGGCGCCTGCTTGCCAAGAAAGCCCAAGGCAGGGCCAAGAGCCGGCGGCAGCTCTGCCGGAGGCGCCTGCCCGGCTCCTTCCTGGTGGGAAGTGCCGTCGCTTCGCAAGTCACAGTGAGCTGGGTGCTGCTCTCAGCAGGGTGCTCGGCTGGGCCCAGGGGCAGCCCTCCCTGCCAAGGGCCCCAAAGCCCAAAGAGTGGAACAAGTCATCTCCTGCCGTTATTAAACACAAGGAACCTGTGAATTTGCCAGCTTTCCAGCTTTATTATTTTTAAATGATAATGGTGAGGCTTTCAGCGTTTCAAGATGGAGCCTATTGCCAGAGACTGGAGATTGCTAAATCTCTATGGAGATTGCTAAAACTTAAAGCAGATGATTCTCCTGTACTTGTATTTTCCTGTGCAGGATACAGGACAGCTCTGTGTAATCCCTTTTTTGCAAATGCTACCCCTAAGTACTTGGCAGCCCTTATGTGCAAGCCATTGTACAGGTAGAAAAGTGAAGTGATAAAGGACTAACTGCATTTGATTTTTTTGACAAGTTAGTCAGAATTTGATTGTATAAAGTGTGCAAAAATTTAAGTAGGGAGGTTGACAACTTATGCTGTTGAAAAACTTAGAATTCATTATGACAGAAATAAAACGGACAGGAAAGAGACCAGAATAAAATCAAGTTATATTAGGAAAAGAGATTATATACAAGTTTCAAGATCCTTTGGCAACTTATTTATTGCTTATGTGGCACACTTTTTTTCCTGAAGAATTCAAGATGCTCTAAAGAGATTAAATCTGGTTTGGTTTCATAAATACTGAAAAATTTCCTGAAGATGAACAGTCTGTTCCCAAAGCATCTTTCAACACTGTCTCTAGTGTAGTTAAATTTACTTTCAAAGCAGTTGCACGGAAGGAAGGGTAAGGGACAGTGGCTTCTTATCCTGTTTTCTGTCATTAGATTGTTTATTTCTCCCTCCAGCAAACTCCTCTTTTTCCCCTTCCTTGCAAATGATTTACCAGCCTAAAATTACTGTAGCTAAGCCTTTCTCACAGAGAGTTTTAGTCTGGAGAAGACTGAGGGGATATGATCAATATCTATAAATACCTGAGGGGAGAATGTAAAAAGGAAGGAGCCAAACTCTTCTCAGTGGTGGCCAGTGACAGGACAAGGGGCAGTGGGTGTAAGTTGCAACAGAGGCAGTTCCATCTCCATGTGAGAAAGAACTTCTTCCCTGTGAGGGTGACAGAGCCCTGGCACAGGCTGCCCAGGGAGGTTGGGGAGTCTCCTTCTCTGGAGATCTTCCAAGCCCGCCTGGATGCCGCCCTGTGCCCCGTGCTCTGGGTGTCCCTGCTGGAGCAGGGGGGTTGGACTAGATGATCCCTAGGGTATCTGCAGCTTTTGATACGGGTCTCTACTGTAGAGTCAGAGAATTTTTTTATTAGCTTTTTTATTGTAGTCATTTGACTTCAGTTCAGTGCTTAGGCTTGAAAAAAGTAGAAAGGTTTATTTTCTCTTTCAATGTACTATTAAAATGAGGTATGAGATGATGAAGACTAGACACTTTCATGGAAAGACTTGGTGATGAGAAACAATCAATATTATCTCTAGCTCCTGAATTCAACCACGTGTGTCCAGCAAATCAGTTCAGTTTTAAATGCAAAATGTGGTTAGATAAGCTTATTTATGCTTCCATAGCATATAAATTGCTTTATTTAGTAAAGGATAAAGATACAATTGACAATTAAACATGAAATAAAGGGTGAGAACGGTTAGAAGAGTTTAATAAGGGTGGGAGCTGTTGCTGGACATCATACACAGCCCAGCCAGAAAATTGGATAAGGTCAGGAAGAAGTATCTGAAATGATTTGTTCATTAATATATTACAGTCTTGGCAATCCTGCAAAACAACCAAAGCAAGTAGACAAACAAGTAGAGTTTACAGGTTAGTAGAAACACGGTGAAGTAGCAGGCAAGGATGGAACAGAAATATTGCAGTGCATGCATTGACCAGGAAAGGCAGGGGAAAAAGTAAAGGGGACTGTGAAATAACACTCTCGTTTCATACGAGACTATGAAAATGCAAAACCAACTCATTTGGGTCCAAGTATTGTGAAGTCTATGTTCTTTTGTCTGTATTTTTATCTTACATAATTTTTAATTCAAAAGAAAAAAGCCTTGGGAAATTGAGAACAGTTGTCCATTTGCACAGGAGCTTATGCACTAAACAAAGAGGAGACAAATTTGTACACCTTTTGCCTTAAAGAACTTCTATCTGTTCCCAAAAGAAAGGTGAAAGATAGTCAAGAAAGACTTCAAGTACAGCCACGTGAACTCAGAAGGGAAACTTAGCTATGTGTGAAGCACGTAAGAGGAAGAAGGAAGGGCAAGGAAAGAGGAACTGGTCCACAAAAATGCTGTTTCAAAGGTCAAAAAGTCAAAGCTTATTAGGCACTAAATACTAGGTGGGTGAGTATTGATTACCTAGAGAATTCAGAGATGAAGTGGGCAAAAGGAGCCATGAGGACAGAATGAGTATTAAAGGTGATCATCTTTACACTCCATGCCAAAACAATACTTATCCTGAGTTTTTGGTAAAGAAGACAGAGTAGAAGTTGGGGAAAAGCATTGTGGCTAAGGGAAAGTAACACATGGAAGTGAGTATTGCTTAGCCCACGTGGTGTCGGCAGAAGGGGACAACTCTACAGTGACCCTTGCTCATCATCATAATCCCAAAGCCCTTCCTGTTCGTATCCTACTTTGGACATTAAAGCAGGGTCAAGAGAGCCATTTTCCAAATGCCCCAGCTCAGGCCTGAGGGTGCACGTGTGGGAACACTGCCTGTTCCCTTCACGGCGTGGCAACAGAAAAGGCAGAGATGATCCCATGGTCAAGCAGGGACTCACAGCTAGTAGTAGGAAAGCATTAGTGCTATTGTAGAAAGGTTTTGATGCCACCTCTGCTGTACTGTGCGTTACGCAGGTAACCCATTTCTAAGAAAGGTGGATCTGAAGCTGGAAGAAGCTTAAAAAATGCTTCTTAGGATGAGCAAAGGGCTCAACAGTCTGTTGTAGGAGAAAAGACTACGAGATTTTTCTTTGGTTGGCCTAACAGAATTCAAGTAAGACAAATATAAAGAGGCTAAACTTTGAGGTTGGAAAAGATGGGAATAATATTGACTTAAATTCAGGCTGTGAAGTAGAAGCACGCTGTTATCCATTGGAGGAATAAGCCTTTTGGGAGCTTGTACTTGAGGAGCAAGAAATCTGAGAGGTTTTAAAACGGAGGCTGGAAAGTTTATGAGCAAGATTATGTGTCATGTAGCCTGTGGCAGCGTAGGATTGAATTTGATGAGGCAGGAGGATCCTTGATTCCCACACTGCAATGACAGTCTCTCCGTGTATTTAAGAATGTGGAATTGTGGCTGTGTGCTTTTTTGTTTGCTTCCACATTCCATCCAAAAGCAGCTCGATTAAAAAAAATACACAAATAAAGAACTAATTATGTGGTATGAATGTGGTAAATGAGAAGCATCGTTCACCATTACCTAGCAGAATAAAAAGATACATAAAATTAATAATCTGAACAAATGCATGCATAAGCAGATGTGCTTTTGTGTGTGCGTCTATGTATGTATTTCATGATCTAAGCTGATGATTGCCACCCACTGAGGAAGAAGCTTTCTTTCAGGAGACAATTCTAGGTTTTCTTTTTTGGATCATCAGTTTAAATGCTTCTGTGACCTTGCTAGAGCCAGCTTGAGCCTCAGGAACGGAATCCAGGCATCCTGTTTACCAGTTGCAATTCTGATCATTAAATAACATTTTTTTCCTCTTTAATCTATACTAATAAACATTCTTTCTCTAGAAGCAAATCTATTTTACAGTTCTTGGGTTCATTTACTTCTCCATGTTTTTAATAGTCCACTTAATATGACCTGATATGATTTGCATTTGTTTTACAGTGTGCATATAGTTCATTTTAATGACTTTATTGGTTAGTTTGACAATTGATAAATTAAACCTTGTTAGGTACTTAGGATGAAAATGGGCTGAATTTGAGTGTTGATACTAACCCTCATTTTTAGTTATCAGAAAAATAAGTTGTTTTTTGCCAGAAATAGTGTGCTGGGATTTTTTCACAAAATCTGATAGAGCTCTTGATTGCTTCTAAATAATACTGAGATGACACCTAAAAGATAAAATACACAAGGCAAAAGAACATGTCCTAATTTTCTACATCTATATATGATTAATGGGTAAAATCTCAGGTAATTTTAAAAATATGAATATGACAGTATTAAAGTGTATATTTTTTTAATTAGCTGATGTCAAGTTTTGGAAGGGTTGATATGTGCATTTTAAGGAGTGACTGAGTGCATTTTTTGCAGATCTTCATACCTGCACAGCTTAGTTCTACTTTTCAGTTAATTAAATTTACCATTTCAGATAAGTTATTGCCAGAGTGAAATGAAGACTCATTGATTTGATAAAACTGAGAGCCCAAGCTCTACTGTTCTCTTTGCTTTTCATTCTAAGTTAAGGGAATCTTTAAAAATAATAATAATAAAAAATACTTGGCTGTTTCCACTGAGTCTATTAGACATAATTGGTCTGAGCTGCATGTTGGTCAGGTATTAACTCTGAAAGGTCTGTCTTGGTTTTCACAGGTTGGACATCATTGTTTTTCATCTACTCTGTTGGACAAATGCTCTCACCAGAGTATTTCCCTGCAGTTGTCATATGTGTAAATCAGCTAGCCACGTTTTTGTACAATACGTTTTCAATGTGTGCCTGTCCTTGGAACTTCAGCCTTTTGTGCTTTCAAACTGAAGAGCTGCGAACAAAACTTTTAATCCCATTTCCTTGCAAATCTCCTTCTTGACCTCTGCACAAACCAGCCGCTGTGTTTCATGTGCATCTTAAGTAAGAAGGTACCTCTGTGGACAGTCCGTCGTACGGGAAGTCTGTAGATGCATTAGTCTGGTTTGTATACGGCTCCTGAAAGGATTGTACTGAAATGAAGTGAAATAGTGATTTCCAGAGGTGTTCTTGTGCATCGAGAAGCGTGCCTCTGCTGCAGAGGAGCAGGTTGTTATCTCTGGCCTCTCGTGCCTTTCTGCGCCGAGCAGCTTCCACATCCAACACTTCCACTTTGTGCCCATGAGACGCCCTGGCGCCGGGTGAGTCTGCAGGGCGAGGGGCAGCGCTCCGGAGCCTGGGGCCGTGAGAGGCACCCGCGGGGCTTGTGGGGGGCACCCTGTGGGCGGTGGTGCCTCAGTGACGCACTGGAGGCCCTGCGGCTCCCCGAGGCGCTCGCCGGAGAGGTAGAACCGCAGTAGGCCCAGAGCGTCGCGGGGCCCGTGACAGTGGGTTACTGTGTCTAATTGCAGCATAGCCTGATTATTCCATTCCATTCCTTATCATTCTGTAGTACAGGAAATGATATAATCTGCTGTGCATATTTTTTCAGCTGGAAAAGATGTCTCTATAAGTGTACCGCTGAACAAGGAAAGCTACTGACGTGGTACTATTAAACAGATAGGAGCTATTCTTCCTCCTTCTCTTCCCTGAAGTTTCACTAATGGTTCACTTAAAAGTAGATACACTTGATTTAATCCTGCTAATGCTGTTTTGCTTGGCTATACAGAAGAAGAGTGGCCCAAGATGAAAGAGTAACAGAATTGATGTCCGTTTAGGGACAAGGCAGAGGAAATGGAATAATGCTCATTATTGCTGACGGCTTGAGTTTGAGTGGGATGTGTTGCAAGGCATGGAAAGCTGTGTCTGAGGTTGCAAGGTCAGTTCATTAACTTGTGGATTCTGGCCCGCTTGTTTCTGAATACTTTGCTTCCCTTGCTGCTTTTGGTGTGTAGGTGTATATAGATAAACTTCCCTTTGCTTGTCCTCAACGGAGACATGCATTGCTGCTTTTACTCATCTCCTGCATTGTCCTGCTTCCTAGATTCCCAGATACGGAGGTGTCTGTCCTCCGTGCCCCTGCTTCTCCTTGCAGCCTGCTTGGAAAAGGTAATTCCAGCAGGCCTGTGCTCCCTCCTTAGGTGAGTGGATTGCAGAAGCCCAGACTGGTTGAGGTTATAAGGGACCTCTAGGGATCATCTAGTCCAACCCCCCGCTCCAGCAGGGACACCCAGAGCACGTGGCACAGGGCGGCATCCAGACAGGTTGGGAAGATCTCCAGAGAAGGAGACTCCACAGCCTCCCTGGACAGCCTGTGCCAGGGCGCTGTCACCCTCACAGGAAGGAAGTTCTTCATCACATTGCCCCTTGTCCTGTCACCAGCCATCACCAAGAAGAGTTTGGCCCCAATGCAGTGATCCTGAGCTCAAAAGTCGTGTGTGAAATGAAGTGGATGCTCTGGCATCCCTCCTACTGCAGGCACCTGTGCAGAGATTTCCCAAGTGCGGTCAAGGATTGCTGCTCTTCCTGTACAGCTTCTGTTGGATTTGGGCTTAGATCATTCAGCACTTCCTGAGAGAGAAACGGTGCATTCATCTCCCTTCAAGTCCCCAGAAAAACAGAACAAAGGGAATCTGTGGAAAAACAGAACAAAGGGATCTGTGCTTCTGCTTTTCAGAGTTCTTTTTTTGTCTTGTACAAATTTGCTAGAACGCTGATCAGTCTGGCTCAGCCTAGGCAACCCAGGCATTTCCCCTAATAATACCAGGCCTGATAGTGAAAATAGGTGGACTCATGTGGGAGCTGGCCTGGAGGATGAGCTGTCTGACCGTAAGCTTGGTTCAGAGAAACTAAGTTACAGTGAGAACAGGGATAGGTCACTAGTGGCTGTGGAAGGATGACCCAAGGGGGCACGGGAAAGCTTTACACAGGTTGCTACTTCACCTGCAGTTTAAATTTTGCATTCTCCTCTTTTCTGCTCCTGAGCTAGAGATCAAGAGAAGTGCTTAGTGAGCTGAAACACAGGAAAACAAATATTTCAATTTTGGAATGAATTAAAGAATAATAATAAAGATACGGGTGGTGCAGAAGGAATATCCTCTCAGTTCATTAAGTGGAGATTTTCAGGAGGGAAGCACAGTTTTAAGTAGCTGTTTAGAGAAAATTGGGTAAGAGAGGATATCTTTGCTCTGAGAAGAGGACTGTTGGTAAGAGAGAGATTAGAGTTGAATATGATATTAAAAAACAATAGTTCATGATTTAGTCCAATCATATGATGTACTATGAAAAGTGGAACGGAAGATGAACATGCAGTGACACAAGGCTCAGTATAAATCCAGCTTTGAGGTTGGGGACTCCCCTACTGCCTTTCCCAGATGTGTCCTCTACTTTGCCAGATCCAGGACTTCAGCACACTGATGTTTTCTAAGATATAGTTCTATTGCCATCTGCTTGTTCCCCCCCAAATTATATATATACTTAATCTCTTCCTGTATGTTATAGTTATTAGGCCTTCAGATCTGAAAAGCGTCTTTTCAAGGAGTGTAGAATTTACCAGGCTAGAAAGCCATGATATCAGTGACAGAATGTGACCAAATTGTCAGGGTCCCTTTGTACTGATTTATTTTTTTTAAGGTAAGAAACCTGTGCTTTGTCACTTAGAAGGGCTTGGAGGAGGTGACATGATTTCTCGAGTAAAAGGAAGTCCTACTCTTTGATTATTGCACCTCAGCAGGAAGGGAACTCGGTTCTGTGTTGCATCATGCAAAGTACAGACATTGATTGAATTCTCATTGTGGGAACTGATTCTGATGGAAGGTGCTGGAGATGGGGCACAAACTAATCTATTTAGATTCCAACATGAGTTACAGATTGCTAGAAGCTGAGAAAAAATGTGGCTTGAAACTGAACGTTGCATGATGTTCGTTACATGGTGCAAGTGGAAGAAAACAACCCTCCACCCTGCACCTCTTTCAATTTTTGCAGAGATGTTATTTTTTTGAGAGTACAAAACAATGAGTTTGGGGAAATGTAACCCTATGCAACTTGATCAAGCATCCTAACGTTGACTAATAACAGCAATCTGTCAGACAAACACATCAAAATAATTGGCTGTGCTTCGTTGGTAATGTTGATCAAATTGCATGGCAGTGCCTTCTGTCACCAAAATGATGTACAGTAAGGGTGCAGATGTTATTTACAGTGACCTACTAATTCTTCTTGAGGGAAGGACTACATTTCTTCTTGCATATGGAAATCTTAGCTGCTTTTAAAATGAGCGCTGTTCACTCTCAGCCAAATTGTTTGGAAAAATAAGTAGCTAATTAAAATGTCTGATGCTCTGGCTCTCTTTGGAGCTTAGTATTCACAAAATTTTCATGGAGCTTGATAGGAATGAAGGAAAAAAATCCTGTTGTCAAAAAGAAAGATGTTGTGTGGTGTGCAAAACACAGAATTTTCCCTTTAGGGGCTATTCTTAGATATGTGTGAGGTAGTTCTCTTCCCCTTACATTAGAACAATCTTGCCAAATTTCTTTGCTTGATATTCAGATGAATGATCACACTGTTTTTCTTCAATGAATGCAGTCTAGTGAAATATCAAACTCATTGTTTTTTAATGGATTCAGATATCAGCTTTAGGAGTTGACTGTCATATTCCAAATACTATCTGAAAGCTGTAGTTTTGAGTTTCATTTGCATTGCATGCAACAAAAAAATGGAAAGAATTAGGGTATCTAGGGAATAAAAGTACTGATTTCTTGTAAAATATTTAGCAGTATAAGAAAATAATCCTTAAAGTTTATGGGGGGAGAAAAAGGTATTAAATGACGGCGTATTTCACTTTGTGATAATACAACTTGATAGAACAGCTTTTGGTTTAAATCTGCTGAAAAAAAATTCTCTGTGAATTTCCAGTGTGTTTCATTCAAATGAGAGGAAAGGAAAAAAAAAGGCAAATCACTTCCTCTGTTTTGGTATTTTTTATTTTTACTCGATGCAGTCTGTAATTCTGGAGAGCTAATTTTTTTTGACTTTCCAAAGGAAGCAAAAACTTTGATGATGGCAAAAATGAGGTTGAGGAATAGATGATGACAGAGAGGTTTTTATGCTGCTTCTGTTTTGGAAAAGTCAAGGTCAAATGTGTTTTAGTGATTTAAATGTAGAAAAGGAACAAGTGTTTTTGCTTTGATGCCCTTTAAAAACCGTGGAGGAGGGGTAGGAGGTTGCCTTAAGTGGTGGTTTTGTCCAGTTTTGGCTGCCCTGTTGGTGCTGTCATTTTGATTCTCAGTGTCTATTATAGACTTATACAAGTTATCTGATACAAGCTTAGTGCACGGGATCTGCAAGGCACACTAGGACAGTGATTTGTTAAGTATTCGAATGGACAGCATGCAGAGAGGCCACAACCCAGCTCTGGGGAAGGGCTGACTAGTTTGCAACCAGTAGTAAAACTGTTGTTGTTTCCAGGTGCCGCAGGTGGACACCTCCTCCTTGTGCAGAAAGGGAGGGAAAGGCATGGGGGGCTGTTGTTTGTTTAAGGGAAAACTCCTAAGAGTTTCCCCTCCTAAGAGTCAGTACGTGGTGTCACTAAAAGCACCAAAAGGTTCTGCACTAAAATACAGGCTTTCTAGAGTCTTCTCTCCCCAAGGACAGGCTGCTTTGTGTATCAGGCATAGCACACACATGCCCCACGTGTACTCCCATGTATTGCTCTTATTTTTCCGTTTTCTGCCTCTGGCTGCTAGGGATGCCTTTAAAGAAAGATCAGGAAGGAGATGTGGTGCTGGGCATTGCCTCAGGTAGGGGTCAACACGTTCCTAACGCCTGCGTGCACGAGGCATATTGAGGAATAAATGAATGTTCCGTGAGTATCAGGAGAACCCCCCGGTGGGATCTGTTTGCTGTGACAGTTTTCCACTGGAAAGAAGCAAAACCACTGTGGCTTGAAAAATGTTTTAATTAACCTGGACACAGCCCTTGAGAGTATATTGCAGAAAATCCATCCCCTTAGAAAGACGGACAGCATGACTGAAAAGGTCAGGTTAATCTCCCTGCTTTATGATCTCATTAGTGTATTAATCACTTTCTCACAGAAAATCCAGCCCTGGAAAGTGTTTTCTTTGCTCACCTTCACTTCGGAGGTGCCTGACAGCCCTTTAATAGAGTGGTTTAAAGGGCAGGCTCTGCTGCCCGTGGCCCCGGCTCGAGGAAGGCCCCGCGCTGAGGGGCCGCGCGCGGAGCCTCCGGGCCGGGGCCCCCGGCCGCCCAGGGGCAGGAAGGGCTGCTGGCGCTGCAGGAGGCACCTGCAGGAACCACCCCGGCTTCCCGGGTGGAGATCCCGGGCTGCGCTTGGGGGCAAGCGGCCACGGAGGCGGCTCGCGTGCCGAGGATGGGGGGTAGCCGCCCTGCTTGCCGGGCCAGCCCCGTGTGTGATCCGCACGCGTGTGTGCGGAGCCGCCCCGGGCTCGGGCAGGATTCAGCCAGCAAACTGGCACCACTGGGAGAACTGTGTGATCTGGCCCTGCTGCGCCCCGAAAGCAGAGAAAAAACTGCCCCTTGGAAATGGGCGTGTGCATCCCTGCTCAACTTCTGACCCGTCCTCGCAGGGAGATTTTTGAAATTGCAAAGTTCTTTTTTTTTTTAAATCCCTGATAAAAATGGAGAAGCAAGCCTTGATGTATTCATCTCTGTTTTTTCCTTTTTCTTTTCCTTTCTCCTTTTTTTTTTCTTTTTTCCTTTTTTTCTTTTTTTTTTTAACAGCACTATTTTAAAACAGGATGGAGAGAGTGAAGGGCAGCAAAAAGGGAGAAGTGACTGTTAGAATAGGGTCGTAGGGAAAAAGATGTCTTGTGCCTTCCTGTCCGAGCACTGCTATCGGTCAAAGGTAGGGCAGGTTCATAGAGCACTTGTGTTAACCCGTACCAGTGACGGGAAGCTCCAAGCACAGCAGGATGTTCCTGGGCCTGGAGCTTTGTCTCCACAGCAGTCAAGGGAAGGACCTGGCCTTGCAGGTTCCTGGCAGTCCGTAAGGCTCCGGTGCCCTCAGGTGTGCTCCTGTTGACCCTTGCTTTCCTGTCTTAGAGTAGTGTGCAATTCTACTTTTTTTGCTGTATTTTTTTTTCTTGGAAATAAGCTATTTGTACCGATGGCTTCAGTCTGCAACTCTGCTCTGCCTGGTCCGTTACCCTTTGAAAAAAACAGGCTTTAATGTATATCCAGAAGATAAACACAGATGACTTCCAGTGCACCAGCTAATGAGGCACTTCTAGAGCTGAAGAATTAATGCTTATTCAATGACCTCCCATTTAAATTAAGAGTAATTGAACCCGTTCACTCCTCAAAAATACAGCTACTATGTGAAGATAATGTGTGGATTTTGGTCATCTACCTCAGTTCAACCTCAGTTACGTGGAAATGGAGCAACTATCCAGAATTTCACTTGGAGATGTATTCATACTCAGTGGAACACTCACTAGTAATGAAGTCAGAACTGCTCTGCTGGGCAGTGGTTTAATTTTCCTCAGCTTTCCCTTATGTCTATCCAAATGTCAGCCTGTCACTTACTTGTGTTCAGAGCTCAGTGATCTCTGACAGAAAAGAATTGTAAAGCTAGGCTTTTTTTTTTTTTTTTTTTAATTTCTGTTTTCCTTACAGTATCACTTGTTGAAACATAGAGCAATTTATTTTTCACTTGAATTTGGAATGTTTGTTCTCTGTCTTATGCAAAGATTAGACACCTGAGAAAATCTCTTCCATCTTTATAATTCTTGGACTCATCTAAGTTCAGACCACTGCAGATCACTGGATAAATAAATAGCAATGTGCCCCTTGGCATTGGGATTCTTGAGATCATTCTGTTTAAGGGGCCTCTGTTTTATGAGAAGCTGGGTACTTGCCTCAGATTCTTTCTGAAAAGTAACACTTTTTTGGTGGGTTTTTTTTTTTGCCTCTTGTTAGCCTGGATTACGCATGGGATGTTGAACACCAGAGTGTTAACTTCACTCTGAATTACTGCTGTTTCTGGTGTCCTGAAGGCAGATAAAGAGGAGTTAGACTTTCTGATACAGCAGTGACAGGAGATGTCAAGTTTTTAGCAATGTAGAACTGTCGATCAGAACAATAAGGGGGAAAAAATGAGTTATCCAGCCATATATACCTGTACAAGTTAAAACTTAATAGAGAGATTTAAAGCAAGAGGCTGTTCAGAAAGGAAAACTAACAAGTGTTGGGAAGTCATCAATACCCATCCCAAAGCACCAATCTTGGGACTAATCCCTTTGCTATTTTCCTTAATGCCGCAGTGGAGTAAGGAAGAATGAACTCATGAATTCCCTTGATAGCACAAATTTGTGAGGTTTTCTCCATACATAGGAGCGTATTTGTCCATTAAATTTGCTGTCTGTAGCTAATTAAGCTCTTTGAATCCCTTTGCACTCTTTTTGCCTGTGTAGACAGATTTCCCCCCATCCCCATGCCATTTTTGTGAACATGGTGCACGTTTGAGGCTTAGTCTCAATTAATTCAGTCCCGTGATTGATATCCAAATTGTAACTCTCTTCTCACAAACCAAATTCTTTTCTCCCATGTAAATCCTGTCCGAGTATGAGAGAGAGCTGAGATGTACTGCCCATGTGTGTTTTCATATGCCCAGTGATTAGAATCGTCCTACAGAGAGTTTTACGCCTTGCAGTTCAACATCCCCTTGATATTTTCTTTGTGCTTGCACTGTGAGAGTGCTATTGGATTCCTGGCTGCTGGCAAGAGATTATATATAGATAGCATTTAGGATAACTAAAATCTGTCAGCCCAAACCCTTGAAAACACTCTCATATAAGTCTTGCTGTTGTGTTCCATGCTTCCCGTGCCTTGAGAATTGGTAATCAGTCTGGAAAGTGAAGGCAGTTCAAATACAGTGTCTGCCTATTAACTTCAGTTCTTCAGAGCATTTGTCTTCCCACGCAATACAGGGCTGAAGCTGTTAACCTGGAGCCCTTTTAATTAAAAAAAAAAAAAAAAAGAAGTTTCTGGGAACATTACTGTGCATAAGCTGTTGTGGGATTTGAAATTCAGACAGTCTTTCTGTCCTCTCCATCTCTCTCTCTCTCCACCTCCCCCTCCATAACAGGTGACCCAGATTGTTGAATTTTGAGGAATAGTTCATGTCCCTTTTTTTTTTCCAGCTCTGCAGAGCATGGGATTTGTGACTGGGATAGCTTTTATGTCTGTGCTTTATTTCGGGAGAGTGCTTGTCTCCCGTGTGTAGTACGGCATTGGTGCTGGAGTATTAGCTGCGCGTAGCTGTTAGCCTGCCCTGTGGCTGAGCGTGACTGCAGCGCGGCAGAGACGCTGCCGTGTTCCAGCCTTGGTGCAGGGCACCTTCGAGCCAACACAGAAGACCCACGGTCGTCCCAGGGGAGCGGCTCCTGCTGCCCCTCGTCAGTGACCTGGGTTTCCCTTCCGTCAGGGACTGCGTCTGTTCCAAAGCCCTCGTCTCCCCTATGTGAGCTGTGCCATCTCTTCACACGCATACATGCACACCCACATCACAGTAATTTCTGTTTGCACACAACTTTCCAAGAAAAGCAAGGTAGCCCTATCAATCCTGTTAATAAGTGGGGATCCCAAAGAGATTAATCAGCTTGGCAGGCAGAAGGTTTTCACAGTAGTGATTACAGAGCAAGTCTGACCCCCAATTCAAGCCCCTCTCTTTGAGTCTTGGTTTTTCAGACAAGGAAGGCCACGCAAGGGAAATTTCAGAGACGATCCAAGAATAGCAGGTGGCTGTCACTGCTCTGCTGTGCTTGGTTTTAATCATCAGACTGGAGAAATAACATGCCTGGCTTGTGCAGGGATGTACAAATCTAGGGCGACTGTTGAATGCCAGAAACTAGAGATTTGGCTGGTGTATATGAGATGTGCAAGTCCTGACACGTCTTCTGTCTTCCCTACCTTTCCATTCTTACCTTTCCCCTTGGTTATTCAAAAGGTTTTTCTTTTAAATTTTGGCAGCCTTCTGATAAGGCTGTTGTAATGATATTGCTTTCTCTGTCTGATGGGAGAATATCTAATGTATTTGTTTTCTTTCACCAAGGAATATTTATTAATAAATCCTAACAATTTTCTCCAGTACAGACAGTTACTGTGGATGTATCCAAGAAATGTAGTGTCAGTTGGGCTGTTTGGTCCTTTTCTTCTCATTCCCTTTTTTTTTTTTTTTCCCTTTTTGTTTTTGTGGGGAGGGCAGAATGTGGAGGTAGATGCTGATTGATGTTGGTTATTATCTTTGGTCTTCTGCTTTTCACTTTCTACTTTGGTCTTCTGCTTTTCAGTATGTGATAGTGGCAAAGAAGGTATCTTGGTTTTCTTTGATACTGGTTTGTGTGGACCCGGAGACTCCCATTTTGTTCATTTAAACTAATTCTCACTGTTTCATGAACAACAGACTTAATCTTTCTTTTTTTTCTTAAGAAGGCAGCAACCTAATTAATGCAGAGGAACTCTTTCATTGCTGTTATCTCAATGTCAAATACATAGTATAAAAAAAGCTATCCTCCATCACCTCCATCAGAAGCCACATGCTGCCTCATTAAAAGCAAAAAGAGGAAACATTTTATTTACTTTGGGGAAAAAAAACCAAAAAACTCCACATCAAAATAGAAATGGGGGAAGGGAGGAGAGGCTGCAGCTGTTGCAGTCAAAGTTTCAACTTCAGAGCTCTTTTTTAATGCTTGTCAAATTTGACAAGTTCATGTAGCTTCTGGTTTGTGGAGGTGTGCATATATTTACATATATTTACTGGTTTTGTTTCATGTCAGCAGGCAATTCTTGTTTAATAAATCAAGTGGTGTTATATATAGTTAGAAAGAAATGGTGGTCAAAAGCTGACATCCTGTGTTCGTTTTTTAATAATGAGGCTTCCACTTGAGCATGGTCTTCTGTTGTTTTGGTTTCCAGTGCATCCACTTCATCATGATTAATAAAATACTTTGGTTAATTTGAGTGGCAGTGTCACTTAATGGGCATTTGGACAAGTCAAATTATCAGGGACACTGAAGCTAAGGGCCAAGCAATCCGTATAGTATTTACATTTCATTGATGCCAAACCTTTAGCCAGAGTTGGAGTCAAAAAAATGGAAGGAAAATTTACTTCTCTTAATTATATATTTTTGGCCAGTTAAATATCCCAAATCATTTTCTCATTTTCATCAATTACGTTCACTTGTTCTGTTCTCTAATATAAAATTTAGAAGGCAATTCATATAATTAAACTGTTCCAAAAAGAAACTATTGAATGGTAGTTGTTCAGCAGTATTTGAAACTCCCAAAATGCAGAAGGATTTGCCTGGTGATTTTCCCTGCTGGTCTGTAATTTGTACAGATTCACCAGCCCCACAGCTCAGTCTGCAGTACGGTTTTGGTGCCAGCTTACTAAATCAGCTCCACTAATTTAGAGACTACAGGAATGTATGCGTTTTTAGGCCTATCAGTTGCCCAAGCTAAATATTCCCATTCTCTCTTTTCTTTTCTTTCTCCCTTTTCCCATCCGATCATTTAACATGTTTTCAAAAATCTCACAAGTCATTTCAATCTGCTGGCACGCTGCCTGTTGGAAGAGTTATTTGGGGTGAAACAGCTGGACAAAAGAGAGACAACCACTTTCAGAAGGTAACTTCTGGTCCCTGGAGGGAAGGTTTCTAAGACCAGGGTTCTCTTCCTTCTAAAACTGGTGAACATCCTGGGGTCATCCCTCTAATACTAATGAAGTGACGGAGCTTAATGACTGATGTGTGTTAAACTTGTCTGACTGTATCTACATATCTGCCTCCCTGACTGGGCCTGGCCCTAGACCCAAAGTCAGGCCCGTTCCCTGTTTCTGCCTTCTGTCTGTCGATGCATCATCTAGAGCAGTATTTTGTTGGTGTCTGTGTGTGTTTTTCCTGTGGTGACTTTACAGTATCAGTGCAGGTTACAGTGTAAATACTTGCGTGCGTGTTTGAGTATGAAAAAAACTCATCTGATTGGAGCTGTTATCTGAATAACATGGTTCTTATCCACATGGGCAAGAGTGGAAGAAAATTATTTGAATTCCTTGGGACCAGAAATTGCAGAAATGTGAGGAATGACCCCAAGCACCAGGAGAGGCTGGGAGTCGACCTGCTGGAAAGCAGCTTTGCTGTGAAGGGTCTAGGGGTGCTGGTGGACAAGCTGACTTTAAGTCAGCAGTGTTGCCCTGTAACCAAGAAGGGCAGTGGTATCCTGGAATGCATTGGGCAAAGTGTTGCCCTCAGGTTGAGGGAGCTGATCCCCCCTCTCTGTGCAGCCCTGGCGAGGTCACATCTGGAGTGCTGTGTCCAGAGGTGGTTGGTTGGAGGACAGATGGAGTTGAGGGCAAGTGTTTAGAAGTTCATCTTAACTTATTCTGCTTCTTTGAACTTAGCTGTTTGTGTGCTGTGGTTTTGAGTGGCTCTGTGAGCTCTGTTTTAACTTCCAGCTGAATGTTTTTCCTGTGCATCAACATTCTGTATATACCTACCTGTATCTGCTGCTTCTGAGCTCAGCCTCAGTCCAGCAGGTAAACACAGGCTGGAGTGGGTGTCACTGGTGTCACTTCGAGTGAGCACAGCGAGACCCATGCTTCAGAAGAGACTCAAATGCCTTGCCATAGTCTGGGATATAAAGTGCAAATTAGGATATTTTCTATCATTATTATATCGTCACGTTCATAGTGATTAGAGAAAGAACAAACACGACTTTCTTTTAAAAAGAGATTAATAAGGACATGGGGGAGGGAACCTCTGCATGCTGCTTTCTTGACACACACAACATGCTGTGATGCATAATATTTCTAAAAATGGGAGAAGCGCTGAGATGTTCGGATTGATGTTTCGGTGCCTGTCTGATTTCAGTGTCTGCCTGAAATATAGGGTTCAATAATCCTATTATGTGTGTCTCGCACTCTCCTCCTTCTTTAGCAATGAGGCTCCTATAACTGCTGTAGTGAGGCAGAACAGCCGAAGCCTCGTTCTGTGGTGTCTCATCCTGTCATTCAGCAAAGTTATGTCCTCATCAGATGCACTCTATTGTTTTCTTTCCTGCTGTGTGGTATTGATTTTTCTAACCTTTCTTAATGTTAAATTTGCTTGGCTTTTTAACTTTCTTACCAAAGGTTAACACTATTAAGTTGAGCAGGTATCTATAAAACTGCAAGCATTATTGCCTATCTTGCAATGATTACAGTGTCCTTTGGTCTAATCCCGGTTGCACTGGTAAGTTCTGGGACTTGAAGATTTTTCTGTCATTTGTGAATAATATAGCAAAGGTTGGGAAGAACTGCAGTTGAATCACTGCTCCAATCTGTGTGAAACAGTGGTTTAAAACACTACATCTGGTATGTCAGGAGCAAGAGAATTGTCAAAAACCTCCTAGTGCCGACAAACATGGACCACACAGGCATTCCAGCAAGGTCATGGGAAGATCTGAGGGCTGCTGCCTGTTATCTCCCCCAGTATGTTCTGCCCAGCCAGTTTCCTCAGCATCACAGCAAGAAGGAGCAGAGCTGGTAATGGCAGTTAATGCCAGAACTGTTCATCACAGAGAGCAAGTTGGGTATCGCAGTTTAATTTGAAGGGTTTGGTGGCTTGAACGTGATAACCTGTCAGGGTTTTCCAGTATGATCTACAGGGGGACTTGCATGAAGTGTCAGAACTGCAGACGGTGAGTGAGCAGTTTCAGGTCCTGCTGTTAAGCTAGGTGACATTTGTGCTGCTGCTCTCACAGCGTCTTCGCGGTATCAGTGTCACGGGCCGGTCTCCCGCAGCCTGTCTTTGCAGCAGCGCAGCCCAGCTGTCTTCAGGAGCCACCGCTTGTCCCCTACAAGGCCCTCCAGCCACCCTGTTGAAGCTTCTCTCCTCGCTAGTGCCTCGCAGCTGCTTGGTGGTGTTTCTTTCTCATCCAGGAACATCTTGAGAAGCTAGACAAGGGCTAACCTCAAGCGAAATGTTGCTAGCAGTAGCAAGTGTGAAATAAAAGCTGTTGCAGATCCTCACTCAGGAACCCCCAGAGAGTTGAGTAAGTGCAGTCTTCCTGGGTGGGATGCAGAATTGCAGTCTGCCTGTGGTTGCCAAAAGCTGCCTAGCCAAGGAGGCGAGCGGGCTTGTTAGTGATTGCAGGAGAGCATATTTCAAAAGTACTGAGGGGAGGTTTAAATCTATTATTTATAAATTGGTACCTATAAACCACTGACTTTGCCAGCACTGTGGAGCCAAGAAATGATCCTGGCACAAGATAAAAGACTGCCCTTCTTTACTGTTAATTTAAGAGCTAGTAACTCAGGTTCTGTCTTATCTCCCATGCTCAGCAGTAGCTGTCCTTGCCATTGATTTAGTCTTCATCTGCCATGTGTTCAAAGGCGGCTTGTGAAAGTCTGGGCAGGTTCTGTTTATCTGTAGTTCCTCAAAGCCTGGTCCCTTTTGCCTCTGTTATTGACTATTCTGAGGCTACCTGAGAGCACTCCGCTCCTAGTGTTGGAGGCATCTTTCCATTTAGAGTGGGCCTGAATTAGCAAATTTCCTTCAGTAGTTTTGAGTTCTCTCTGTCACAGAAACATATTTTGGTTTGTTCCTATGTGTGTGCTGGCTGAGCAGGGCAGCATTTTGGTGATACTGTATGTCTTCCAATTGCAGACTCATTATCTTCTTGCTTGTACTCCAGTAAATGCTCTCCACGTCCACCTGGGAAATGGTGTCTTCTGTATCTTTGTTCTTGTCGCTGAGGTAGAGGCAGCCTGACTGTTGGAGGAATTTTTGATTTAATAATGTACCTTATACACATATGCACAGATGCAAAAACTCTGTACTCTTTGGTATCAGTTGTTACTGTGCATTGCAGGAACATAAAATATGTCAGATAAAGACAAAGCTATGAAGCTCTTAAGGGTACCTTGAAGTGGTAAAAAAGGGGAACCTCTAAATCCAGCTTGTGTGGTTCTTATTATAATTTATGGTGCCGCATGGGTATTTTTTATCCTCAAAACTTCTTTCAATGGTGACTTTAGGTGGCAGATGTACTTCTTTTTTGCTTACTCAGCACTTTATCAGAGGTTTGGGAATTGCTTTAGCTCTGAATTAAGAAGTCTAAATGGGTTTTCTCCACTTCAGCAAGCTCTAATTCATACTGCTGCACTGCAAGAAGGTTGTTGTTATATCACTGCAAATTAATTAGCTCAACTTTACTAATTTCAGGAGGCTGGACATCTTTACATCATGCTTCAATACATAGAGCAAAAATGTAATAACCTGTAGAACCAAAGAAGGCAGATCGTCACTTTCCTAGAACAGAAGTTACTTACCACTCATCATGTAAGAATTTGTCAGTCTAGCAGAGCATCATAAAACATCCAAAGCAACAAATGTACTTTTTGGATTTGGGAGATCTACTCCTGTGCCTGTGTAACAGCTATTTCTTAGTAGTTTGTTCAGCTAGGACTTAGGTTCTTTAGGTTCTCTAAGGATAATAGTCTTTTATTAGTTCTGCGTCTGCATGTGAAGAATTTAGAAGTTGTTAACTGAATTCTTAACTGTTAATAACCAAAGTTCTTGAAATTGGAAGATAACAAATATTTTTCTTTCTGTTTTCTTGCTTCTTCACTAGGGGTGTGAGTTCATAGAGACAATGGATCAGGACTTCACCGACTTCACCAAGTGCCTTCAGATACTTCAGAAAAAGATAGAAAAGAGCAATCTCCAGGTAAAAGCACCTATCACTGCCTTGCTAGTGATTACTCTTCTTTTTGGTAAACTTAGGCTTATGTTTTAAGTTTACGCTAAAATAGAACATTTTCTGTGGCCATGCTGTTCTGAGGTTTTGCCACCTTTACAGTGCACCTTATAAACACTGTTGCTTCTGCTGAAAGGAATTGCCCACTGTGCCAATGAACACACATTGGCTTTCTTAGAAGGCAGCTTGTATTGATTTCTGTTAGTGAACTAGCCAAAGTGCTGCAGAGCAGTTGTGGCTGCTGCTCAAAGCAAGAGTCCCACTTTGGCATGTAAATATGTTGTCAAGTCTTGCCATACTGTGCCTTGATGTTCATGTCTCCTCCTCCTCTTCCAAAGGTGAGATGGGAGGGGAGGGATCTTAGCTTCCCAACATTACATATGATGAGCCAACTCCTTCTGCAAAAGGTTCACCTGGAATCAAAGGGAACCTTTGCAGAGCAAGCAGTGGACTAGACTTCAAAGAAGCCATATGGAGTTTTCAGCTGTTCAGTTATTTAGAAAGGCAGAAAAGGAAACCTTCCTTGTTTGATGCTTTGTTTTTGGGCAACTACTTGCATAGCCTCTGAGAGATGTGAAGTTGAAGTTTATTGGGCAAGGGATTTTTTGACATAAAGAAGCAGTGGCAGATATGGTCTTGGCATTGCTGCCGTTCTTCCTTGTAGAGTGTCCCCTTCCTAAGGGATAAACCTTCTCTGTGAGGGCCGAGTCTCTCTTTACTGGTGGGTGAAAGGAATTGAGAAGAAGCATTTGTTGCATCCCCTTAACAACAGTGAGGACAAAAGCCTTGCAAGAGAACAAAGACAGGAACACAAGATGTAAGAAGGAGGATAAACCTCATCCTTTCCCATGTTCACTCTGTCAGGATAAGAAAATCGACTGACTTCCTGGTGACTTGCTCTCCAACAAGGCACCAAGAGTTGGAAATGCCTTTGTCCACTCCTCTGATCAAGGGGCACAGAATTAACCAGTTTTTGCTTAAGCTCTTTGGTAACCAGTTTTTGCTTAAGCTCTTTGAGAATGTCTTGATCTTCGATAGGTGGTGCATGCCCATAGGAAACTTGAAAATGCTGTCCTATAGTTCCATTCTCACTTGTTTCCCCACGCTGCACCCTCCACATATACAGCTTTTTGTCAGTTCTCTAATTTTTCCCTATTAGTATGGACAAGATGGGAAGGTTTCTCCGCATCACTGTATATTCGTATCACAGCCACTGTTTGGCTGTGAGCCACAAGCTCCTTATCTGGTAGTTTAGGATGGAAGAGGGCTGCCTTTCCCCTTTCTGCAGTTTATTATCACGGGAGCACACATGGCTTTCTTGCTGCCTAGGACAGGAGTGTTAATGATTGCTGTCGGAACAGATGAGATTTGTTTTGACTATGAGAAGCAAGGTGTTTCCCCTCTTAAAAGAGTTAAAAGAGAGAGACTAACAGAAGAATTTCCTAGCTTCATTTTATTGTCAGATCCTTTTGCGATAGAGGGAATTATTTTTTAAGATATCAAGAGATGTCTTAAGAAACAAGAGATTTTTGCAATGCATAATTAAAATGAGACCACTGGGAACCTGCCATCTACAGATATGTTTCAGGAAGGAGCAATGTGTTTGTAAGTCTTGGAATTTTTTGAATCTCTTCTAGGTAAAGCCACATGTTAGTTTGGGTAAAGAATATTGCACTCTAAACTCTGATGATCATAAATTCAATTGGAATTGCAGTAATTGCATACAAGTCATGCCAGTGCATAAAAGCTGTCTTTCTGCTGTATGGCCCTTCCTCACCCACCCCTTCTGACAGGAGACGTCAGAAGATGGAGCAGAAGGTTCAATTAGACAAATTCTTCAACTAGCCAAAGTACTGCAGAGCAGTTATGGCTGATTCTCAAAGCAAAAGTCTCATTGTGGCATGTAAATATGTTGTCAAGTCTTGGCATACTGAGCCTTGATGTTTATCAAGAAGGTCAATTGTTGTGACAGAGCCCCCTTTTATGGATGGTGAAGAGTTCTGTTGTTTCACTGGAACAGGCTGCCTGGAGAGGCTGTGGAGTCTCCTTCTCTGGAGGTCTTCCCAACCCGCCTGGATGCCGCCCTGTGCCCCATGCTCTGGGTGTCCCTGCTGGAGCAGAGGGATTGGACTGCATTATCTCTAGAGGTCCCTTCCAACCTTAAGGATATTGTGATTCTGTGACTGTATAAAGTATTTGTTTTGGTTCAAAAGCACTAAATAAAATCGTTAGTAGGGGATATGTCCCAGTGTTACTTACTTTGTTGTCTGGTCCTTTGATAGCACAGAAATTTTGAGCATTTATCACATTACATTGGCCTTAATTTATGGATGAAACCACTTGGCTTTTTTGAAACTCTAGCCACTTTAAATACCGAAATCTGCATTGCCTAATCTTAGGCATACCTTTTGAAAGCAGTTTGGCATAGAAGAGATCAAGTGATAGGTAAACAAACTGTTGAAGCCACTTCAGAGGAGAGAAGAAAGCTGCCATTTAATTCTGTGGTCACCTGGGAAGTACATGCAGTACAGGAGAAAGGAAGCTACAGGGCCTGAACGCCTCAAGTGAAGAGAGAAGGATTTCTTCATTTGCATTGCTGTTTTTGTCCTAAAGTACAGACTGGCATGTTGCTATGTGGATTTTTTTTTCTTCAGAACAAATATCATTAAAACTTTTATTATACCTGAGACTATTAACTAGACTATTCCTGGTTCCAGGGAAAAAAAAAATCTATGTCTTTAAGTTTCATTTTACTGTCTCTCTGTCTGATTTATCTAGGGCACTAGTCAAAGAGGAATATGTTGAAGAGACACTGCAAATCTATTTCTCCGTGATTTACAGCTGATGTTACTAAACAAGGGAAATATTCCTTTAGTATCTCAAATATATTTTGATTTTATGGCCATGCTCTGTTTTTTGCTGTTCTTGGTAGCAGTACGTTAAGCTAGGAAATTAATTAGACTCAGTATATACTCCCATTCTGTAATCTGGTGACATAGTTTGTCTGGATGAAGTTCAAATTGGAGGAGCCCAAGTATTTGAAAGAGGTGTTCCTCGATTGGCTAGGGAATAAATTATTCCTTATCTGCTGCACCAGCAGATCAACTTTGGCTCTTATCTGTCAGTCACCTCAGTGGAAGTTCTGTGCAACGGAGATGTTGAGCTCGCTTGAAAGCATGGGGCGATATTTTGTTCCAAAGGAATTAAATTTATGCAATCATCTCTTCCATGCCTCTGCATCTCCCTCCTCCTCCTTTTCCTTCCTGCTCAGCCAAAGAGTTTTTGAACAAATAAGTTTTGAAGAGAGGAATAGAATCTTGAAAGATAATTAAGTCCCACAGATTTCTTGGATGCAGTCATATGGGTGGAAGGAAAGGTGAGGCAGAAGTCTGGTGTCCCCCACTGAAGAGAAAGCTTTAAAGTCAGTTTATGTTCTGCGAGTTTGGGCAGAGGCCTTAGAAATGCCTCTAGCACAGGGAAAGGTGTTAGAATTGACAGTCAACTATGGGAGAGAATCTGGGAAATAGAATGTCTAGTTAGTTCTGAAACTACTTGTTTGGTAACAGTAATTTTATCTTCTAGAAAGAAAAATGATAGGTTCACAATTGCTTTTCCCTTAAATCTTAAAGAAAAAAATCTTAGAATAGACTCTGAATGTCCAGGGTCGTTGTTTTCTGATTTGCGTCGCTTACTGCGGTATCACGTTTTGCTTGCCTAACTAAGTCATATGGAAAGCAGGATGTGGGTCAGTTTTGATTTCAGAGCCTCCTTATTACAGATATTTATAATTGCATTCTGCAGCGAATGTTAGAATAAGCACTACTTGTCAGTTTTGCAATCTAGACTCAGTCCTGCTTTTCTCTCCTCACAGCCATAATTCATTTGTAAATTGAACTGCACTGGGTAGGTGAAGCAGTGAGGTACCCCCAGCGTATGTGCAAACTCACAGATTTTCTGGCCGTACGCCGCCTTGGCTCTTCGCACTACTTTTTGGTGTGTTATAGCTCTGCCTTCGTTACTGGCATGTGTTTCATTTGCATTGTTTATGATCTATTGAACACTTAGCTGTGCATATTTTGTTTTACTGCTTTAATCACTATTTTATCTCTGGTGCAGTTATTTGAGTGCTTCCTTACTTCAATACAAGACCTTCAAGTAACCTTATTTACAGTAATTTCTCTCCAAATCTACTTTCCGGTCATAATTTTCTCTCATCCAACACAAGCTATTTCAAGAAATGCATTCAAACTTGAAGAATGATAGACTTAACAATATTGCTCATTTGGAGATCAATATATCTTGCACTAAAAGGGAAGATTATCTCCATGTTGCAGGTCAGAAAACACAAGTGCCCTGCCCGGTCTCCCAGCATGCAAGCAGAGCCCCTGGGAAGGGTCTTTCAACTTCCCCATCCTGTTCAAATGTTCCTTCTGGGATACTGTCCCTGGTCTCACTCATGGGCACCTCAAACCTGTTAGAAGTGCAGGTCTGTTGATGAACTGCACAACTTCAAGGAGAATCTTCCTAACATGATAGCGGATTTAAGCCGTTATCTTGATCTCTGAGGTACAAACTCTGCTTTCTTTAACTGTTTCTTCTCAAACACTGTTTAGTCTTGAAACAAAGCTCTGGGACTTTTCATTTAACTTCATTATCTTTTCCACTTAAAAAAGTTACAGCGGCTCACTTGCTTATATGGGCTGCAAATACGAAAGAAAAGAAAGATTTTACTGAAACTTAAAGGCCTTCCTGTGGGTTAATATTGGTAGGTTTAGCTTGATAAAAATAATAGCACCAATATGAAAAGGTGAAGAAATCCAAATCAACTCTTTCTGGAAGTCCTCTGCCATAAAGTGATATTATATTAACATTTCCATTTTAAAATATATTTTAAGAGATGGAGTCTGTCAACAATCTCAGGTACTTGCTCTTTTAAGTGAATGCAAACTTTTTTTTCCCCTGTTGAATTTTTGAAGAAGGTGTAAAATTAATCCGCTCCCATTTCCATTGAGAGACTTAACAGAACGTTAGTCAAGTAGCGTATTTGAGGTGTTAAGAAGAAGATAGAGAAGTGCTGCTGCTGCTGTACCAACTTCAGCCACGCAGCTTTCAAAAAGCACATTCAACACTCTCAGGTTTTCTTGATTTAAAAAAAAAAAAAAAAGAAAAGAAAAAAGAAAAAGAGAGAGAATCCTGAAGGGAAACAACAGACCACGATAAGTAGCTCTAATGTTTTAGGAGATCAGAATTTTTCACAGAATCACAGAATAGACAAGGTAGGAAAGGACCTGGAGATGATCTCTGGCCATCAAGGATGGTTCTTCTAAAGCTTTCCCTATGTGCTTAGACAGCCTGTCATTTCTTCCTGAGTCACCTGTTCCTCCTTCCACCTCCTATTCACTTCCTTTTTATTTCTGAGTAGTCAGGAGAGCCCTGTTCATCCATGCAGGCCTCTCGCTCCCTTTGCTTGATTTTTTGCTCTTGGAGCCCTCTTCACTTCCTGAGATTCCATGCCTATCCCATGACATTGTTTTAAGCAGATGAGCCTTCCTGGTTCTTCATGAAGAGGAGTGAGCCTATTCCAGAGTTGTCCCACAACTTTGAAAGTCCATAACTGTTTTACAAAGAACTATTCCCCTGTAGAAAGGGCTCAGTTGTTAGAAAAAGAAGTACCTGGTTCTATTTTGCCTAACTTTGATTTTATCTGTCAGTTGAGGGTATTTTTGATGAGATGACTCTTTTGTAACAGTTTGTATGTCAGATACTGACTGAATTGAAGCTTTTCTGATTGGAAATTTCATGCAGGAATGTTAATTGGTTTTCATTTCTGAATACCTTAGGGCACCTAAACCAGAAGTGGGAATGGTTGTTAAAGGAAAGCCAAAGAAGGGGGATATTTGCTATTAGCAGGCTTTGGAAGTTGGGTGGGAATCAGCTACCGAAAATGAGGGGAGATAAAGTTCAGAGCTGTCATGGATCTGAATTGTGAAACTTTTCATTGGACACTAAAGTTTTAACTATATCTCAAAGCTCCGTTTAGGAAAAGGGGAGAGAATAAACTGATTGAGATTTTGTGGCACCGTGTCTAATATACTTTACTACTGCTCATAGTAGGATTTTTCTTCTTAATGTCTCACTGGAGAAGAGAAAGTGCAGATGAGAGGTATTGTAGAACTGAAATTTACGTAATGAAAAGGTTACTGTCAAGTGCTAGCTCAAAAGATTTTCTTAAGTTAATGGTAGTAATCCTCTTAATAAGCTTTTCATGCCTGAAACAACTGATCTAAAGTATTTTCTTTATAATTCCCTTTTTTAAAATGTACATTTCCCAATAACTGCCAGCAGGAATAAATCTTCCTTGTAGGGTATACAGACACATCCTTCAGTGCTGATTATTTTGACTTGAAGATTCAAGTCCACCTTCAAAGAGGGCAGCATATAAACCATCCTTCCTACTGTGGCATTACTGTAAGACTTCCCATTTTAGAAGTATGTTAAGATACATTTCTATGAGGATCCTCTAAAGAGGATCAGAACTTACAGTTCCTGGGGAGAAACACCCTAATCTCACTTGAAAGGAGCATTCAGTCCACTTGGGCCACACTAGCTGTAGACATCAAGACGTTCTGAGTATCTTACGAATCTCTGTTAGAAAAAAAAATCCTTTTCAAATAGGTGTCTGCAAGAAAATCGCTCCGTGCACTTTGAAATTTTATCATGTAATCCCTGTATAGCTTATTGGTGCTTGTAGTTGGTCTATGAAGATAAAAAGAAAGGCAGAGGAAGTAAGGTTGAGATTTTTCTAGAGACTTTTTCTTATAATAAAACAAGTTCTATTTGGGCAGTTAGCAGATTGAGAAATCAAAGGATACCCTCATTATCGAGACCATTAAGACTTCTAATAGGGAAGGTTTCAAGTAGCTACCGTTTTGTTATTTTAGTCAGGGAGTAAATAAATTTGAAGCAGAAAACCTGAGGTTACTACAGGTGGCTGATGGTTGTTCCTATTCTAACCACCAGTTTTGTCCTGTTCATAATGATTTTTGATTGGAGAAGTACTTTCTTCTCCACCAAATATTTAAATCAGTCAAGGCCCTTCTGCCTTGCAGTAGCACAGCTAATTTAGCTTCCCTGAAAATAGCTATTGCTGATGCAACTCTCCCCATGCTGGGAAATTGGTTGAGCTACATTCATATGTCTTTATTCTCAAACAGATTTGCACTTGTGTTGACAGAGTCTTGGAGACAGATCCTGTGGCAGGAAATCTTGGAATAGACATGGGTTTGGAAATCAGAAATTTCTGGGCAGGTTGAAGACCAAGACTCAGTTTGTGTTCATAAATTATCTGAGATGATGTTTTTCTGCTTGTGACATGAATGCTGTGGTGCTACAAAGTGTCCTATTTGATAGTTAAGAGTATTTTTATAAAATCCTGCTCAGTTAATGGGATGTAATTTTATCTTTCTAATTAAGCATATTAAGAAAGATTGTGCTAGCACAGCAGATTTTAACTTCAGATTATAATAGCCAATACATCTTTTGTTCCTAAAATGTGCTTTTTTAATTCTTGGATTGGGATGGTTATCAAGAGTGAATGATGATTTTGTGGCTATCAAGGATTTGGTTTTAAAAATACCTTTAGTAATTTTCCACATCCTTAATTGTAGAAGAACAGACTACAGAGAAAACACCTGCATGGCCTTCATAAACAGCGGTGATCTGGCCCTTCGCTCAGCAAGTGAATGAGCAAATTAGCTCTTTTCCATGGCCCTTTTTCATGGCCCCCCCCTTTTTTTTCAGTGCTTAAAGAAACTTCTTAAGTCTGACTAGTGCATATAAGAACATTTGTTTACAGGATTTGTTTTTGTTTCTTGTCATGAATATTTTGGGTGTATTTATAATTTTTTACTTAAGAATATTGAAAAGGGGAAAATAGTGGTTGCAAAAGCAAGTTTGTTACATAGATGATGTCATGTAGAAATGGTTGTACTTGAGCATCGCTGGCTTCTGCGGTCTTTTGTCTTAGCCATGTTCAGGAGTGGGGAGGTCTTAAGGAAATTTCACAGATGTGAAAATGAGGTAGCCTCGTAGGTCTAGTGATGCCCTTTCCTTATTCCCACTGTGAGGGAGGCAGTGGCAGGAGCCCTTTCTCAGTGAGACAGGGATCGATGAATGTTCGTGACAGAAGTACCTTGGAAACTGAGATTTCTTGCAGTTCTGCTCTTCGTGCTATTCTTTTTTTAAACAGCTACCACTTAGTTTAGCTTTACCACTGCTTGGAGGGCACTCAGGGGATGGTCTCGCCAACTTTAACTTAAAGAACCTATTGAGCTACTGTTTAAATAACTGAACCACAAAACAGTGAAAAATTAAAGATCAGTATTTCTTCAAATTAAATATAAACACAAACTGTTTAAAGCCTCACAAGTGCCTCCAGTTTAAGGAAATCACGATATATTTCTCCTTAGTGCATGCATTATATGATCTGAAGGACAATGTGGAAAACTAAAATGGATTCTGTAATGGATGTATGCTGACATTATTCACATTACATTTAGCTTACCTGCTAGAACCACTGAATATATCCTGAAAGGGAAACATTGACATCCACAGTACTAACCTACCTCCTTCCCTATTAGCGCATCTCCAGGCTCTTAGAAACAAGAATATAAATTATGGACTTCTTTCTGCAAATCTTTACACCTGTCAGAAAAGCAGTACTGCCCAAGTGCTCAATGAAATCATTTGCAGGAGGAACCATTTGCAGGATGGGGCCTGAGAGACAAGGGAAGAATTTTGTCTTTAGTTTCAGGTCTTGGATCTGCCCCTTGAGTCTAATAGGACAGGCTATTATCCCCTTGTTCATCATGAAGATTAATGTGCAGACCGGTTGCAAATATTACTGCTCAGTCGGGACTTATCAGGAGATCTTTAGACCTGTGTGAACCCAAGTTTAAACTTTTTAAATAGCAGAGCTAATGTCTTTTCATCACTAGCCACAAATGCCTCTTTCTCCATTATCTCCCCTGCAATGTTGCTGTAAGAGAGCAAGAATGCCGTATAGCACAGCATTATTTATGGTGCCTCGTATACAAACCTCATTGCTAAAGGTTAAAGTATGCAAGGAGAGAGCCAGCGCCTAGCCAGCCGGAGCCGTTAACTCTGACTCAGGTGAAGAAGGAAAAGTGTCACTGTTCAGTGGAAATTGTGTTTTCTGTTTCTTTATCAGTATGTTTTACAGGGTTTTTTTTCTGTTTTAACTATTTAAAAAATATTTTTCCCTTAAAGATTTGGCATGAATAAAAATAGGCAGAAACTGAATTAAAAAAAAATATATATATATGGTTTCAAAAGCTCCATTGAAAGGCTCCTCCTTCTCTAGTGTTCAAGCGGGCTTCTCTAGCGTTCCAGTTGGCTTTCTTTATTCATACAGGTATAGGTGGGAATACATGCAGAGGGACCTGGGCAGTGTGTCCCTGTGGCCAAGAGGGCCAATGGTGTCCTGGGGAGCATTAGGAAGTGTTGCCAGTGGCTTGAGGGATGTGATAGTCCCCCCTCTTCAGCCCAGGTGAGGCCACTTCTGGAGTGCTGTGTCCTCTTGTGGGCTCCCCAGTTCAAGAGGGATATGGGGCTACTGGAGCGAGCCCAGTGTAGGGCTGCGAAGGTGATGAAGGGACTGCAGCAACTCTGGTATGAGAAAAGTCTGAGGGATATGAGCGTGTTTAGCCTAAAAAAGGGAAGACTGGGACCTTAAGAAAGGGTGTCAAGAAGATGGGGCCAGACTGTTTTCACTTGCCCCCAGTGACAGGACAAGAGGCAAAAGCCACAAATTGAAATACAGGAAATTCTGCCTGTAAAGGAGGAAAAGCCTCCTTACTGTGAGGGTGACAGGCACTGGAACAGGTTGCCCGGAGAGTTTGTGGAGTCTCCACCCTTGGCCATATCCAATAGACATTTGGATGTGATCCTGTGCAACGTGTTCTTGGTGACCGTGGTTGAGTGCGGGATTGGGCTAAATGATCTCCAGAGATCCCTTCCAACCTCAGCTCTTCTGTGATTTGGTGGTAATGGATGAGCTAAGAAATGAGGGTTGTTGGCTGGAATAAGTAGAGATAGTAAAAGAAGGTCTGTTTTTCAACAGATTCTGAAACGTAAGAGAATTTTTCAGGGCTTCTGAAGGTGCCTAGAGGCCTGTGTTCTGCTGATCTGTGCTGGGGTAGGTACTGCTTGGAGGCCCGTAGGCCCAAGTTAAGGCATGGCTGTGACCCTAAGGTCCTGAATAGCTGGGCAGGAGCTGCATGCGTAGGGGTGAAGAGCGTCCCTGTGCGGTGCTCTCCTCGGTGCAGGTCTGGCTTAGGGGGGTCAGCAGCCGAGAGCGGTGGCACTTGGTGGCTCTGCACGGTGTGGGCAGCTGGCTTTTCTTCTTTTAATGATACACACTTCTGTTTAGCTATGATTCATTGGGCATGGGTTAAACTTTAACATGTCTAGTATTGGAAACACCAACAGGGAGAGCTTTCAACAAGGAGTCAAGAATGACTTAGATCCTTTGCTGGTCATTGCTGTTTCAGTTGATTTAATAATAATAATAATAATAAAAGTGAATCTGCAGCCCTATGGTGTGGTCTCTGCTTGCTCTTTGTATCTTCATTGTACAACGAGATGGGTAGCTGTGAAAACCTTAGTTCATGATTGTGTTATGTCAGATCATTTATTTTTATTTATGTTTGATCCTTTTTTTTTTTCTCCCTTCTAGACTTTACAGCATCTTCTTTCTTTAGATTAGAGCATCAAACTGTCTTTAGATTAGAGCATCAAACTATCAGACCGTGGAATTTCATTATTTAGTTCAGACCTCAGCGCAGAATGAGACCGGGTCTGTGAAAGTGAAATGGAAGCTTTTTTGCTCATCTCAGTTAAATTCCCGGTAGCCGTGTTTTGCTTTGTTGGATTTGCTGTGTTTGATCGCCCTGCAACTCTTTTTTTTTCTTCTTCTTCTTTTCCTTTTTTTTCTCATTATTTAGACCTTTAATATGCATCAAATTTGATTAATCTGTTAATCTGAAGTGTATTTTATGCAAGAAAGTTTATTTAGCTTTGCATTTCTCATTTCTGGGACAAAAGATGATTTTTGGCTTGATACTCAGCTGAGAACTTTGTAAAACCTGCCTTTGATTTGTGCTCTGCGTTTCCCTTAAAATATGAAAGCCAGGATTAAGTGGCTTTCATATTAATGTGGCATTTAATGTTCACAAAGAACAGATTGTCTTGAAAAATCTAAGATCACTTTTCTTCTTCTTTGGATTCATTGATGGGAGATTTTTAGAAGTTTATTTCTCCTTTTTTTTTTTTTCACTCCTAGAGGAAGTGTATTTTAAGAGGTTACAAGCACAGCAAAACGGATATAGCTGTTTTGTGGAATATGACTGGATAGGGGATCTTTAAAGAGATTTTCTAAACTATTTCACCATCATCTTTTGCAGGCCAATTGCATTGCTACTAAGACAAATTCAGGGCTTGCTTTCTTAGGGACTGCAGTTCGGAGTGGTGAGTTTTCCCTTTCCAGGGCAGTGATGCCACGCTACAAGCCCTGCCGTTTGCAGTGGCTTAGCTGTGGAGCGGTGGCTTGCAAAGTCGCAAGGGCTCGGTACTTGTGACCATATCTTTATCAGATGGAGAAACCTAACACTGAAAATAAGTCATTTTATGGGGATCTAAGCAATCCAAGAGTAGAAATAAAGCTAAAACACTTAGTTATATTGAAATCTGTGACTGTATAAAGACTACTTGTCCCTTTTCCATCTTCGTATCATGTGTGTTCAAATTATTCTGGTGGAAGTGTAAGAAAATGAACATAAGCAAGAAATACTTTGTGAAGACAGCTGGCATGGATTGGAAAAATGTAGTACAAGGGTTCATGGGATTGGTAAGGTGACCACCTCATTGCTGGGAAGCTTTCAGGGAGGGAGACAGGCAGGATCGAAACCTTCACTGAGAGCTCCACTTCCACAGAGACTCGGACATGGGGAGCGAGGAGCGGCTCCCTGCTCGGGTGAGCGGCACCCAGTTCGGGTGCTGGTGTGTGGCTGTGCGTGCCCTTCCGACAGGGAACGAGCGGCACGGCTTGGCTGGAAACACTGAGCCGGAAAGACAACGGAATCGACTGAAGCTCATCGTGTTGTGCCCCGTATTCACTGTTGCTTGAGGGGGCTTCATTAAATTTACATTGTGATTTTGTTGTGTGAGTGGTGTAAAAGATATCCTGCGCTGTGAGCAGCACAAGAGCACTAACAGAGCTGTGGGAGAGCAAGCGGGAATCTACTCCAGCACATTCATTCTCTGGGATGTGGTTAGATGTGTTTTAGGGTCTTCAGTACCAAAGCGAAGAGAAACGCAGAAAGAATATACCTGCATTTTCAAATCACCCCCTGATTTGCAAAATATCCATGGAAAGAAAAGATGCTTTTCTTGTAGATTGATCACAATTGATAGCATTATGAAGCAGTAATAAATGTAGCATGCACAGCACCACTGAGTTGTTTAGTTCTCAGCAAGTAACATACTTCAAGTGTATGGCATGAGAAGTGAAGCAGCATGGTGAAGGGTGAAGACATGGCAGTGAAGTGAGGAGACGAGAAGCTGCTGCTTTTGAATTGCTCAGGTACAATATCTGGCCTGTAGTTGCATGGAAGTATCCTGGGTGTTAGTGGATGGTGTCCATAGTCACCGAAGAAGGATCATGCAGGGCCCCAGAGCTGCTCAACATCCTGATTCCCGTTGCCTTCCGTTCTGCTCTATTGGAGATCAGATTTTGCAGTTAATGCCAGTGCCAGCAGTTGCTGTCAGTAAATATCTTCTTTTGTGAACCCACTCTCCGTGACTTGGGCAGGTTTGCCTGAAACTTGTCTGACTGAACCAGCTCACGTGGATGAAGGTCTCCTGGGGAGAGGACTTCTTACCAGGGATCGAGAGTGTAGTTTTAAGAACAGGCATCCTTTGTTGTCACTGTGTGCGTTGGTTGGACTGTGCTTTAGAGGTCATGGTGATGCTTGCATTACAAAACTGGATATTACGCTCTTTTTTTTTACCTAACTCATGCAGTTCTCTGCTTTCTGTGTCCTTCTACCCTTCCCCTTAAGCACATATTCTTCAATTACGTAGCTGAAGTCTTTTCTGTATTTAGCCCATCCATACCAGAAAGAGGTATATTAGCTGGATCAGCTTATACAAAAGGGGGGGGGGGGGCGAAGGAAGGAGGAGAAAGCCTGTAAATAATTTAAAGCAAACTAAGCATTTCAGTAGTGGCCATGAGAGAGGAAGCAGAGGTATAAGCAACTTCATTCTGGCCTGGTGGTGGCAGCCCACCTTCCCCTTGGCTACAGCAAGGTCTAGGTTAGAGGAAGAAATGGGAGGAATGCCTCTGAACTGCCAGCGGTGTCCGTCTGTATCCTTCCTTGGTCCTCTTAACTGCCCTGTTGTTCCTTAGAAATTCCTAAAACTCCTTTCCAGAGTTACTAATGCATGAGTGTCATTAAGAGATGACTGAAGCCCAGTCATAGATCCTTAACTTGTTCTAAATTAAAGCCTGAGAGCCTCTAAAATTGCTGTGCAGTGTGTTTAAGTCAGCTTATAGATAGTCCAGGAGTATACGAGCCCCTCTACGCTATGCTTGCAATGATCTAAGCTATTCTTTATAGTTATTTAGTGGTTTATATCTCTTTTTTTCCTTTTTTTTTTTTTCTCCTATAAGTTAATAGTACAGAGTGAAAAGGATTTGTGTGAGGGGGCTGGTGACAGGACATTTAAGTGAAGCATGGATGTTTCAGTGTTAGTCAAATGCTACCTGCTGGGCTGATTAGCAGCAACTGAGCATAGTTCTGCAGTAAGTGTTAAAAAGGAAATTGGACTGGAAAAATGAATGTCCTGTACTGTCCGAAACGTGCGAATCTATAAATGTCCTGAGTGTTGTTATTTACTTTCCCTTTGTCTTATGGGCTAGAATGGCTAAGGATCATGTTTATGCTTTTGTTGCACATTGACACATCCATTTTCTTGAGAATTTGGAAGAGTGAAAGAAGCAACAATTGCAGGGAAGGAGGTTTTTTTTTTTTGAGGGGCTCAGCACAGAAGCGGCAGCTTGAGGACGAAACGGCTTTTTGAAGCACCAAGCTCTTCATGTGTGTTAAATGAGAACAGTGTGTGTCGCGAGGCCTGCAGATAGGGGCTGGTAGGTGCTGCAGCCTCTGCCCGCGTGTCGCTGCTGCCAGGGCGCTGCGGGGAGCGCAGGGCTGCTGGGGCTGAGCTCTGCTCCGCGCTCGCCCTTCCGATACTGCGGCTGGTTGTGTTTGCACACGTGTGCCTGCACTTTGCACTTTCAAATATCCACCTGAACACAGAATAGTGGTTACGTTTCCTTACCAGATACTGTTATTAGCCTTCTCCTAACACTGCTGCTAACAGTCCTGCTAATTCATGAATGCCTTTTCAACAGGCTTACTTCATGCGACAGTGGTTCTCTTTTCTTTCATTTCTGTGCACCCTTCTGCAAGAACACTCCAATAGCCTGGAACAAGAAATAGCATTTCTGTTTTACTTCTGCCATGCATTACGGCATTATTTGCTTATATTTTTCTTCAACTTGCCATACTCTGCAATAGCAGGAAAAGATGCAGCCAGTGAACTCCCCTGGTTCAGAGAGGTCCTGTACTGTGTGGTGAGAGGTACATGTGTGCTAATAACAAAGCAGATCTTGCCTGACATACTGGCAGGTTGACAAGAAAGAGAAGCTGCATTCAGAAAACTATTGCAGCATTTTAAATACACACCAGCCAGAGCTCCACAATTCCTTCGTTCTTAAAATTTAAATTAAAGCCAGAACAAGTTCACATAAGTAAAAAATGCATCCGGTAGTTGCTCAGCTTTTGGAAGAGTGAATCGGTAAGCCTTAGGCCTAGGCCTAATGGGATGGGTTTAAGCTGCACTCCCCTAGCTTATAAAAGCATCGTACACGTGGATTGCTGATCCCTTGCAAAACCCCCTTGTTTTCTCTGTGCAGCAAACTGTTCTCAAGACTCCATTAGGGTGAGAGGGTATTTTTGCCAGTAGTTGACTTGTAGTGAAGAGGAGCAGTGTTGCTAGGGGGTTTATTTATTTATTTATTTATTTAGTAATATTATTTCAAAGAACTGATAAAACTTTGTTGAATTACAGTCACTGCCAGTCGAACAAAAGCAACTTTTTTCTACACTGGAATTGGTATAATGAAAATGTGTCACGGCTTACCCGGGGACAAGTGCTTTCTCCCTTTTGCTCTTTTGGTGATTTGTGTCCTCCTTAAGGATAGATTTTCCTAATATTACATACTTCCTTGATCATACGTTAGATCTGTGCAATCTGTAATCTGCACAGAAAATCTGCTCTCTCTACCATAGAAGAGCTGATAGGTTTTTATTTGGATGTTTGCTGTTAATAAATCATACTATTTTGATCCAGTCTGGCTTCTCAATTGCTTTCCTTGTGGTCATGAGAAAGAAGGTGTGATTCTTGACCAAATGAAAAAGAGCTTAATTGTCCTGCATAGTCAGCAGAATCATAAAGTTCTAGCCCTGGCAATAAAAGCAGAAGCTGATGTTATTAATATATCATTTCAGGCACGCAGAGCGCCATTAAGTGACTCGTGGGTTGAGTAAAACCTCTTGTAATCACAGTAGCCATAGACTTAAAGCTCTATAAAGCTGGAGACTTCACCAGGTGGCAAATGTCAACGCAGTTGCGAAGAACTTTAGAGCTGCAGCATGTTAAGGCTCTAGACAGGACTTATCCAGTGGTAGCTTTTTAAGCTGCAATTACAGAGCACAACTGATGCAGTTACAGAAGCAATAATAGTAATACATTATAGTCGGTGGCCTTTCATCTGAGGACCTCAAAGCTCTTGGAAAAAAAAAAAAAGACTTTTAAATATCCCCTTGCTGCTGATAGGAAATACATGGTGTTCGGATGCTTGAGAAGAGGGGCAGCATCAGTGAGTCGGCAGGATGGGACTCGAGTCGGGAGCCTCCTGGCATTCCTGTCCTCGGCACGGACTCGGCCTGGAGTCTCTGACCTCAGAAGCAGCTCGTGTTGTTGGGCTGGAGCAGATCCAGCCTGCGAGCGGGATTGCTCCTGCCTAAAACACTGCCCAGAGCGAGCGAGAATGGGGTGGAATGGGCCTAATTGGAAATTGGCTTTATTTCTTCCTTTTGCAAATTGGGGATAATGCGAGAAGGGTGTTGAAATCTAGGGATGAAAAACACTAAAGAACAGATATACCACAGCTCATTTCTTGCCCTTAGCTAAGAAGCTTGAATGTCCTATCTAGTCCAGACAGATAGAGAGGTACCTGCAGAGACTGGCTGGGATTTTAGGCAAAAGGGTCATGTTTTTGGTTAAAGTGCCATGCAGTGACTAGAAGTTAACTGAGCATTTATATTCATCTTAAGAACCACATAATGGTCTTTATTAGTAGTGCAAGTGAATGTCTGTATATGAGATTGGCTCCTATGAAGTTGGTAGTTTTCTTTTTTCACAAAGTGATTGATTTTCAGGGCCTAAATATCAGGCCTGAAGGTTCTCCATTGGGGACTGTTTTTGCTCTGTCTTTTAGATTGACGTAATTGTGGCTTTGGGTGGCCTTGGAGGACGCTTCGACCAGATAATGGCATCAGTGGAAACGCTTTTTCACGCAATAAGAATCACTCCTTTTCCAGTGATCGTTATTCAAGAGTGCTCCCTGATTTACCTGCTTCAGCCTGTAAGTGATGTGAGAAGTTTCTTTGTAATAAAACTGACCTTAAGTCCAGAGCCTGTTGTTCTAGCACATTAAAATGTTCATTTTCTTAATTGTATTCTGTAGGGTCAAAGCCTAAATATAAAATATATTACAGAGAAACGGACAGCACGTGATATACTCTGCAGTCCTGCCTTTGAAAAGATCAATTTAATTTGTTCAGCGTAGATTTGTTTCAAAGGAAGGAATTAAGATATGAAAGCTGAAAAGGACAAAATCTGGGATTTCAATTACAAATGAAGAAAGTGTTTAAGCTTTTAAATTGGATAGCAATAAGTTTAAATTTAGCACAGAGCCCCTTTTCATGTGGACACACATGGATGCGTGCAGTCAGAAAAAGAAAACTGTAGGAGAAAGATATGAGGGAAGCCTTGACAAACCTGTCAGGCAGAATTCTTATGTTGGTGAGTGGTGCTGTTCATTATGATGGGAACCCAGCTAGGATCAGCGAGGGGATTCATTGTAGGTATGTTGATTTTGTGGTTTTTTGGGTCTACAGCTCCATTTATTGATTCATAAAATAACACAAGCACAAGATCTTGCAGAGCTTCTGCTTTTAAGATTTAAATTAAAAGCAAATCTAAGCATCAGAGAGTCTTCTCAAACAGTCATGCATTTTTTTGTTTGGAAATACCTTTCCCTGATTTCAAGGTTTCGAGAAGCCTGCCCAGTTTTTCTATTTTATCTTAGCTTCTTTCATTAAAATAAATAACCTTCACTAATAAAATTGACAAACCCTACGCCACACATGCCCCACGGTAATTTGAGAAAGGCATTAATAAGTTTCTATGAGATTATGGATTGAAACCCACAGAAGCAGATGCTGCATTAACAACTTGGATGCCCTGTGTGTGCAGGAAAGACGGTAGGTGCGGGAGCTCACTGGCCAGTGTGAGAAGGAGTGACTGGGAATGTTAGTTACACAGCTAAACATGTAGAGAGAGTAGAGAGAGGGAAACCAGGGCTAAAGGATAACTGTGGTTACAACCTGGACATGAGGAGTAACTCCCTGGTAGGTAACCTGGGCGGGTAGTACCACTGATCTCTCTAATTCTGGGAGACCTTTAAGAACACACATAACAGTTGAAATAAGATGGAAAAAAATCCATTTTCTCTCATAAAATATTCGTCTTGACTGGTAGGGCATTTTATTCTGTTAATTACCATTTTCCATAAGTGACTTTGAAAATGCCGTTCTCAGGGTTGCCTTGGGACGGTCCTCAATGACCAATTAACCCCTCTGCGTCTTGGAAAAAAATGTCGTGGCCTGTGTATTTAAATGGTGTTGGAATTGCTAGTTGTGTGTTTGGGTTTATTGGAAACTTCCTAATGTTCTTCATTGTGCTTTACAAAAAACATTTGATACCTTTTTATTGGTGGGGACAGCTGCCCAGGGTACTATTTCTTTTCCACAGTTTCTGGCTGTCAAGTTGCATTGCCAATAACTGACTTGTATAACTTGAGGCTTTTTTTTCCTGGTATTCAGAAATAAAGGGCAGATACAGGGGGGGCAGGCATTTTACAACAATCTTCAAGCAAACTTTGACACAAAATTGCATTTCATTGTGGATTTAAACTTGTCACCGTCAGCATCTTCAGTCAGCTGTCATGGTCCTTCCAGATAATAATGTTAATCCTTCATAGTTAAGATCAAATAAGTAGTTTCTACATGGGAACAAACAAGGAACCTAAGCTTGGAAGTACTATTTTTTTTTTCCCTCCCATGGAGGTCAGCATGATATTTTCCCTTGTAAACAGTCCCAATCGTGACATTCTCTCTCTTTCCCCCTCTCCCCTTTGTAATTTAAAATCAAGGTAGGAGGGAGGGAAACACAGTGGGAGACAACTGACTTTTTGAAATGCAAGTCTGGAAACTGTGTAACAAATGAAGCAGGGTTTTGAGATTCAAATGCTAATGCAGACGATAAAGTTAAAAGCATCTTGCTTCTCCTATAAAATATAGATCTAAAATGTTTCCCTCTCGGGGAAGAAGAATCTGGGGATTTTTGGATTCTTTGGATAAAATATATGAGCAAAATGTAAGCGTATTTTCATTTCAAAGCAAAATTAGACCTCTGCTTACTATAGCAGAGACCATTCTATATCAGGTGTACCTAAGCAGAGACTAAGATACTTGGATAGAGCAACGAACCTGGTAATCCCATAGCAGCCCTTCTAAGGCTACAAGGGAGAAGAGCCAGTCAAGCCTGGCTTGACTGACTTATTAGCTACCAGTGCAGGAACTGAGAGGAAAACTAAAGGGGTAGATATTCTAACACACTATAAATTAACTAATGAATTGCTTTAAAAGAGATGTTTCACATTACTGAAATATTGATATAGAGGAGAAGAGCTTATATGGGAGGAAAATACAGGACAGAAAGCAGTGTGTGTCAGTATTGGACAAAATACCTGTAAAGGTCTGTGGTGTTGTGAGAAACAGGCTTGTACCTGCTAGAAATCCTTGGGGTAACACAAGGACAAAGCAAGGACAGTGACCTCTATGTTATATACTGTAGCTATGAACCAGATAAACAAAACCTTTTTCATCAACTAATAAAATTATCCAAGTCCTGAATAATAAGTGGTAATTGTGGTTTATAAATGCTTTAAGTACGAGATAACTCTTAGGAAATATCGAAACCAAAGACAGTCTTAGGGAGGCTGCCCAAGAACTCCAGGACGTGATGCTTGCGCTAAAGCATTTTCTGATGTGATTATTTAAGTTTTTTTATTATTATTATTAAAAAGGAGTAATCAGTCTTTATAAGCAAGATGTTTTATGTAGGAGTCTTTACATTTTATGCCTGATATTTTGCTAATACCAATTACCATTAGGATATACCGTGGCTGAAGAGCCCTAGGCCCTTCGAGCCATGTTTATCATGCTAGCCATGCTCCATATGAATGGCTTAAGGTTTCACATACATAACTTCTCATTTTCTGGTGCTGTGCTTCTCAGGAGTACAGAAACATTAGCTTCTGTACACCGAGCATAAATTATCTTTTATCTGTGAGTTTTATGGCAGTTTATAATACAAGGTAATAGGATTTATGACCAAGAAATGAGAAGATGTCCAGGAGTTAATGAGGCCTGTCTTTTACATTATACTGAGCAGAGTTCAGTCTTCCCCATGCAGGATTCCAGCAACGTGTTGTAGGGGAGAAGTATTGCTATATATTTATATTTATATATATATATGGGAATATGTTACAGCAGTGTACTTTTGTCAGTTAGCTAACTCTTGTGAAATAGTGTGTGAATACTTTGATAACCCTTTTTCATACACACAGCTTTTCTTGCGACTATCTGTCTTCCCTGTGAGAAATGATGAATGATTTAATACCACACACGGGAATCCAGCAACTAAACGTGAGGAACAAGAATCAGGAGTCCCACACCTTATTTCTTGGCCTTTTGCTGCCAGCCAAGGTCCTTGACCGTATCTCCTCAGATGGTCAAGGATCTAGTCTGTGGATCTCGTAGCTGCTACTCTGTGCAGTAGAAGCCACGTCCTGTACCTCTCTGAGCAGATATTGTGAGGCTCGTTGCAAAATGCTCCTACATCCTAAGCTCTCCACCGAAGTGGAACATAGTGTTATTGCGGTAGGAACAACAATATTAATAAGCTCTTTAATGAATATAAACATTGCTATACAGCAGTCCGTACAGCTAATCGGCTGTTGCGTTCTCATGCTCGGAGACTTGGCGTGGGCCTAGGCCGGGGGTCTGTGCAGCTCAGCAAGGCCTTGCCGAGGAGCTGGGTGCTGTACCCTTGTTCTAGGGGCGAGAGCGCAGCCACACGGACACGGGCAGTGCTGGGGGACCTGGGGGCCAGGGGGCGTCCCCGGGCCCGGTACTTAGAGGTACGGAGCGGAGATGAGGGGTAGATCCCGTGCCCCGAGGCGGCCGCTGCTGTGGGTGAAAGAGAGGGAAGGTGCCACGTGAGCAGCCTGCCTTCCTTGGGTTGCCTTGGGGTCACGCGAGTGCACATTTAAGGAATTTTCAAGCAGGGGGTTTGCATTTCCTCATCATCCCTTTTGGACTTGGCTGTAAGACAGTGAGTCATTCAGCTGGGAATAAACCATGCCTGGTGCCAGGCATTTAACCACAGGAAAGGCTGCCTTGAATCCTTCCTTGACGGCCTGATTCCTCTGTAATAATCCTAGAAACCCCAAAGAAAAAAAATTTTGGTTGAATTTTCTATTAAGACTTAAATTCTGTATAGCTTAGCTCTGTTTAGCATCAGCAAACGTGGTATGAAGTATACAAAAATTAGGTAGCAGCTCAGAAATTATGAGTTCTTGAAGCGCTATTATCCTTTCACGTAGTTTTATTTAGCATCACTTAAAAAGCTTCATGAAGCATTTGGAGTAATCCTGATTTTTTCATGAACTCAGCTGCACAGGATGACATCGAACACCTGTGAATTCCTTCTGTATAATAAAGACATATGCAAAATATTAAAACATTTTACACATCTGGTCCAGCAACCTTTTCTTAGACAACAGACAGTGGTAAACTTCTAAGTTGGTTTGCTAGCTTGCATATAACAACTTAAAAATACCTAACTCTTGGGAAAAAGTGAAAAATACTAAACCATCAAGTGAAAAAGACTTGTAATAACTAGAATTTCCTATAATTACAATAGCTATTCATAATTCTACAGTTCTGCAAACAAGTAGCACTCAGTGGCAGAGTAGAATAATCACTGTTTTTAAATTCCTATCCTAATGGTTGCCTTCTAAAGAAGATGATATAATGAGCAGTGATCTAATTAGATTACTTGTTTATTCCTAAATTTTGGAGTCATGCAATTTGTTTCTGAATCGGTATCTGATGTTTGCTAAGTCTCACTAGTGCTGCTCTCAAAATTTTTAAGTCTCTGTCAAGATTTTTAATTGGTTTCCACAGCAGTTCATGCATGATCATCTAAGAGCATCCTGAATCTAAATAAAGCTCCTTTGGGCGAGTTCCTGTTCTCTGTGTTGCCCTTGGCTGTTCTAATGTGATTTTGTTAATATAATGATATCTGTTTTGTTGTTTGATGGAAATCAAGAGAAGCTTCCTGTTACAGAGCTAATTTTCTCAAAGCTTTTTTTTCCCCCCATTTTTTCCCCATCAATTGCTTGTGTTTTCTTTGAAACTTTATTCCTTCTCTTCATCCCCACCCATAATAAATTTCTTTTCTCAGCACTCTGATACTTTCTGTTTTCCATGAGTGTTGTAGTATTGGTAATTTTCTTTACCATAGAGCATCTCTTTTGCCTGCAGCTCAGCAACCAGGCATCAGTTATTGGTTATCATTTATATTCACCTTAAAAGAATCTGATTGAAGTCAATGTGAAGAAGAGGAGATGCAGCACGAAAGGCCCCGTGATCCTGATTTGGGTATTTTTATTATATCGTTCCTACATTTGGAGTTCCCCTCCATAATACTGCAGCGTCATGATGGGGATGCTCTGTGTGTTTTGGGAAAAGCATAGAGCTAAAAGAAGCCCAGCTTGCCTATATTTCCTGCAAGAACATACAGAGCAGCCTGAGACAGCCGAGTGGTAACAACTGCTTTATGTTGCAGGGAACAGCAGCAGAATAAATGATGTTTTCTTTGACATTTGCTTATCTTTCAGAGTTAAAACCTCAATTGAGGTAAATGGAAAGCTGATTAAAGTGTCCCGTGTTGGGGACAGCGATAAACAAAGGGCCACAGCAGGTTTTTTGACATCCTATTTGTTCATTCAAGCTTTCCTCTGAAGCTGCACAGGACTAAGGTGGAGCATGTGTCTAGCTGTGTATTCAGTGGAGTCGGGTTTCTGGATGTTTTTGTGGTTTCTTTTCTGTTTGGATTCTGATCTTATCCTGGGTTTTTGCAACAAGCTAGAGAATTCCCAGACTTTCTGTATATGGATTTTTTGCTTCTTTAAAAATGCAGGAAAACAGCATTTTAAAAGAAGAAAATGACTTAATATTGATTATATAATTGTACGTACATGGATAGTTTAGATAAGCTTGCTCCAAGCTGCTGTACTTTTTTTACTTTGAATAAGAAAAACATTTCGAGTGCTTTGTCTGTATGAATGAAGATCTCATAGACTGTTATTTTACACACTACTTTTTTTTAGGATTTTTATGATTATTGTTGTGGTTTAAAATATTTCTCTACCACCTCAGGGAGATAATACAGTTTTTTTAAGGTTTAAGGTCAACTATAGGCTTAGACATCAGACAGTTTGACCCATTAAGATGGCATTTGGAAACATTTGAAACGCCCACTGCAGCTGCTTTCTGAAGGCTTACCAGTTACTTAGTACCAGTTTCAGGTTAATGCTTCCTTATTTTGAGTTTTTAACAGGGATTAGTGCCATTAGTGCCAATCATGCCATTTTCCCCTCCCATTTTTTTTCACTATTTTTTTCTTTGAGACGTCTCTTTAGCTGATCTTATTTCTATTTCCTTCTGGCATTTTTAAGCAAAGATTTCCATCAAGTGGCAAAGAAAATTCCACAGAATTATCTTCCATACTGCATCTCTGCATCTGATCTCTGATCTTCTCTCTTATTCCTCGTTTCCATTTGCTTTCAGAATTGCCAGTGCCACCTTTTTCAGACTGTCCCTTATGATCCTTTTGCATCAAATAAGTGTGTTCACTTTCCTCTAGTTGTTCCCAATAGTGATCTACACCTATGTTAGGAACTTGGATCTCTCCAGCTATTTTTACATTCAAAAAGCTTAAATAGTCAGCTCCTTGAGGCCACAGAAAATCTGTCACTCGTCTTTTGATGAGTCAATTATAGACTGCATCATCATTGTTCTTTTTAAAATATTTGTTCCGGAAAATTATTCAATTATCTTCCCACCCAGTTTTTCTTGCAGTCTCTTCCTGTTGTCTAGTTATGTATTTTCTCTACAGGAATGTGTTCCACTTTTGATTTTAGTTCTAGTTGCTCTTAGTTTGTTTCCTTTACCTTACTTCTAAAAGAGAGCTTTTTCCTTTCTGCGGTAATGTTCAATACTGTGTGCTGTGCAAGCTTCTTTGAGTCCAACTTCAGTTCACCACCGCATCATTTCAGCAGAGTAATAACTAATATGCTGTGAGAACTCTTCTTGAAAAACACATTTGATTTGATTTTTTTGATTTGGTTTTATTTTTTTACTGACTCCTAGCAGTAAAAACAACCCTTTCGCTACAGCATTTTAAACATCAGCTGGCTCTTCGCTCCATCTAACCTTGTTAGTTTTAGCATTTGTTCTTATCTTCCTGAAAAGTCAGGAAGTCCCAATATACATTACCAGTTGTTCAATAGAGATTTCCCTGGGATTGTTCCTATTAAGAAATATGCAAGATTTTGGTCTTAGTCAATTCCCATATTTTTTAGTTTACAAATTTCTTTGCCTTCCAGAAGCATGGAGATACTATTAAGCATTTCTTCTAGGCATACCCTTAATCAAGGTAGTATGTGTTTTTTAGTCTTTGTAAGCAATAGTCTTTTGGCTCTGCCCTTCTCTGGTGTTTTCCAATTACAAAATTTTCCCAGCTGTGTGTCCTCATTTGTGATCTGCAGTTCACTTGGATAAATTGCATCATTCCATTCACAGTGGATTGTTTTCAAGCTACAGTTTAAACTGCAGAATCTCAGAATCCCTAAGGTTGGACGGGACCTCTAGAGGTCATCTAGTCCAACCCCCCTGCTCACGCAGGGTCACCTAGAGCACGTGGCACAGGGTTTCACATGGGTTTTAAACATCTCCGAAGAAGGAGACTCCACAACCTCTCTGGGCAGCCTGTGCCAGGGCTCTGTCACCCTCACAGTCAAGAAGTGTTTCCTTAAGTTCCTGTGGAACTTTTGGTGCCTCAGCTTGTGGCCGTTTCCTCTAGTCCTGTCGCTGGCCACCCCTGAAAAGAGGCC
>VZSG01000022.1:417298-463616 GCA_013398315.1 Nothoprocta pentlandii | reverse complement strand
TCCAGTCTGTCCAGGTCCCTCTGGATGGCAGCACAGCCCTCAGGGCTATCAGCTACTCCTCCCAGTTTGGTATCATCAGCAAACTTGCTGAGGGGGCACTCCGTCCCTTCATCCAGGTTGTTGATGAATAAATTGAATCATGTCCGGTAGTTTTCCGGTAGTTTCCGGTAGTTTTCACACAGAAAAGTCAGTCTCAGATGTACTTATTTATCATTGCATTTTTTTTTCCTCCCCCTGCTTTGACTGCTTGAAAAAATTTCTTCTGGTCAATCCCAAAGCATTTTGCTGATGACAGTTTTTAGAGTATTTTCATTTATCCTGATGCTCTCTGCTTCAGTTCTTGGCCTGCTAATGTGCAGCAATTAACTTTTTCTCTGGACTCCACTTTCAGTTCTTAGGAGTTTTCCCAATAAGTAAGTATCTGTCTTCATCTTATGTAACCATTTGTTCTTCTATTTTAACTTCTGAATCATTAATGATGAGATATGTATTTCAGAGCATTATTAATTTTGTACCCATAGATCCCAAACTCTTCCATTAGTACGAAGACTGTCTCATGTTACAACTGTTACATGCTTTTGAAAACTTACATATACCTGAAAGGGAAAATTATTAACACATTCTCTGATTTGCTTAATCAAAGGCCAGTCATCTTCCCTGATGAACCATTGTACACCTAGAACTAGAACACTAGATTTTCCGTCTTTACCAAAGGAGGAAATTTTTTTTCCTTGGCCAAAGTTACCAATGGAGTATGTTAGAATAGAATACAGCCCAAAGGGCCCAAATACAAGGCCCACCATACCATGCTACCCATTAAATGATGTTGACTCTCAGAGCATCTTGCTTAACCTCTTGAGGTGAATTTCACCCAAATTCTGCAGTAAGAGCTCTCCTCTTTGAGTATTAAGAAGATTTCAGCAACAGTTTGGGAGTGTGAAATTTTTCACTCTCTGCCTGTCATTACAGTGAGTTCTCTAGGGAAACGGGCAGGTATCTGAAGTCTGTAATCTATAGACAGAGCTTCCTCTAGAAAGAAAATGAATGTCTGAAAAGTTTTATTACATACTATTAAAAATGTAGCAGGGAAAATCAATATTATTGTTCCTGGATGGAATGTAAATGGCAGTAAAGATGGAAATGATATTAGGTGATAAATTATTATCTTCTAAAAAAAAACCCCAAATCAGAATGTTAAATATTTAATTCTTGACCAAAGCTCGAAGGATTGATAGATTCCTTTAGAGAAAAACTGAAAAATATTGGCCTCTGCTCAAATCTGAGCACGGGATTTAGTTCAAAATGCAGAAGGGAAGCATCCATATTCTGGCTGTATTTGAAAATACCTTATCTCTTAAATTCAATCCCTCTATAAAATTGCTGAGGCTTTTCCAATCCCTTCTAGTATCACTGTTAATTCTGTGTCTGCCTTGGCTGTGGTGTCAGCTGCATTGATTGTCCCCATTTACACTTATTGTTAAAGAAAGATCAGGGCAGAAGGATTATAGTTAGTAATAACTGAGGTTCTAGTGAAAATACTGTACAGCCCTGATAAACAAGATTTAGCCAGAACTCTTCAGCTTTGTCACGGAGGTGATTTACTTTGCAATCTGAATTTTCTTTGTGTTGGTAACGACTGGTTAATTACTTTGGCACTCAGGCTCTCTCCTGTAATAGAATATCCTGAGAAGTGCAAGGATCGGGGACTGCATCCAGCAGTGTCACTGCAATTGGTGCAGGATGCCTGTCACCCTCAAGTCAACTGCAACCCAAAACACTTGGTGACTGTGTAGGTGGGCTCAGTGAGCCAAGGGAGCATGGGCTTCCTGCTCCCTTCTCTAAAATAAAGATATTTAGAGTAGGTATTTCTGTTAATAGCTTCCATCCTCCCCCCCCCCCAAAAAAAAAAACCCCCAAAAAAAGCAAAAAAAAGGATGGGAGAAGGCAGAGGAAAGGGTCCTCTCTATCCACAAAAATAAATTTACAGAATTGGTAGTGCATTAAGGTCCAGTGAAGGGAACTTGTTCCCTCTTTACAGGAGAACTGTCACGAAGTGAACTGAGCAATAGCACCATGCAGCAGCAGCAGCAAAGAGTGATTGGTGAGGGCCCTCTTTAGGAGGCCGAGGCACCCTGAAGAGGTGATCAGACACGCTTTCACAGGAGGCTCCTTGCCTGCTGTGGGTCAGGATCACTGATGTTGGGGGAGGAGAGACTGCTGAGGCTCATCTGCTCCTCAGACTCTTACATGTTGTTGCTCATGGACAGCAGTGACACTGTCAAGGGAAATCTGGAGTAAATCAAGAGAAACAGCAGAGCTTTGGGAAGGTAAGGAACATGGAAACCCAAGTAATGTCCTCCTCCTCAGTCCTTTGGGTACGAGGGAGAAGGCAAGTGCAGGTGCATCCAGCAAGTTAACAGCTGCTTGTGTCTTTGGCTTTCATGATCATGGGTTCCTTGAGGAATACGGACTGCTACTGAGAGATGGGACTTACTTGACAAAGTCTGAGAGGAGCATCTTTGCCAACAGGCAGGCCAGCCTGGTAGGGCAGGTTTTAAAATAGGTATATGAAGGGATGGCACTGGCAGCTTGAGGTTAACTGAGGGAGTAGAGGTAGTTACAAGGCAAGGTCTCAGGAAAGATGAAACAGGTCAGAAGGGGGCCCACCTCAAGTGCCTATTACGTAAATGCACTCTCCTGTGGAAACAAACAGGAGGAGTTAGAGCTCCATGGCTGGACACAGAACTCTGAAATCCTTGGAGTACTAGAGAAGCTGGTGGGAGAGCTCGTATGAGTGGAGTTCTGCGGCACACGGTAGCAGCGCTTTGGAAGAGACAGTACTGGAACGCGCCCAAAGAAGGACAACGAAGCTGGTGAAGGGGCTGCAGCACAGATCTTATGGAGAGTGGCTGCGGGGGGAGCTGGGGTTATTTAATCTGGAGGAGGCTGAGAGGGACCTAATCACACTCTACAACTACCTTAAAGGAGATTGCAGTGAGGTGGGGGTCAGTCTCTTCTCCAGAATAACCACCCATAGGATAAATGGAAATGGCCTCAAGTTGCCCCAGGGAAGGTTCAGGTTAGACGTTAGGAAGAATTTCTACATGGAAGGAGTGGTGAAACCTTGAAACAGGCTGCCCAGGGCAGTGGTGGGGTCACCGTTCCCGGCAGTGTTCAAGAAACTTGTAGATGAGGCACTTGGGGGCATGGGTTAGCAGGCAGGGCCTTGCAGGGTTTATGGTTGGACCCGATCATCTTAAAGGTCTTTTCCAACCATCACAATTCTATCATTCTGTGATTCTGTGACAGGCAGGAAAGGAGAGGAGCGCGGTTCCCTTGTATGGGGAAGAGCAGATCGCAGTGGATGAGATGGAGACTGACTGGACATCATCCTAATCAACCTAGTCTGAAATTAGGGTTGATCCTGTATCAAGCAAGAGGCAACATTAAGTAACCTCCCAAGATCCCTAAATGAGTCTGTCTTTCTGTGACACCTGTGGAGATGCAGATAGAGTCAAGAGGGACATGAGAGTCATTGTACCAGAATCTGATCAGACAGGAGACTGTGCGGTGATACTTGGAAATAATAGTTCTGTCCTCTCTAATCTGTGTTTCTAGCTCAGGCATCTTGTGAGGGGAAACTTGCTTTAGTCTTCTGTTTAACTTTGTAAAACAAGTGCTAAAAGGAAGAGTAATTGCTTCCCTAAATTCATCAAAGGAGTAAATGCCAGGGAGATGTTTAAGCTAAAGGCCAGTGTTGATACCATACAATTTGGTTTAATGTAATGATGGAAAATTCTGTTGAAAACTACAAAAAAAAAAAAAAATCCTCCAGAATCATTGGTTTGATGTTCTGTTGATGTTGAGTTTCTGTAACAACTTTCTGAGAGTAACATGGAGGAGAAGGACAATTAGAATTGGAGCTCGTTATGTAAATGTGTAAATATTATATTGTGTGAAGTGTTACCTGCTCATCTTAGAAGCTTCTGTCAGTCCTTTATTTCCAACTGGAAAAAAAAAAGTCATCCTATAACTTCAAAAAGATGCCAAAACGCAACGTTGTGTAGTTGCATTGTGTAGTTCCGACTGTCCTTGCTTTTTTTTTCCCTGCTTTTTTTGCTCAGCATTCCTATTTTGGGCAACGAGGCAGATCAGCTGTAGCGTAGAGCAGCCAGCCTTGAGAACGGTTGGCATTAGGCAGCAATGGAGGCTGTTTAACGAGTGTAGTTCCCTTTTTAATAACTACATTCTGAAATTTAGGTGTCACTTTTGTATGTACCATGAGAAATCATAAATATCCAAGAAAAGCTTAGCAGTCAGGGAAGTTCAACTAGTGGGGACGCGTCTACCTAAACCAGTGAGGAAGAAGCTCGGAGCGTTACAAGCACAGAATGAATATAAGCATATGGCAGAGCAGATGAATGACGTCTAACCGTGTGCTTAAGCACTTTGTTGATCTGTGGTCTACAGATTTAAGTATCACATCTCCTGTGGTCTGCAGTTCTAAGTTAAGATGTCTCTGTGTTTTCCCATCGATATGATACCCAGTGGTACTTCATTGGAAGTATGTGTATTTCCATAGCATCAGCATCTGTTCTGAGTGGTTAATTTTCACTAAAAGTTCCCCTCTGCTGTTAACTGAACGGCCTTGAGTTTCAGCAATGTCAGATACCTGAAGCACAGGAAGGAGCAACACCCAGAAGGGAATCTTCTTGTTCTGTTGAAAGAATAAATTATCACATTGGTTAGTAATGAGTTTGCAGAGTTGTCTTCTGGTGTTGACAATGAAATGTGCCCTTGCTCTCTGAGATGGGGGTCTTCCTACCTCAGAGCAATTTAAAGATTTTTAGTTGTATGCATCTAAAAGCTCTATTGCAGCAGTTATCTTTCCTTAGGCTCTTAATAATGAGGTCACCTTGTTCACTCCTGTCTCAGATACTACCTTGCTTTGGGGGCATGGAAAGGAAGAAGCCTTTCTAGTGAAAAAGAAGGCACATTTTTCTCCTCTTTGTAACCACCAGCAGTTTTTCTTCAACTGGGCAGGTACTTCAGAGTGGGGCTAGAGGAGCTGAGGGTCTCCAATGGGACTTCTGTGGCAAGAATGCCTCAGGGAGCCTTATTAGCTGGTAGCTCACTGAATTTCTTTAAGGAAGAGCTGCCCATCTCCTTTATGTCAGAGGGACCTGGGAACTGGTAAGAAACTAGGTGATGTCTTCACTATATGTAAGGGCTCATCTGGAAAAGCAATTAAAAGAGCACCAAGATGGAGTGGTAGAGCTCTCAGGGAACAGTATGTCTCTGCAGAAAGTCCCAGACCCTCCTGTCCATTCAGGACTGCTTGGGAGACATTTCCAGCTGTTACAGGTGTTCAAGTTCTTACTTGCAGCCTTAACCTACTCGTACTCACTGTTTCTTGGAATTTCACAGTAATTAGGGAGAGCTTGGAATAGTCGCACTCCGGAAGATAGACAGCCACAGAGAAAACCCTTGAGGAGCTTGAGTTATCGTAAAAAATCCAGCTAGTCTCTTGTGTCAGATGATGTATGTCTTAAGGGACAGGTCTCCTTCAGGACCTTTACAGTTGAAAGAAATATCTTACCATCTCTTCTATGCATATTTTATCATTTTTCTGAGAGCCCAATGATTTCTACTGAATTGGTGCAGTATTTTTCAGCCTGGGTCACTTCTTGGTATTCATTTTTCTGACTTGTGGGACTCCTTTCCCTTTTTTTTTTTTTTTTGACTTAATCCTAGTTCCAGGTTACTCTGCTAAGTGCTCTGTTACGTGTTCTGTCCATCCTTGGAAGTATTACGAAGCTGTGGATTTAGAAATACTTTTTTCAGCAGTAGACTGGAGCTTCCAGTGTGGAAGCACACTGAAGTGTAAAACATATCTCTACAAAACTTGAAGGAGATAAGATACTAAACATGCATCTTTTATTTCTAGTCACCTGGGAAAATGAATCAGTTCTAGGTATTTAGTGCAATCTAAAGCACGTTCTAACCACTAAATGGCCCCAAATAACTGTTAGCCCTATGGTGAGCAGGCATCTGTAATACAATTCAAGTGTGAAGCTACGTGGTGTTCCTTCTCTTAATTTATTCTTTCTTGTGGCAAGGACGTACACATTCACAAGCATCAACCCAAGTCCCAGTCTGCAGATATTGAGGAAAATGTAACTGTTCATTTATGTAGCACTAGGAAACCTATGCCCAATGTTGTTAAAAGCTGTCATCTTGAAAAATTGTAGAAACCTCTCTTCTTTGAGACAGACTGAAACAAATGTTGTGGTTAAGTGAAAAGTGCATCATACTGGTCTCTCCTCCTGGAAGTGGAAAGGATGTCTCTTAGAGAGAGTCTGCATCTCATTGCTCAAATGCAAACTTTGAGCCTCCAGTTTGGGGAGGCAGGAAGATCTTTCCTTGAGGCTGTGAGTCACCTTGGTTGAGCTGAAGATACTCTCCCTCAATTCTGAATATTTTGGTAATTCCTGCTTTACAGTCATCCTGGAGAGCTGGAGATAGCAGTGAAGTAAATGTGAAAATGAGCCTAGTGTTTAGACTTCTTGACCCTGGTCAGTACATTTTATAGTGGAATGTGGCACTGCAGTCACACGTTTTCTTCAGCAAACAAAGATCACGTCCCTAAAATTAGTTTATTAGGGCTATGTGGTTTTGGTAGAAATAGTGCGGTTTGTTTTGTTTATTGTTTGCTGTTCTGCTTTTGGTTTTGCTTTTTTAGAACATGTAAGAGAAGGAGTGGTAATACACCTAGCTTTTCATATAGGCTGTGATCCTGCATTAGAGAATGTCAGAGTAATCTCATTTCATAGTCTTTAGCTAGATCTCTAGATAGGTTACTGTTACATTACACAGAGAGAGACAAAGGCATGAGGAAGGGAAATGGTTTGCCCAGCCGCCCAGGGAGTCAACAGCATGTTGAGAATGGAATGTAGTTTTCAGGTTTCAATCCAGTGTCCTGTCAGCTGGGACCAGAACCAAGAACCCACACCTTGGTTCTTGTGACTTGCTTAGGAGTGACCTTTAAAGATGATGGAAGTTATCACTGAAGGCACATCCTCTCCTCAGAAATTCACAGAAGCTCTCCTTTTTATGGTGGTCAAAAATTCATCTCAAGTTCCGCAGCAGAAATTGTGAAGAAGGTAGATACATGTAAATGAATCAATCTCCATTCTTAAAAAGCATTAGATAAAAATCTAAGTTGTTGATGTCTCAGCATCAGTTGTTTGTGTATTCTGGAACTAACCGCTGTGGCTTAGCTTGTCCAAATGTATGTATGCCAGTTATAGTGATGGTTGGTTATTTTCTATGAAGAATATATCCAGGAAGAAAAAAAAATAAAAGTGGAGCTAGGTAAGTTTTGGCATACAATTACTAGCAACTTGACACCATTCAGCTTTCTGCCTCTGTGTTGAGCAGTGAGTGTTCTGCCATCCAGTAAAATATTTTCCCTGTCATCAGAATATTAGCAACTCTATTTTGATTGTCAAAACAAAGAACATGAGCTGATGAGAAGATGGATATTTGTGCCCTCCTGCCTTTTATAAGGTATTAGAGATGTGTAGGTTTTAAATGAAAAGAGAAAAATAATTATACATGAGACAGCCTTTCATGGGCGACTGAGCAAAGAAAATCCTAGGAAATTGCACAGCAGATCTTACAGCAAGATTTGTTCACATTCTTTGAGCTTTCTAGGGAATTTATGTATCACGTCCCAGTGCAGGGAGTTGTCATGAACACAGACTACTTCACCATAGCAGTATGTTGCTATTTCTTCAGTACGTAGTCAGATAAACCTTTGTGGTTGGGTGGACAGACACATTTTCCACCCCTCTTAACTAACTGGCAACCGTAGATGTTGTTTAAGTCCCTAAGCAGGTAATTGATCCTTTCTCTGCACAGCTGATGACCTGTGCTTCTAAAGACAGGTCAGGTTTCTCAAAGTCAATTTAAGCCTATTGAATTTGAATGCTCATTTACCACAGTGATGTGTTTGGTGAACACAATAAACATGTATTTTATTCTTTTTTTTTTTCCCTCAAATTGAGATACCTTTCACCCACGTGTCAGATAAATTATTTGAAGCCTTCTGTCCACATTGGAGAAGGGGACTGAATACGCTCTGAGAAGGAGAGAGCCATGTCTTGTAGGTTTGTAGAAGGAAGGCAGAGGATGTTTCTGAAGCTGGGTGCCTCAGCTGCACCCAGCTGGGTCAGCTGGGTGATGTTAGTCAAGTCAGGCACTTTCAGCCTTGGAGGAGGGGCAGAACATTGGCCCTTGGTGCTGTGCAGGACTGAAATAGGTGGAAAGATGCAGAGACCAACAGTGCACATCAGTAATTTCAGCTAAACAGTCTGTGAATGGGACAGGCTAGAGGAGGAGGGAATGTGATAAATTACATGAACTAACATAGTATGGGTAGGTTATTAACTACTAGAATAAAAGGATTTATTGTCTGCTTTTTTTTTATTGTCTGATCTAAGGGTTTATTTTCTGATTGTATGGTTCAGGATAAATATTGAGAGTGGATCATGATCTGGATCCATGATAGACTGGAAAAGAAACAGAATTCTTAGCTGAGGCTGTGGTAGCTCCTGATAGGTCCAACAAGGGTCTCAGCTGTCACAGAGCTCAGTGATGTCCTTACTTTGGAGAAGTATTACCCAGTCAGTGGGTTTCCTATGAGAAACCCCAGACCTGTGACCTCTTTAGCGATAATACACGTTGCTTGGATTCCCTTGACATAACATTATGGCAGTGGCTTCTCCCTCCACACCCAACCAGACACGTGCTCTGTCTGCTTGTGGCGTTGACGTGCCAATGAGTGTCGTGTGGTTGACCTGTTCATGAAAGAGAAGAAATTAGGGAAGAAGGTTCTTCCCTAACTGCTGCAGATAGGCAGTTTTTGGAGGATTTTTGCTTTTTTTTTCTTTTTAACATTAAATCAATGAAATCAGTTCACTAATAACCTACACTTATACTGCTCTGTGTTCCGCTGTGATCCCAATATTTTCATCACGCACCACCCTCTATGCAAATCATGCTGTCACTACCTACAATGTAGTATTTGAGGAATCTTATGTGGTTCACGTCGGTGGCCTGTGTTCAGAAGAACATACCTTTTTATATTTGTGACTCCTTTCATTATTAATTATTTAGTCTTTCACTGTGTAAACACTAGTGTACATGTTTACTGACTTGACTAGTCCCAGTCAGATTCATGGAAGTATTGTACAAGTACAAGAAGTACTTGTTCTACCACTTGTACTACTCTAAAAGTAGTCAGAAGCAGAGGGCACTATGCTGCTAGGATGAGCATTTTTCCTGCCTGACCCCTGTTTCCACATCACAAAGCAAAGGATTTTCCAAATCAGACAAAATCTTGTCTTTCCAAGGACAAAGTCGTGCATGGCGTGTCAGTCTCTTCAAAATGGGCCGTAATGGGCAGTAGCATAAGCTTTGACGTTCCTTACTTGCAACTGAGTGGCACTCAAAAAGTGACTTATTTTTTCCATCTTTAGAAATCATCAAAGGGAATGAAGAGAATTACTTCCCATCTGCTCCTTACAATCAAATAGCCCAGACTGAAATAAGTGAGGATCAAACAGAGCAAAAGATACAGCTTCTAGGAAGTTAATTTCATCTCTGAATAGTTGAGGTGATTATTATGAAGATCACTTATATATCTAGTAATACATAAGGAAGGTATAGCTTGACTTAAACATTATATGTCTATGCATATAATTATAAATGTATTGTAATGATACAAATAGTCATGTATGAAAAAGATTTTCTAACTGCAAGATCTAACCACGTGTAAAAAACACCTTTTTTTTTTTTTTTTTCTCCTGAATGGATGTGTTCATAGATTCCTGGGGTGAATTACATAGTTTTAAGAATGGAGCACTATCCAATAGAGAACATGTTGCTGTGATTCACCATATATCCATAATATACTCTCAGAAAATGAAAATGACTTTTGAAGAGGAAGTTAGTGTTAACCGTAATGTTACACACCTAGGAATAAAATTGATGAAGTGAAAAAAAAATGTTTGTAAGTGACCTGGTGTTTTGTGCCTCTTATTCTGAGTAGTATATGCAAAAATAAACCAATATAATGATATCTGTTAGAATTAAATTTGAATGCAATGCCATTTTAATCAGTGCTTCTGATGATTAAAAAGGGTGTTTCAATTATATGAAATTATGACAAGTTACCCAGAAAGTGATTATTTTAAAACGTGGCCTTCATCTAGACAGGCATATGAAGAGGGATCTGTTCTTATCAATTGTAGAAGAACAAAACCCTAGCACGCTTACAATCTTTTGCACTGCCCACCTTCAAATCGTTTTTAAAAGGAAGAATGACTGTAACATTTGCTTTATGTCGGGAGTATCGCAAAGACATCTGTCGTGGAAGTACAATTGCAACCTGCGGGTTGCGTCCAGGCTGATCCTTCCGAGAAATTAAGAGAAAAAATTAGCTTTGCAGTGCTTAAGGTTTCTGGATCTGAGGCATTGACTGGACTAAGAGAAATGCCTTATGCATGAGCAGAAAAGTGCATGTGCTTGTGCTTGTGGCGAAACTAACTGAAAAGAGGAAGGGGACTATTTAACACTATCCAAAGTTTGATGTCCATATGCATGGCAAGTCCTGCATTTTTATAAAACACTTATTGTTCCTGAGCTGCCCAGAAGACTGTAGGGAGCAGCCCTCAGGGGCAAGACCTCATTTGCAGGACTTAAGTTTTCTGAGACGTGTCAGAGCCGTCCAATCAAAAATGCTTCTTGATTCCTCTCTGGCTTAGTTTATCATAGCAGAGAGGCTAGAAATGAGCACCTGCATCTCTGTATGTAATATATCCTTAGTAAGTAAATCACTGAATGGCAAAAATGAGGTTGGCCCTGTTTTTGAGAACAAATTGAGAATAAAGGGCAAGATTTGCCTCTTTAGTTCCCTCTGGATTGATACTTCATGATAAGTGGGAACTGTGTGTGTACATAGGGAATAAAACCATAGGGACTTTTATAATAAAGAATTGAGTTTAAGAATGAGAATATTTGCCCTCTCATTACATGACCCAGCTACCTTTTGGCCAGTTACAAGTATAACACCTCCTGGTAGAAAATGTCCTGACAGGCCGCAAACACACGCTGTATATATAGGATATTCTTATTATTGCTTCCATATTCATTAAAATTTAAGGACTTAAAAGACTTGTCAAAATGTTGTGCCAAGCCAAGAAATACTGCCTTGACACGGCTTAGTTTAGCAAGTCTTACTGGCATTGCTGGCACTGTATTTGTGTAGTCAAGAAAAAAAAAATGTATTTTACAAGTCAATTGAACATATGTGCCCAGACTGTGCTTATCATTTTTCTTCCTTCCTGAAATGTTTTTCGGAGTCTTATACCTTTCTCGTGTCACTCTGGTCTAAAATGTGACAGGTTTTACTTGTATGTGTGGACCTGATTAGGGAAGGTCAAATCTGAAGTTAGGTCTGAACTTTCTGTGAGTTCTGGGAAGTTTGGACTGGAGTTTTAGGTCGAGGCCATCCCTGCTGTTCTCTTTTCTATATGAATAAGAGGACTTTGTGTAGGCTTACATTTATATGATTAGTGCAGTTTGAATAGCTAAATTTAAACTTATAATTTAACTTATGTTGATCTCAGGTGGTTCCACCTGATGTTGCGAAGAAATAGAAGAGTATTCAGAGAATAAAGAAAATCAAAATAGGTCACAGTAATCAAAGTAAAAAAAATAAGTAAAAAGAAATAAAGGCAGAAAAAAAAGAATAGAGGGAGGGAAAATGTGCTCTGTGTAATTGTGTTCAAATTATATGCACTGATAGGACTTGACAGCAGTGCTTAAGAGTTTGGGTTTGTTTAATGCTTTATACATATGTTACACTGTAGGTAAGCACCTGCTTCTACCAAACAGCTTGATTGTGGTAGTTAGCTTCTAAAAATACCAATAAACTCCTAAGGGAGTTCTGATAGGCTTGGCTTTGGAGTAGGACTCGATGGGCTAAAAGCTTTCCAAGCAGATTGGTGCACCAGGCCTTTCCTTCTGTCCCCTGTATTTGTGGTGTCAGTTGTGTCGCGAGGTAGATGTGGGCTTAAAGATAGTTGTTCTTGCAGTAGGGAGCCAGTAATTGTGTCAAACCTACAGGAAAACCACAGCTTAGGCCGCCGCTCAGTTTGTCTGGAGCAAGAAGGAGAGAAACACAGGAGGGAGAGGGGAAAAGTTGGCATTAGAAAAAGGAGAGCTTCTGTGCTTTAAGCACTTGCTGTGCGTGTCAAGCGTTGCTGCAGCTTTTCAGAGAAGTCCAGGGAGGATTGCCTGGGATCTCCGCGAGCCGGCGCCAAGTTGCTGTTGACGTTCACCAGGTGAGAGGCGGGCAGACTGCGCCTGGAAGCTCCGCTCCGCGTCTCCCTGACGGGGGCAGGAACCTTCCAGAGCTTGGCCTTCAGCAGACGGTTATTTCCAGTGACACGTCGGGTCTCTGAGAGCAGAGAAGGAAAGGAGCCTTTCGTAATGAGAATCCCCCACTCCTCAAGAAATACCCCTGTGCCAGACTTCTGCCTCTCTCTTTCTAAAGCAGCTTAGACCTCACCTAGACTTCAGAGCTCTTGGGCATTTTTACTCCCTGTTTAGTAAAACCTAACTTAGAAGTAAAAGCTATTTTTATGGGACCAACCCATGTTGACGACTTAATAAGGCCCAAATGACTTACATTTTGTTATCCTGTATAGGCACTAAAAGCATTAACTTTTGTTTTGTGCTCGTCTCTGCCTAAAGCAAATTTTTATGGTTATGTGCTCTTGAAAATAGGCTTTTATAACTAAATACTCACACATGATTAACCGTCCTGAAAGAAAGCTCTTGTCAGATTTTTAAAACGTGGTGCATGAGGTGGAAGGTGTGGATATGCTGAACTGAAAACCGATTTCTGCGTTTCAATGCATCTGCAATGGCTAGTGAAACCAGGGCACTTCCAAGGTGTTTCTTTTTTCATTGCAATTTAGTTGTTGTGCTTGGGATCAAAAAAAATGGCATAGTGATTCAGTAACTTGCAGTAGGAAGGAAGGATGTCTTAAAAGTGGTGCTTTAAAGACCAAGACTACTTTCTGAATGTTTAAGTGGAACAGATACCATCTGGCAAAATGACACCTGAAAAGCCTTGGGGAAAAAATAGAAAACGTGTCTATGGAAAATAATTGTATGCATGCTACCCTGTATCCTGTAGTGCTGTATGCATGGTAGGTACATAGTGCTAATCCACGTATGCTAAGCTATATCCCTCAGCCCAATACCCGTGTGTTGCTCACCAGTGACTTGTGACTGTGACAAAATACACTTGGGTTTTGGAAATGGCTTTTCTTAGCACAGCACTCGGGGATCTGTGTTTTGGGCAAGTGCTTCACCCAAGGTGGCATTTCTCATTCGTTCCTGTTGGAGCGGCCTGGCAATATCCCTGCTGCTGCCGCGGGCACCGCGGACGTGGTTGGGTAACCTGGGCTGAAGGGAGACCGTCCTTTGTGCCCTTCCTTTTAGTGCTTCACAGTTAGGCAACATGAGATTACTTCAGAAAAAAAAAATTAAAAAAAGAGTTAATAGAAGGATGTTTTGAAAGATGTCCTACTTCAGTGAAATAATATACTGTTTAATTAGCCATTAGTCACTGGCCATAATTCCTTAGAGGGAGAAGTAAATCATTGATTGTGTCCTTTGGTTTCTGCTTGACTTGCCAAATGGACCTGAGGTGTCTTTTTTTTTTTTCTTTTTTTTTCTTTTTTTTCTTTCTTTTTTCTTTTTTAAAATTCTGTGCTGCTTTAGGAATATTGGAGTGCTCTTAATTCTAGTTACAAGCTCAGTTTCATGATGCCGACGAATCCCTCGCACTTGTGCCAGTTGTCTGTCTCATTTATACAGGGACCTTGTGAGAGGCTTTGGAGGAGGGGGAAATTAAAATTTTAAATTAAAACACAACTAACACTCCTTAGCAGTAGCCAGGGCGGCCAAAAGCAGAAGTGTAAGTGGCTTTTGAGGATATATGAGGCCACGATTTCCCAGCTGTCCTCCAAAGCCACTTGAACTTGCTGAGGCCTTGGTATTTCGGGTTGTCCTAGGCTCTGCAGAAGGCAATGTTAGGTGGTTCTGAGTTTTGGGAAAGGTCCTGAAATATTTTTGCATGATGATACATGAACTCAGGCAATGAGGAGAATATTCCTGAGGCCGAATATGAAGTTTCTGTTTATATACAGAGCAGAAAGTACTTGAAAATTTGGGGCTTACTTATCCTTAATAAATTGCTTTGGTGAACTCTACCATATGTGTCCTAGGGGTCTTCAAGTGGGCTCTATTAATCACATGGGTCCCCTTCTGAAGACAGCAGAACTCACAGTACCTTCATTCCATATTTACCAATGCCAACAAGGGGTGCATACAAAACTTCTCTTTTTATTTTAGAGAGCTTGTCCTTCTTGGAATTGGCAATATTAAATTCACAAAATATGTTGTTGAATGTTCAAAACCATAGAATGCCTTAAAAATAAAAAAAAAAAAAATCTTAGTGGTTTATAGAGTTATGGGTAGTAACCATTTTCTATGCCAAAGCGTCATGCACTTGTGGAGAGGGAAGTACTTCAGCAAAAATGAGGTATCATCTCAATAATACATTGCTCCAGATATATTTGCTTCTGATGATGGGAGAGTAAGAATATTGTTTATAAAACTTATCCTTTTAGGCGGAGGAAAAGAATAGGTGTCTAGTGCATGGTTGCATGTTTATGCAATCCTTCTAATAGCAAACTCGGTAGTTGTGGAGAGTCTTGTATACAAGCCCAATTACTTTCAGTAATATTTGGGTTAGGCCATAAAAATATATAAAAGGCAGATGTTTAATCAGAACTTTTTGGTTCTTCTCATTTAAATTTAATATGAATATAAGTCTGTTGAAACATTTCATTGAACGTGAAATGAGCTGCAAGTCCAAAGTATTTGATTGTATCTATGGTACTTATGACTGCAGACATACAAATAAAAAAATAAAATAGGAAGGAAGGAATGAAGACCTTCAAAAAATCAAAAATGTGCCTCAAAGCACATTGTGTTAAAAAAAAAAATCCAATGTCCTGAAAGAAAACTTGCTACTTTGAGCATGAAGCTTTAAGTATTGACTCATGTCTTTTGAAATGTTTCTTCTGTAACTTTAAGTTAGGGTAATAACTACCTTAAGTTTTGCTAGGTCTTATTCTTTCTTTATATCTAGCAAAAGAGGTGAAAAATCCCCAGAGTTCTTAAAATCTTTCGACCAAATGACTAGCTTGTTTGATCAGAGCTGTTTGCAGAATATGTAATGCCAGCCGCAATCTGAGAGTTACACAGCTGATACCTGCAAAGACAGCAGGTGGGGGGAAAATAAAAAAGGATCTGAGCAGTGAAGGAGCTATTAGTTTTGCCATTTGCAAAAGATGGACAGAAAATTAACCCCTTTGCTAAACTGAGCTAACAGTAACTTTATAGTTGGCATTCCCAAATGCTAATGGACCTTCAGGGACAGTATTTTCTGTGATGAATGACATCTCATCTGCAGATAATTCAGCTTCTGCAGAAATTGCAGGGCAGTCTATATGATAAAAGTGTCAGCAGCTGTAGATGTTTAAAGAAAGTGGAAGGCATATTCATATCCAGCAGGTAGGCAAGTACTCTATATATGAGCAGGTAAGATAAGGGTGCAAAATTTATTTTTGTGTGCAATCTGGAACAAGGAAATTTTGCTATCTTATATATATTTCATTCATTTACTAAAATAAATTAACATTATCTTCTGTAGATAGTTCTGTATTGATATGAAATCTAGTTTCCATGCTAAGACACATTTAGAAAGGTAAAACCCTATCTCTTAGCAGTGGAAGCTTCAGGAAAGCTTGGATTTGTAGTTGGATCTGAACTTTCTGGTTGTTTCACATTAACCTATGGCTGTGTAACCATTTCCTAAGAGAAGAATGTGTGTCTCTGTGTGGTGGTTGGTTTTGTTTTTCCTTCCATGCAGTCAAAACCATGGTTGCTTCAGCTCCAAATCAAGAAACATGATTCCACTTCAGAGGAGAAAGGGAACGGGAAAGGTTGCAAAGTGAGGAACTATTTTTTGGTCTTTGATTATTTTTGAGGTCTTTAATTGTTTAAACCTTCAGTTGAAGTACTGTCTGAGGAGAGGTTTAAACAATAGTTAATATTGTATAAATATTATACATATATCCTGTATAAACCCACACAAATGCTTGTATGTGGCACTGTAGTGATTATTTTCTATAAAATGTTCTGAGTCACCAGGCCCAGCTTAGTTGCAAGTTTAAGAAGAGCTGACGTGCAGTGAAGAGACTGCAGACCTAGCTGTGTCAGAGCTGTTTTTGCACAAGTCCATATGTTTTGCTTTGTTTTTAACTTAATTTATATCAAACGGGAAGTTTACAAGGAAAGGAGATAAAGAGATCGAATGGAGCACAAATACCATATGTCTGACTGTGTACATTAACTTGTAAGCAGGTGACAAAGCGCTGGTTTTCATAAGCCTGCTCTAAAGAAGGTTGAATTTCATTTATTTCTTGTGCAGCTCAGTGGCAGCTTCTCCTTAAACCACCTCTAGGCTCCTTGGGATTGGGTCAGGATTGGCTTCTCGTCTGCCGTGCTCCAGGGGGAGCAGCTGTGGCAGGTCCCGGGCCCGCAGCGTCTCTCGTCCCGTTTTGGTGGGGTTTGCTGGTTTTCCTAGCTCGGCTAGAAAGCAGTACTTGCTATGCTGCAAATGCGAGGCACATCCCATCGGTTGGGTCTGTGGTCTTGTGAATGCCTCTTCGTGCTGGAGGGCTTTAGGTGCTCATGGGAAGGGTCCCTTCCTCTTCAGTGCTGTTCAGCAGGAACGTGGTTCGAGTGCTCCAACACACCATGAATGGGAGCACAGTAAATCACACAGAATCACCGAATGGTTCAGGTTGGAAGGGACCTCTAAAGATCATCCAGTCCAGGCCCCTGCTCCAGCAGGGACACCCAGAGCACGGGGCACAGGGTGGCATCCAAGTGGGTTGGGAAGACCTCCAGGGAAGGAGACTTCACAGCCTCCCTGGGCAGCCTGTGCCAGGGCTCTGTCACCCTCAGAGGGAAGAAGTTCCTCCTCACATGGAGATGGAGCTGCCTGTGTTGCAACTTACACCCATTGTCCCTTAATGGAAAGGGAAACAGTCAAGAGGTTCAATTAAAAAATACCCTTCTAAGCTGGGCTAAAATGCTAGTGTAGGCATTCTGTGAATTGCCTGTACTAAAAACCTACTAATATGTGTGTTTCTGTTTAAGCTTTTATGATTGCCTTCATTTTATATAGAAAGGCATAATTTTATTTGATTCTTTTATCACCCTTTAGTGTTTTTTTTTCCTTCCTGCTATGGAAATTATTTCTGTGATTTCACTTTACACCTCCTTCATTTTTTTTTCCCTGTCCTCTGCTACTAGATCCAAAGTTACCTTTGATGTCCTTGGCAGATGTCTTTGACCTAAGTAAGTGCTCCTTCAGCTGGATCTTACTTAAATTCTCCAAAGCTATGATGTTTTTATTTGCCACCAGTTTCCCTCCAGCTTGATGAAAACTCTTCTGCTTTTAAATATTGCTGTCCCCAGAAAACTTAGTTTTTAGTCTATATTCTCATCTTCAGCATTCAAATGCTCACTTTTCTGTTGTCTAGCTGTGTTTGTATTTGCAATAGGAAGCATTTTAAGGATTTGATTTTCTTTTTTCTGTCTCCTGGAAATCTAAATTCTACCATGTAGAAGAAGTTGGAGCAAACGGGGGGACAACTTCACCTGCAGCTTGATCACAAAGATTCGAAGGTCTTCTTGAACAGAAGTTTGAAAAATGACTTCTCTGTAATTGAGGATTTGAGTATTTTACTTAGGTTTTAATGTGACGCTTGTGGAAGACGTAGCAATAGGCAGTCTAGATGCAGTTAATAGTGAACTTTGATAGGTTTTTAAAATACTAACAGACAAGGGAAGTATTGGATCACAGAAGATGAAAACATGGCTCGTTTTTACACTTTCTTGGCATTCTCTTAGAACATTTTGGAGAATCCCAGGTTGGTGGCTAAAAGCAAATGAACAGAGGAAATGGTTTTCTCACCAACTCCTTATAAGAAAAGAATGACAGCTTTCTAATATCAGAAATAGCCTTTTCTTGAAGTTAACCAAAAATCCCTGTCGCAAGAATACAGTGGTCCCTGTGGTGGAAAAGAGCCTATCCTAAAGCTATCAAAGAAAAGCATAGAAGAGTAAAGAAGGAAAGGAGAAAAACAAGCTGTACAAATTTAGAAGGCAGTCCTGATTTTTTTTTCTGACTTGTATTCAAAAAGAACTCCACAACTTAGATCGAAAGGAGAGATTAAATGAAGCCAAGAAAAGCGGTTATGTGTCATCTAGTTGTTCACTGGTGATTCTTTTCTAAACCTCACTGTAGCTGAAAATTAAGACCAGAACATACACAGGAATAATAATAAACATCTTTCTCCTTATTTGTGATTTCAGATTTAGCCTCTGATGAATTTCATTTGGAAAAAAAAAAGGATGAAAAATTGTACTTTCATGTTAATTAGACATTAATTCATGTTGAGTTGACACAACTTGGGAGTTTTTGACAAGATACAGTTCTCTAAATTAACCTCAGATATCAAAAATAATTCTAGTTAGTAACTGTATTGCAGAATACAACTTTACAGCAGTAGCTGAATGAGGGAGCGCATGAGCTAACTTATTTTGGCCTTATTAATACTGAAATGTAACAGTCCTATTTATTACTTGTTCTTTCCACTAAACGACTGTATAAAGTTTCCTGGTTTCTCCCCAGTGAAACCTGGAGTGCCTCTTTTGTTGAAACAAAGCCATACTTTTTATTTTCTCTGATAATCAAGTTTTTGTTTTTGTTTTTCTGGTTTAGGAATTCATATTCATTAAAAAAAAAAAAGTGAGAAAAAAGTTTTGAGGAGAGAAATTCTATTTTGAAATTCCTGTCCTTGTCAGACATTTTCAGAGCATTTCAAGCTAAAGGTTTTCTGGACATGTTTGCGTATCTCGAGCTGTTTCTCTATGATCAGATGCAAGGTTGCTATTGCAGGCTTTAGGAGGCCTGTGTGCAGTGATGGATGAGAAGTCCTGTCTCCGCTTCTCTTACCTTTCCCGTCCTGTATTTTGTTTTTGAGAGTTTCTAGGTTAAAAGAAATAATAGTCACAAAGCCATAGTATCTGTTTAAAATTAAATGTATATAAAATCAAATATATTAAATACATAAAAGTATATATGTGCATAGAGAAGGTAAATAAGTATTTATGCACGCGCGTGTACGCACTGGCCCGTGCTGGGTGCCGCGAGGCCCGTGGCCTGTCGGTTCAGGGCCGCCTCCGCCGGGGCCTGCGCGAGAGCGGAGGGCTCTGGAGGCAGGGCCTCCGCTGCGGAGGCCGCGGGGGTCGGGCAGGGTGCCCGGAGCCTCCCGGAGGGGCAGGAGGAAACAGGGATCGTGAGTGCCGGGCACGGCCCCGGCTTTTGCAGAAAGGAGGAAGGTAACGTGGCTCCGAGGCTCGCCTGGGGGAACGGGCGCGCGTGCCCATGTTTGAGGGAGATTTGTCATTAAGAAAGAAAATTGCCTTTCTCTTCAAGTGCAATGCTTTTTCCTTAATGTAGTCCCAATGCAGACACATTTTTTATATATTGAAGATGACTGTTAATTTAAGTGACTTATTTATGTGCATATACCCCTGTAAAATTTATTTAAAATGTTCATAAGCCTGCAGTGGAGAGCATGACTACCCCTGGATGTGTTGCATTCCAGTCTTTTTACACATTTGACTATTTAAGCTGAGGATCCAGAAGCAGCATCGGTAAAAACAGAGACCTGGTTTTTGGAGGATACTCAGTATCTGCTGTTGGAAATTTGACAGGGCTCCCCATGTCCCCCAGTTCCCTGAAAACCAGCTTGTACCCTCCAAACCAAAAGAAACACCTTCAGCCCTTCCTGTATTTTCTCTTTGCAGGGAAGTTCTGCTGGTCTGAAATCCCTTAGTGCTGCTGCTGAGGGTGTTTGGGGGAGAGCAACAGGGTTTTCGTTTGGCAATCTTAGATGTCATGGATATAATTCTCGGCTAGTACTAGCCCAAAGGCACCTCCGTGCATGGAAGTGAAGAAGCAATTAAAGCATGTGACTGCTTGCTGAGGGGGAGGCAGAGATTGGCAAGGTTCAGAGGGAAGAAAAGCCAGTATTCAAGAGCGATACACCTATTTCCATATATGATCCTGGATTTAATGATGGATGGATTCATGGCTCTCCAGAAGTTTATTAGTCTTTAAGATTGCGTGGTTTTAATTGTTGTGGTTTTCACTTTATTCCAAGGATTTGGCCCTCTGTTTTCTTTCTAATCTTTATGTTTCTACTTTGATAATGTCTGTCATGGAAGAACCTCATCTGGTTTGAGAACAGCTTCTGTTTGATTTGAGGGTTCAGCAGTTTTCCTGGAAGATGGGTTGTGCCTTCCTCTCGTGAAACGGACCGACAACTTTTATCCATAAAACGTGCAAATGGATGGGACTAAATACAGTACTACTGTATTTACTGCTATCTACTGCAAGGCATGATTCTCCTGACCCTTGTTTTTTGTTTTTGTGTCAGAATCTTTCTGGATCTCTGTAATTCATATTGTGCTGCTTGTTTTATAGTTCTTCCCTGTTTTATGTCCTCAGAACTCTATTTTATTCCCAAATAGTAGGTGAGATGGAATATCATGCTAAGGCTGAATGAGATGTTAGCATGTTTATAATTTTGAATGCATGTTTGGGGAGGCAAGAGGTTGTCTATGTAGATCTAAGCAGGACAGAAAGTAATTATTACATGGGGATTTTACTGTTATACTATCTGCAATACAATACATTTTTTTTCTGTCTTTCGGTAGCATTTTGAATTTATCAATATAATTCTTCTGGGATGGTGTCTCACAATTATAACTGCAGTGACGAATGGGATGCTGGAAAGATACAAGATCTCGGAGCTTCAAAATCTTGTGGGAAAAGCTGCCAGACTGACAGTGCTTGTTTAGGGCAAGATATCACTGTCAGCGAGTTAGGTCTCGGGCCGGCCTACTTGGGGTGATTTTAGTGTGCTCTTGAGCATCCTCTGCATTACGAGGGCCAAGGCTGTTGCTGATGGCACTGGTGAGATAGGGCCACTTGCCACTGAAATGCAGCAGAGCTGTAGCACGAGTTGTTACAAAAATGGTTGTGCAAATAGACTTCATCACTGTCCAAGTGAGATTCAGATTCAGGACAGTACAACATTCTCCTCACTGCACCCCACAGCCCAAAAGATGAATAGATTTTGACATCCATTTTACTTAGCTATAGAAGAAAAAGAGGAGAATATAGGGGTAAAAAGAGGGAAAAGAAAATGTTTGAAAAAGCCATCCTAAAGTTTCTTTAAATGGGTTTTTGAGTTTCAGAGGTGTGAAGAGAATCAGTCAGAGCTTCCTGGCTTAGAGCTTGGGACGTAACTCCTCTTCAAAGCCTGCTAGTATAGGGAGGAAACTCTCCCCCTATACATTGACAATAGACATGATTTCTCCTGCTGGATTAGCGAGTGTGCTTCCAGTGTCACCAACTTAGCCCTTCCGAAAACACGGAGATCAGGAAGGGCTAGTGAGAATTGTATTGCTCTTGTTCGTTCAAACAGGTTCGTCAACTGCAATCCTTTCTCTTTCTTACCTAAGATTATGGAAATCAAAAGGAGAAAAGGGAACATTTGAGAGATTCTGCCACTGAATGTAAAGAACTGTCTCTATCAGTTTAATTTTAATAAAAGAAAGACATTGCAAAGACTAGATCCTTATGAAGTCCCTCTTATATAAAGTTACACTTAAAGAGGGATGGTAGAAAAGGTGGCTGGTGGGCTCATGTTGTGCAGTATCTTGCAACACGTATAAAACAAGGGACACCACATTGGCAGGAATTGGGGAGCACAGGAACGATGAAAAGATATTGACCAGCAGACTATTGATCTTTCTTCCTACTCCTCTACTGAAGAGGATTTCCAAATGAGCTTTTGGAGGAAAAGAGCTAGGCAGAGTTGCCAGTATATCTGGGAAGACCTGTCAAATCAGGTTTGAATCTTCAGGGAAATTACAAAGGCACTTGTTGCAGCAGCCAGCCAAGATTCAGATGGTCTGTAGTTGATGAAAGGAAAAATTGATCTCCTTCCACTAAATAGGATATGATAGGTTCACTCACAGGTTGCACTGCCAACAGGCACGTTCGCTGTAGTGGAGAATAAGCCAGTGATGGGATGCATGGAGGGAAAAACAAGATGAGAGCAAGCCGGGCTAGAGAAAGGCTGTGTCAAATCTTGTTGTGCAGTGTGTGCTAGTAAGCACTGGGGTGCATTAGGCTAGCTAGGTGTATGTTTTTCTTGTGCAGCAAAGGAGCCTAAGCACTTAAAAAATAAATATATATATTATATAAATATATACTAGAACTATAGACTCACCCTAATGTTTGGTTTATTCTTATATAAAATAAAGTTGCTTCTGAGCCACGTAGTTGTTTTCTGTTACAGGTTATTTGAACAATATCCAGTCTTTTAAATTAACTCCGCCGCATCTCTAATGCCCAGGAAAATAGAGGGGATGAGGCCAAGGTAGAAGAGACGCTCTGGACTCCGCCTTGTACAAGTGCGCGAGAGCAGGTGAACGGTGGCACTAAATGTATTGCAGGCTCGTAGGTGGCGAGAAAGATCACGTCGTAATTTTCATCACTTAGGAATTAGAGCATATTAGTGCCCCTAGGAAGGGCCCCTCTAGATTGACAAGTTAACTGCAGCATTGCATAATAATTATACAGGCAATATGAAATCTTTAGCGGCTTGCCTACTTTTCACTCTTATCTGCACTCTATTGTACTCCATAGTCTCATAAATGGACATAAAGAAAATGGTTCTGATTTTTTTTTTTAAGGCATTACTAAAAATGCTAATACTCACATTAAACCTGTGATGGGTCTGCTGAGGATAGGACATCAAATCCACAAGCTCAAGGATAAAATGTCACCCTGGGCCAGTGTAAGTCTTGTTTGCTTTGAAGAAAGACCAGGCGATTCTTGATTATCATAGTTCTGGCTTCCATTTGTGATGTGCTTTGCATTACATAGTGGCAGACTGAAGAAAAAATTGTTGAAAGTCCGAGAGTGGGAAATTTCAATCGAATGAACAATTCTTTAAGACAGCATTCAGAGTAGGGTTAGAAGCGCTCTTTATGATACTTGTCAATCTTTAAGACATGTCTGTGGAAAGAAATTCAAGCACTACAACTCCCCTTTAGAGTAGCTTTTGTGTTTCCAGATAACTTGGTGCTTGATAAAGCCTTTTCATCAGTCTGTTGGCGCGCGTGTTTGCAGTGTCTTCTCTGCTGCCAGTTTTGACTGCTGGCCATCTCCAGAGAGAAGAAAACCTGAGCTCTTTCTTGCACCCACCAGGCCTGGCCTGTTATCGGTGGCCATCTAGACCTGACTGCAGAAGACAGGGAGAGGGCTGTTTTGGTCGTGGGGCAAGAGGTGATGAGGAAACAAGGGGAAAGGTGTTGGTGCTGATACTGAAGGAGAAGTTTACTCTTTCTTAGAGCATCTTGCTGTACCTTCAGAAAAAAAGTTCACTTGCAAATATGTGAAAACATAAGGATCATTTGCTCTTTGTGGGTAATGTTTGTGTTAGATACACAGTAGAACAGCTTACATGTATAAACCTCAGTGTAGAGCAAATCTGTTCATTTTGCTGGCATTTACATGCATAGAATTTCATTCTGCACCCTTGTCACAAATTGGTTACAGGCAGACGTGTTCATTAATTGAGTCTAATAATCATTACGCTTTATTCTCTCTCTACTGTCTGGGACTTTACTGTAAAACTGTTGTTTTATGAATTGCTTTTCTCGTGAAGGGGGGATCAGCAGGGCTCTGTCCTGCAGATAACTAATGCACTCAGGTCCATGCATTGCATGCAGGAGCACTACTGACACCAGGTAGTAAATGTCAGCTGAATTGGGTCCAAAATGTGAATGTCATTTCATTCAAATGAAGCATTTCCAGATTTGTTCTTCACATAGGAGTTTAAGCAGTCACTGATGTGTTGCAGAAGAGCTTTTCAATTTCTGGGCTTTCATGAGAACTAAGGATACTCTTTTTTTCCAACAGCAACAGAAAAGTTTGTTCGATTCAGATAACGTTCTGTGAATAGCATTTATGTAATAGGAACTTGGCATTGAATGTATTAGGTGGATAAGACAATTGCTGGTATTTTAGGATTATAGTGAAATAGCTCTTCTTAAATACATCCTTTCAGAAAATTTGGCTATACTTATCAAGCTCCAAAACTCAGCCTAAAAACTTCTTACTGTTAAGCCAAGCTCTTACACAACTAATCATTAGCAGAAATATTTCTGGAACTTTGTTTTTCCCTCCTTGTCAATCACAATATTTAATTTTAAGCCTAAGTGCTCTCGCTTGGTTTTGTCCTTGTTCCTTTCCTCCTCCTCTGTGCTGTTGTCCTTGGAGATCTTGCTAATATCCACCCATTCAATTACTTTATCTCCCTACCTTTTCCTGCACCCAGATGTTTATATATCAAAACAGATTGTGGCTTTTGTCTTTTCCCAGGGTAACACAGTGACATCTGTATTTAGCTTTTTGCTGATGTTGTTTTTGTTTTCAAGTGTGTGCTGCCATCTATGGAATATTCATTGAAAGAAAGCTGGTAGAAACAGGCGTTTTAAGCAGACCGTGGAAAGCAGTATCTAGCTGCTGGGAAGCTATTTTGGGCAGTTGATCAGTTTTCCAGTAACAGATTATCTGTAATCCCAGATCTCACAGCAGAAACAGGTGAAAGTAAATGACTTAGAAGATCAGACTTTTATGATTTAACTTATATATTTTTACTGGGCCCAGTTTCAGAGCAGTCCAAAAATTAGAATAAGGTTGTTCTCCTTTAATTCTGCAATGGGTTTCCTTTTGCTTCCCACCACACTTTACACAGCCTAGCCCTTAGCAGCTTCCAGGATTTATTTATTAAATCGTTTATCATTTATTTTCTAAAGCTTAATTTTAGTTCCTTATTCCTTTCTAGCATCTTATTAACTGATTTAATCATTTATGTCCTTACTGACTTTATGCCTTTCTTCTGTGCCCCATTTTAACCTGCTAGGTTCCTGTTTTTTCTCTCTCTTTTTTTTTTTCCTTCAGAACTCTTTAGATTCTTTAAAGATCCATCCCCATAGTTCTTCTATCCATTATGTTTTGTCTCTTTGATATCTGTTTTAGAGGATTTATCTGTTTATTGTACTGCATTTATTCAAGTTGTTCTGCAAGGGACTTGGAGAAATCACTCTCTATTTTAACAAGTGCCACCAGGGTATCTGTACATGCAGAACACCCATTATCTTGATAAACTGTTCACATAGTTTCCAGCTTGCCAATTTTTCCCTAAAAGTTGCAGATTTTAGTACCTGCTTATATTTCATATGGTAAATGAGGTTGTGGCAGTCAGGCTTTGATCCATTTGAGTTAAGAGATGCAACAGAAAAGTGTCTCTTTAGGTCCTTCTTCAGCAGCAGCAGTGTTGGACTGAGGATATATTTAACCACTATCATTTAAATGCCTTCTTACGGCACAATGCCGAACCAAGACAAGAAGTTTAACCTATTATGGATGGAACATTCTGTGTAAGAAAAAAAAAAAAGAAAAACTTCTGACATTTTCTTCTTATTGCTGAACTTAGAAATTGATTTTATTTCCTTGCTTCAGACACAAAATGAAGCTAAAAATCAATGCTGACGATTGATCAATGTTTTTCAAGACTGCCCTAATAAGATAGAAATCAATGTCCCTGTATTATTTGCCATTATTTTATCACCAGTGGCATTCAAACATGGTAATATTTGATTCTTAAGTTAAAATGTGAAAGTATTTCAGCTACCTACTGCAAAGGCAAAACAACTTAGAAAGGGTTTATTTAGTCAACTTCGGTTTTCTTTTCCTTAATTTTGGAACTGTGCGTTCTGCAGAAATGGAGAACAGTACCATTAAGTACTGGTATATAATGCTTCCTTTAATCACAGAGATTTATATGGAATAGATGAATCCTTCGATTTGCAGATTATACCTGATGAGAGCTCTGATCCCCTTTTCCTCCTGTAAATAACAGTTCCATCGTGCTTGATGAACGGTCCTTGCTTGAAGATATGATTGCACAACTGATTTTCCCTACTGCAGGCTTGGTGTTTGACTTCAAGCCTTACCGTAAAAATGCACCTTTCCAGCAAAAATGAACAAGGGTCTTTTTTTTATCTTTTTTTTTTAATGATTTCCCTTATTCTTCCACATTGCTCCCACTGATAGTGAAATCTATTACTGATTTTTTTTTTAAAGAATAATCATAAAATCTGTCTTACACAGTAGGATTGGACCAACCTCTAAGCCATGAGTATGGCTGAACACCTAAGAGGCTTTTTTAGAAATAATTTGCATTTTATTTTTTCATTTCCTGTTTACTTGCAGCTTTCTTTGTAGCGCTTTGGTCTCTTACTCTCAACCTAATCCCTTCTCAAGGGAAGAAAGTCAAGTTCTCACTGGGATGTGTGAACTGGGTTTTCTAGGGAAATATCAAACTTTAAAAGATTGCTGATTAAAATCATGGATATTGGCAAGATTCTGATAATGAATTACATCTTTTGCTCTAAATGCCTTAGACAAGGCAAGAACAAGACAGATGTCTGAATAAGTTTCTTGCCGAATTGCATACCTGCTTATAAGCTGCACCTGAATGTCAAAAAAAAGAGAAATACAAAGCTGATAGTAAGTACAGGTTGTGAGAGTGCAGAATTTAATCAAGTTCTCAAGTCGGGTCTGTTCCTTTTACCTCTGTTCTTTATATTCCCTTACTAACTGATGAATGCAGTGCGCTCGTGCCTCTCCTAGAGTAGCTGGGAGCAGCAAGGCTGCTTGTATTGATGGAGAGCAACAGTCGCACCTTCATCATCTGCTCTATTACAGGCAGCACTGTGTGATGAGAAGCACTTTTATTTCTCCCCTCTCCCTTTCCTTCTTTCTTCATACTGCAGGAGAGAAATAGTGCGGCGTATTGCGTAGCTGAAAGGTTATCAGGGCTGGATTTGTTACTTCTCTGAACTTGGCAGGCAAGCATTCAGAGCCACTTTAGAAATACATGGCTCATCCCCACGTGAAGTTGGCCACCTTGAGAAGACAGATGATCCTGCAGTGCTTTCCCTGTTGCTCTACAAACAATCAAACAGGCTTGCGCTATAAAATCTGATACTCCCTAATTGACAACTTTTCCAAGGTTCATTTGTTAACTGAAAGCATGACATGTATTGAAGATGGTTTTTTCATAATGCATTTGGCATTAACGGGGGCATCTGCCAGACAGCTCAGGCACTTCGTACGGGCAGTGAGATACTGCGATGCTGCTTTCTGGCTTTGTATTTGCAGGGGCATTTGGAATGAATGGGAGAGGACAGGGCCTAACACAAGAAGCTCACATACAATTACACAATCACAATCAATGCAGTTCTGGGCTCCCCAGTATGAGAGGGACATGGAGCTTCTAGAGAGGGTCCAGCAGAGAGCAACTAAGATGATTAAGGGAGACTGAGTGAGTTGGGCCTGTTCAGCTTGGAGGGGAAAAGGCTGAGAGGGGATATGATCAACATGTACAAACACCTGCGGGGGGAATGTAGGGAGGAAGGGGCCAAGCTCTTCTTAGTGGTGGCCAGTGACAGGACAAGGGGCAATGGGTACAAGCTGCAAACACAGGAAGTTCCACCTCCATGTGAGGAGGAACTTCTTCCCTGTTAGGGTGACGGAGCCCTGGCACAGGCTGCCCAGGGAGGTTGTGGAGTCTCCGTCTCTGGAGATCTTCCCAGACCCGCCTGGATGCCGCCCTGTGCCCCGTGCTCTGGGTGTCCCTGCTGGAGCAGGGGAGCTGCACTAGATGGTCTTTAGAAGCCCCTTCCAACTTCAACCATTCTGTGATTCTCTGAATTACCAAAAGAAAATCTGTGTCAAAGTGCTTTTGCTGTTTGGGGTATTTACCTGTGTTATATTTAATTGTTTCTTCTTTTGGTGTAAGCCCTTGGTTCTTTGCTTAGTAAAATGTTCAGGTTAATGCTTTGGCTTTCATAGGTCCTTTTTTTCCTAATAGATAAGTAAGATAAACATATCTGGTTCCTTTATGGTGGTGAAAAGGATGCATATAAAAGAGATACTGAAAGACTCAATTTGCTTGTGTGTCCACAAGAGAATAAAACCCCAAGGATCTCCGTATTTCTTAGAAAGAAAGAAAAAAAGAAATCCTTAAATCTTCCCCCTAGATGTTCCCAGTGAAGAATAAATGACCTATTTAGAAAAGACGAGATCATCATTTCTTTCATTTGCTATTTTTTCATAACTAGTCTTAAGAAACAGCTTTTTAAAAGACAAGCTGTGCCAGAATTCTGCTTGTTTGTTCTGTAAAGTTTTCCCATGATATGCTCTTCACTGGGATTATTCACGTGCTGGTACCCAGCAAGATGCTGACCTGAGGTCTAGGACGACTAATTAAGGATTTAGTCACAAATCCATCATCACTAATAACTGTTTTTTCCCCTCCGTCCCATGAAGTTACCAAATGAATTTACAAAAATGTCTTTTCATTTCACTTCATGGTGTTTATTTGGAATAAAGTCAGGTACTGTAAATATTCAGGTTAATTCTTCTAGAATCCAGTTAGCATTTTGCAAGTGCTCCTTCTTTTGCTGTCTGGAAAAGCACACAAAGTACATAAAAAAAAAAAAACCTACACAAACATAGTCAAAATAATGATAATTTTTTGACTGTCATTGAGGAAGTGAAATACAGCTGTTTAGAACAGATGAGAAGGTTGTAAAAAATGAATGAGTAGGTCAGGGTGCCTTCATTTCAAAGGAAGTAGCAGCCTGGTTTAGTTGCAATGAGTCTTCAAGAAGTGTCAGAGGAGAATGAGCAAAGTCAGTTCTCTTTCAAAGAGAACTCAAGTGGGCTCCAGAATCAATCATTTTGGTTTCATTTGGAAGTGCCAAGGTCAGGAATCCAAACATATGTCTCCTCTCTCTCCAAAACATCAACCAATCTGAAATCCTAGAGTCAAATGTTTCTGAGCTCCCGGGGTTAGTTTTGGACCTACCTCTATCTAAATACTTCCTTGTTTGTTTATTTCCTGGAATATCTGTTGGCAGACGCTGCTTTGAGTGTGTGGGAGTACTGACCACAAGAGTCTTCCTGTTTTGCAGGGCAAGCACAGGCTGCACGTGGACACGGGCCTGGAAGGCGACTGGTGTGGCCTCATTCCCATCGGGAACGCCTGTGACAGCGTGACCACCACGGGCCTCAAGTGGAACCTCAGTAAGTCAGGGGCCTCTGGGACACAGTGGATTTGCCCTCGCTGCCCTGCTCCTTGCTCTTGAATTATATTTAAATCTGAGGTACCTCAGGCAGAAGCTGTTTGCTGATTGGGAGCCATTGTGCTGTTTAAATAGAACATTTGTTGAGGTCGTGGTACGTTACTGTCTTGATCGGGTACCCTCTGGGGAGGGGAAGCTGCATGTGCCTAAACTCCTTGTTATAAGCCGTAAAGTTACAACAGACAAATAATAATAGGATACAGATTATTAAAGCTACCTCACTTCCCCTGAACTGCTCTGCACATATTGTCTATTTGTCAGCTCTGGAAGAATATTGTTTTCTTATTTGAAAGTGGAAAAAGTGCCTTTGCTGCGCAACAGGGACATTTATCTGGAGAGAAAGGAGAGAGTTTTGACAGAAAAAAAATAAACTGATTGTCACCTTCCTGCCCCTTCCTCCTACACCGAGTCATTCAGATGGTATTTGCTTAAGAAAATACATAATAACAGGATTTTTTTCATAAAAATTCATTAAAGCTTCAGGGATGGAATCAAGGAGGTAATTCACATGGTCCTGCAGCGTGCTTTGCATGGGCAGCCCGTAGAGCAAACCCCCCAGCAAGGCACGAGCTGCTCACAGCTGGCATTTCGGGGCCCCTCCTGGCTCGTGGTTAAGCTCAGCCTCAGCCACTGGGCTGCAGAGCCTCCCGTTGCACCAGGGGTTGGAGCACGGGCAGCAAAGGAGGCGCCAGGCAGCAGTAGCTCCCTAACGAGCAGAGAAAGGAGCCTGGCACTCGTTGCGGGCCATGAGACACTTTGCAGGCAGGCGTTGAAGAGCTGTCTGCCTCGTGATGCTTTCATGCTCTTACAAGCCACTGTAATTGTGTATGGGAGCGTTACTCTTAATTTGAAAGACAGGCAAATATCTTCGCCTGTGCTGTTAAGTACAGCTGACAGGTAAGTTGCTGCATCTTCATTTGCTTGTCTGCAGTCGTGCAGTGAGGTTTTTGGCCTATTGCACGGAGGGAGTGCCCCCTTTCTCTGTGAATTTTCTACCCTGCAGAGCGAGAGAGAGCAGCTCAAAGCGCCTGCACGTTAATGAGGGTGACAGCTTTGAAGCCTCTGTCACTTTGTAAAAGACTGAATCCAAATGGAGAAGAGGTTGCAGTCCTTTCTTGTGGCTTTGATTGGTTAGTTTAAAAAAAAAAAGGAAAAAGTTATTTTTTAGATACTTCTGGGAGGGTTGAGTGTAATGATATTTCACCAGTATTACAAGGTGCTCATTAGAAAGAGTAATTTTGAAGACAGTCTGCCTGCTAACACAAATTACATGTCCTTATGGCACCTAAAGCTGTGATTGCTGCCGTCAGCTGAACCTCTCATCCTGTACAGAAAAAAGCTTGGTGGCGTTCTAGACAGTTTTCCACCCATCCTTGGGGAGAAAGAGCTTACCAGTTTGCCTGTGCTCAGTTTGAGGGGAACACATTGAGGACATGCAGTATTAACAAATAGTAACAGTTCAATGTGGGATTGTGGTGAGAAACTGGTTTCTTCAGCGCTTGTCATTCTAACTGTGCTGTAACAAACTTCTTCGGGTTACTCATACAGATCTGTTGGGATTTTTATCCCACTTAATCCAGTCTCATGGTTTTATTCTAGGAGACAAAAAAAAAGTGTTGAAGTGACTGTTTCCTCCCTGCCATTTCATGTTAACCTGGCAGCACCATCCTTGCTTCTCTCAGTGCTTGCTACTGTCTGCTTTCAAAAGGAAACCTCAAACACCCAAAGTGCTTTCCTCAGTGTTGTTTACACTGCACCCTGCTACAGGCTACAGTGAGCCTCAGGATTCATTTTGCTCTCTGGTCTTCATCACTCCTTTATTTATTCCTCCACATCATGATCACAGACATATACAAGCAAATTAATCTGGTCTTTAATTAAGATGTTTTATTTAGGTAAGACAGCAAAGTCATTACAACCCAAAACTCATCTTGTGCCCAAGTGGCTGGAGCTGACTTTTAATCATACATATATATACACATATGTACACACACACACAAATATATACACACATTTACATACATACATACATATATATATATATATATGAATTCTGAATCTCAATTCTGAGTCAAAATTCTGTAGTTAATTGTGAGTTGTTTGGTTTTCCCTTACTTACAAGCCTTACATTCAGATAATCAGAGTTTGCTGATAGCTTTCATTGTGTTCATGACTTCTGCGCTGCCTGTAGTTTCATAGTTACTTTCAAGAATGTTAGTCCTCCTGCAACAGAGAATGGGAAAGACTTGCATGGAAGGGAAAGGGCCCAGAACAGAGTGTAGTGCGTTGCTATAGCTGGTGGCAGTGGCAAAGGTTTTCCCTATTTGTTTGGTAATGAAATTCTGAGTATAAACTTCGCAGGTCTCTGTGGGTAAAAAGGCTGTGTTAGAATTTTGTCTTTCAGTGCATAAATCATGAAAGAAATGACATTTTCAGGCTAAACATAACACAGAACACATCTATCTCCAGTTTGCTATGAGTTAATAGACTGTGATATAACAAGTTCCTTTTTAAAAAGTATTTCTGAGTCCTCAAAATATTTTTAAGTGCCTTAGCTGTAAATTAATTTCAAATCTCAGCTGTTCTGTCTGAACAGTCAAAAATGATATGTTAGACGTGAGGGAAGGTATCATTTTTGCAAATACTAATTTTCAACAACTCAAAATTCAGATAGCAGTTCACTACAAGCTAGAGCTGGCTTTGCATCAGGCTTTCTAATAGATTTAACACAGGTTTCTGTCTGAGTACATCTCGATTCCTCTGCTGATTAAAATCTGTAAAAGCTTCAAGTGGTAGTCAAATGTTATCTTTGTCTAATGTACAGGTGCTGTCATGAGACTTCATAGTATCTGAATAGAAAAAGACAAGGATAAATACTGAAGAGAGAAGCTGTGCTGGGGTTGTGAGCAGGCTACCAAAGCTCTCACTTCACTGGCTGAATTAAATAAACCTGAAATCCGTAAATTATTCTGCCAGCAGAGAAGCAAGTGCACTTGATGTCTTGATTATATTTATAATACTGCACAATATGGTATTTTGTGTGCATCTATGTGAGGTTGCAACATATGTGTATAGGCCTGTGTATATTTACCTTAGTAATTTCCTTCTTTTTGACACAGATAGGACATTCATTTATTTTTTTTCTCACCATAAGGGTCGAAGAACTTGGAGAAAAAAAGCGGAAATTGATTAAGGAAATATATATCTATATCTATATCTATATCTCTCTCTCTATATATATATCTTTTTACCATACTTGCTATTGTGCAGCACACATTCAGAACACATTAACCTGTTCTTTCCAATCCCAAAGGGATACAGGTCTTTTCTCTATTAAAATCTGATTTACAACACAGAAATCACATAATGCTTTATCTGATTTGACTTATTGGCTGCTTACTGATAATAGCTACCATGCCTAAAAAATAAATAAAGAAAAATCCAATAATGCCAGAATTACCTGGTATTCTTCATTAGGTTGTTGGCAGTGCTTTCATGGAAGGTGAATAAGCATGAAGGTAGAAATCAGTTGCACTTTTCTTCATACAAGAAGTTTGAAGGTAATTGTAGACTAAGAACTTCCTTTTCTAGGAAATTACTGTAGAAAATATTCTTGTAGTATGACTGGCTCTTCATCCCTATGGCCTTTGATATACTGGCTGTCATACCTGGGCTGAAAATATCAGCAGGTTTGTGTATCTGTGTGTGCCTTCCAGATAATTTTCATGCAAACTGGCTTCTTTAGGTAGGAAGTTAAATTGCTGTAAAATGCTGCCATTCAAAGGAGTGCCACAGCCTTTCCCTTCAAAAGGCAATAGCAGTAACCACAGGAGCAAGATCTTCGTCCTCCACCTGTAGCTGCAGAACAGAGCTCAGTTGTCCCGAACCCTTAAGTTGTGTTTGCACTTCATCCGGAACAGCAGTTTGGAAACCTGAACAAACTTTGTGAAGGGACCCGAGATGGGGATTTGAGATTCTCCTGTTGCAAATTCAGTCCATTTCAATAGACTTCAGTGAATGTTTAGATTTAGTGGGAGGGAGATATAGTTCCAGATCTTGTGTAGCAGGGTCCTGGCGTTCGGTTTGGAAAGGCTACTGGAAAGTGGTAAACAGACCTGCTCTTCTGGACCTAGTCATGCTCTTTGGAGGCATTACTGCTGTAGAGCTCCACTAATGGAAAGAGTCATATAAATACTTTTAATTCTGAAATAGCTCAAACCACTTGGTAAGTTTAGCAAAGCTGGATGAGCTTGTTTGGAAGGAGGCAGCCTAGCTTTGGTGTGGACAGCTCTTCATCTCTCCAGTTGCAGTGGTCAGTGAGGATATTACAACAACTTGTTACTGAAAGATAAGATTTGTAAGCACAGAGAACTTTTCTGGAGAAGAGAGATATGCAGGAGCCAGGGATCTGTCATGTAAATTGATGTGAACCTGAAATAGTTCTACACATTTCAATGGTGGTTCCGAATTTTCCCCAGTGAATGTGGGAGCGGGACTTGTCCAAGAAGGAAACCTTTGGGTTTGTACTAAAGGCACTTAACCCTAAAGGCATTCTCATCAGTCAGCCTGCCTGTGTGGATTTAGAAAAATCAACTCACTTGGACAATTGCAGAGGCAAAACTGAAACCTAGTGGTGTACTTGGATGAAAGTCAGTGAAAAATTAGTCAGAGTACAAGTGCTCGTTTGTCATATCCCTTGCAAATATACTTTAATTGTTTTCATATTTAAATGTCTAGAATCAGCCGTAATAAATGTAAATGTCACGTTGCTGAGAGATTTCCAAAAACAAGAAAGCTCCGAGGCGCGTGGTGAGTTATTGCCAGTTCCTAATGTTCTCTGCAGAACCCCGAAAGGGCAAGGACCACGAGGAGGACAAATCAATCACGTCTGGCTAGGGTCTCCCTGAGTTAAAAAAAAAAAAAAAGAGAGAGAGAGAGAGAGATGTTAGCATGTGGAGACTCAGTTAGTGCTATTTGGGTTTCTGAGGTCGTGCAGTTAATGAACACATGTGCTATCAAATGGGCTTTTGTGGGGGGAGGTTGCTTAAGTGAGTGGGCATTACAGTTAGGAATTGACTCCTGCCTTGCAATTTGCACATGGACCTTTCAGTTCTGTTTATTTTTTCGTAGATAGGGGTGTGCGGGATTGATCTCTTTTCCACTAAAACATGACACTAGAGGAAATTTTATGCCCAGGTCTGTTCTTTTGTCTTAGTGATAAAGAAGTTCGAGCTCTTCACTCTACAGCGTCTCCGTTCCTTGCTTACTACTCCCTGTGTAAACACTTCCAACATCCTCTCTGAGGGACTCATACTCCTCTTCCAGATTTAGTCACTAGATGTTTGCTGAAAAGAAGAGATGGATTTTTTTCCTTGCTGCTTTAAGTAGTTTGGAAAGGTCAGCAGTCTAGTGGGCATCATTGCTGGCTTTTGTTGTATGCTTTATTAAAAAAAGAAAAAGTTACGGAGTGGTTCCCTATGTGTAATTAGTCACCCGGGAACAATTGACTAAAATAAGTTATTTTGGAACTATTAGTTTTAGATATACATGCGAATTACAGACCACTAAGCAAATCTGTTGTGGCTAGGTGAATTGGAAAAAAACATAAATCAGGAAGGTGAAGATGAGTCTTGCCCTAGAAGTGACTGTGGCTTACATGGGCAGTGCATGTTCACGAGGAAATGAGGGCAGCAGCAGGGAGGGGAAGAAAAGAGACTGAGAAAACAGGGAAAACTGGGACATCAGGAGATCATGGTTGGGATTGGAAACATGTCCTGGAGGGAAGAGAGCACAGGTAACAAATGGAAATATGGGGAGGTAAGAATAGAGGAAATAGAGAAATAGAGAAGAAATAGAAGAAAATAGAAGAAACTGAGAACACAGGTGTTTCTAGTCGACATCTGATATGTTTGCTTTTGAATCACTGAATTGAGGACAAGGCTTTCAATCTCGTTATGTCCCTGGTGTTCGTGAGTGTTCATGATCCCCCGTGGCAAAGCACTTCCCCTTTCATTTTCCACTGCTGTCCAAGAATAATAACCTGCTTCTGCTGCCAGTAAGCTGGCCAGCGCCAGCGGCACAGGCCTGTCCACAGGATCTGCACAGAGCACAAGACTGAAACAGTCATCTGGTTTGAAAGCAAGAAGGAAAAGTCATAGAATCACAGAATGCGTAAGGTGGGAAGGGACCTCAGAGGTCATCTAGTCCAACCCCCCTGCTCACGCAGGGTCACCCAGAGCACAAGGCCACAGGGCTGTGTCCAAGCGGGTTTTAAAGATCTCCAGAGAAGGAGACTCCACAACCTCTCTGGGCAGCCTGTTCCAGGGCTCTGTCACCCTCACTGTCAAAAAGTGTTTCCTCAAGTTCCTGTGGAACTTTTGGTGCCTCAGCTTGTGGCCGTTTCCTCTAGTCCTGTCGCTGTCCACCACTGAAAAGAGGCCGCCCCCTCCTCCTCACTGCCTCCCTTGAGATATTTATACACGCTGATCAGGTCCCCCCTCAGCCTTCTCTTCTTCAGGCTGAACAGGCCCAGCTCCCTCAGCCTTTGCTCATAGGGCAGATGTTCCAGGCCCCTGATCATCCTGGTAGCCCTGCGCTGGACTCTCTCCAGCAGCTCCACATCCCTCTTGTACTGGGGAGCCCAGAACTGGACACAGTCCTGTAGATGTAACCTCCCCAGGGCTGCGTATAGGGGGATGATCACCTCCCTCGACGTGCTGTCTGTCTCTTATTTGAAGTCTTACGGCTGGCAACTCAAGACTGAAATTAGGGCAATAGATGGAAATAAATAGTGTCTTAGGATGTGAAGTGTGTCTGTACTGAGAGTGCCTGCGTCTTTCAGTGCATGAGATGGATTCTGTGGGGAAGGTTCTGGAGGCCAGGGGATGGTTCCCATCAGTACAACCTCAGGCTCTCCCACTGCAGAGATTGAGCCCCCTGGAATGATGAAGGCAAAGAGCTGTCGAAAGAGAAAAGATGGTCTTGTGTGTAAGGTAGCTGAGCATCCCAAGTTTGTACTTACTTCAGAGTCCTTCCTCAGTATTTAGTCCTGGCTCTGGAAGTGAGTCCTTAGAGCTCTGTCTTAGTCCTGTACAGCCCAGGATACACAAAAATAACCCGTGGCATCCCATGTGAAGCACCCTCTGTTACTGTAATCTCTGCGTGCCTTTGCTCTGGAGCAGTTTACCAGGTGCAGCAGCAATATCCATTCTGTTGTAATGGGCAACATACAGAAGCCCCTGAGGAATTTAATATGCATGCATTCAAAGCAGTCTAAATACCATGCAGTAAATAAAGCATATAACCCTGTGGTGCACGAGGGCTCCAAGTGTATCTGCTGAGAGAATGCTGCTCATTAAAGGAGTCTGGGCTGCTTGGTTAATGGCACTGTATAATTAAAGGATGAGCGCTAAAGAACTTGAATTCAATTTGCACTGGCAAACTTTAGGTCTGGCATTCCCTGACTTCTAAATGACTTTGCATTGTCAGCACTCCTGAAGAATCAGCTTCCATACAGATGGTATCCGAGTACATACTTATCCAGGAAACTCCTGTGTAGCACGGCACCCTGCCTTGGTAAAAGGCCATGTCTGAGCACTGTAGACACGTCCTTTTCTGTGTGTCCACATTTTTTTTTCATATTTAATAAGATGACATGGATAAAAACCAATGAAACCTTTCAAACAAGTCAAGTATTTGAATATGTTTTATGTGGGTGTATATAAATGTCATATAATAAGTAGAAAAATCAAGTAATTCATGATGAAATGGATGTCGAGTCCCTTATAGATTTGAATGGCAGGATCAGCTCTGCCTGAACTCTTCCTGACAAACCTGAATAAGTGTTCCTGTCTTACAGGCTGTAATATTGCAGATTCCTTTATAGTAGCTTCTTTAGGAAGTCTGTTTCAGCTACTAATTTTCACTTCCTTTCTCTATTCTGCAGATACACCTGATGATAAATAAATTCTGTTGTTTGAGCATTAGGACACACCATTTACAATCTCATTACCCAATAAGAAAGCTCAGGATTGTACGTTGAGGTTTCTTAAATGCAGGGCATTTCTTCATAATTTCCGTGGGTGCCAGCAGTACCACTGGATCTCTGCGGATTGGCATGCCACTTAATAAGGCTGTTTGCAAGACAATTTTCTAATCAGCTGCATGAACCCTCATCAGGAACATGGCTTTGATTTAAAAGGAGGAGTCGGAGAGAAAGATATGGTTTGTTTTGCTTATAAAAAAGAAAAACACCCACATTATAAACAGAAACAGTCAGTTTTTTCCATCTTTGGAGGCACTGATCTAGTAAAAAGTCAGCACAATAATAGAAGTCTTTTATATCATAAATCTAGATTAACATTTAAAACTTGAATTTCTAAATTAAAGCTGCGACATGAATGAGTCACTATTTTTCAGGGTATTTTCTTAGTATATAAAATTTAACACTCTCTGTTACAGCTGGTAGTATATTTCCAAACAGCATTTAATAATAATAATGTGCTTTGATGATGTAGATAACATGATGGGACTAGGCAGAGGTATGGCCGTTTTTCAGTTGTTTCACATGTCAGATATTATTCAGATAATTAGGAATTAGATTTTCATTCTGGCTTTCCGATGAGAAATTCAGAAGAGTCCTTAAGAGGTAAAATTCTAGTTAGCTTTGTATAAACTTAGCCACCCTCCTCCCACAAAATCATTCTGTGTCTTCTTCCTATCTGTTTTATTCTGTTCTGTAATAGATGCAATAACTGCAATTTAAAAAAAAAAAAAAAGAAAACAAAAAGTTTAAGCTGGGTATCCCGTGAGGTGTATCTGGCATGGAAAGAATTCATTATATGATTTAAGAGGCTTTAACAAAATGGGCTTGAGATAACCTGCACAATTTTGAATAGCTTTGATAGATAAGAATAGAGTATCTCTTCCAAGTTTTCCCTCTGGTAATTACTCTAAAGCCCTTACAGAAATGCTCTGCCATCCTGTGGTCTGCATATACAGCATATATTGAAGAAAATAGCAGAGTTCAGTGCCAGGTTTGTGGAATTAACAGGAGAATTTCTTGTTGACTTTAGCATTAGAGAAGCTAGCAGTGCCCCCGTTCTTTACTCCGCTGAATTAGGATAACTTAAGCCCCGATTCATGAGAAGATTGAGGCATCTGTGTATTTTCATGCATGTGACTCGTTCTGTGGACTTTAATGGCATTATTCAATGTGTAAAGTTAAATATGTGCAGAAGTACTTACCACAAGTCAAACTCTGCAGAGGGAGATACAACCTTCAAAAATGTCTAAAATGGCTTTTCTGTATGTAAAGAAAAGGTGGTAGGAACTTAAATGTCAGTCTCCAGGGTTAGCTGTCAGCGCTGATTCCTATTTGAATATCTCTGCTCCCCCACTAATGCTATAAAACTTTCCTCTCTTAGCTTGATATGATTTTTTTGGTTTTGTTTTTCTTGTATTGCTGATTGGCTGCAGTAATTTCCATAAATCCCTCCACATTCTGCTCTTGAGTGTCGGGGCAAAATATGAAGACGTGGTGAGACAAATGGTTTGCAAGTGTTTCTCACATGTGGCTTCTTTACCTGTGGCTCAGCAGATGTGGTTTCCTAGCATCACAGCTGTCATGGCCAGGCATCAAGTAAAATTTGTACAAGCAATCAGGCAAAAGTAAAAAAGGCTCTGGATACATAACAGGATTTTTATTATTGTAAGCAGTCAGAAGGTTTATGTGAAAATTGCCATATGCCTTAGAATACAGTACACTTCTGCAGAATTGTAAAAGAAAAAAAGGGTTGGATTTAATGCTTCAACCATAGTGGATGCTTTTATTCTTTTAACAAGTTATTTATTTTAATTTTTTTAAATATTAAATATGTTTAAATTTTTGAATTATTTTTTAAAAATTTTGAATTTTTTTAACAATAATTGCCACTCTTCTGTAGTGTTGCCTCCTGTATGTAGAGTAAGATTTCCTCAATCCATATTAAAATTATTTATGTGTCTGGTACAAGGCACTCAACAGGGAACAGGAAAAGAAATCCCCATTATTTCATGGGCCGGCTCACCACCCTACCAGTCTGGGCAATGCCAGAGTAATTAAGTGCCATCCCTCCGGCATTTAAATATGTTAAATATGTTAAAACACGAGGTGTTGCTGCGTTTCCCCTTGCAGAAACCGGCGGCAGGTTTGTGACAGCCGCAAAGGAGCGCGGGCGGTGGTGGGAAAGGCGGCGCTTTGCGGCGAGCTCGCGTAGGGATTGCTGCTGCCCGCGTAGGGATTGCTGCTGCCCACGTAGGGATTGCTGCTGCCCCCGTAGGGATTGCTGCTGCCCGCGTAGGGATTGCTGCTGCCCACGTAGGGATTGCTGCTGCCCGCGTAGGGATTGCTGCTGCCCGCGTAGGGATTGCTGCTGCTCGTTTGCAGCGTGCGGGAGGAGGGTGGACCACGGGTCCGGCCGAGTTTGGGCACGCCGCTTAGTCTCTGCTGCTGCCTTGTGTTACCCAGACCGTTATGGTAATAGAGCACCGAAACAGACCTGCGTCTGCAAGGCTGGTCTTGGGTTTTGGGGAGCTTCCCTGCTAGCAGTTAATTTGGGACCCCTCTGTCTCCAACATATGCTGAGTTCAGGAATGTCTGTACCAGCTTGGGTAGCGTCTCCAGAGAGACTTCAGGGTTGCAGCTGAGTTTGCCCCAGGAGGACTCAGCCAACCGATGGGAACTTTGCCATCCTGTCTTCCCCCGTTCTCTAACTTTTGGGTACTGATGCCCAAGACATTTGTTTTTGTGCTACCATTTTCTGGATTTCCATACCTGTTTTGTGCCGGGCCTACTTTGGTGCCGTTTTTCAACAAATCCTTCTGGAGTTGCTGGAAATTAAGGCAGTTCGAACTGAAATCTCTCTCTGCCTATATGTCTACATGTGTGTATATGTCTGTGTGAATAGGTGCTGTGGCGTGGAGCGGCTCCGGGGGCAGTGTGGCCGGCTGGGGCAGCAGCAGGAGGAGGGGACACATGGACACATCCTTAGCTCTCCTTAGGCTGCTGCTCCTGCTGCCCTCAGCCCTTGGGGACAGGGGCTGCCCTGGCTGGGTCCCGTGCAGCAACGCACAGCAGGGATTAGTGACAACTGGGAGATGCCTTGGGAACTGGAATGGAAAGTTAATACCAGGGAATGAGTCCTGATTTTGATTTTTTTGTTTGTTTGTTTTTTGTTTTTCTTTTCTTTTGTATTGTGTTAGAGGCTGCATCTGGGGTGTTCTGTGGAGAACTGTGGAGCAGCCAGCAGTTCGTTGTTTAAGGTGCAGTGCCACCTGCAGAGCAGCCTGTGCCGTGCTTGCTGTGTGTCCGTGTCCTTGTCAGGGCACGGGGACCCTGCGGCCACAGAAGGCGCTCCGAGTTTCCCAGCAGGTGCATGCGGGGTTGCAGTGTGAGGAGGGAGAGCGTGCGTGCCAATGCTGTGTCCTGAACATTAGTTATAGCAAAGCCTCCCTGGAGCAGTCCTCTTCATTAGAGTCTGCTGAAATGAGGGGAACAACACGACAGAGGTTGGGCTTCTTTCCTCTCATGTTGTTACTTAGGGCCGTGCTGTAGAAAAGTCCTTTCAGTCGCAGTTGCACGTCCAGCTGACCCAGGTAGGAGTCCCAGTACTGATACTGTGTGAAGAGCTCGATTTCATCTTCAAAATCTTTATAATGTCCATCAAATAAATATCAGTGTTTGGGCTTGGTACACAAAGCTGGATGTCATCAGGGGATGAGGAGACATAAAAAGTGAAAAGAGCACACAAATATCTGGCACCCCACTCTCAGGGGGCCATTATTTATGTAATTTAGCAAAATCCTTCTGTAAATTAAGTCCTTATATTCACTGCAGCCCTCTCTTTTCTGTCCTGTGGAGCTCGTGAGCCAAGCTTTTCAGCGCTGGAAGTTGTTTGACCTTCAGGCTGTCACTGGCCCAGGACTTGCTGTTTAGTAGCTTCAGGTTAGAGGAGTTGAAGAAATGGAAAGCGAGCCTGGGAATGAATTCTGCAGCTTAGGAAAGATGGGGAATAACTATCTGACAGGTGAATCTTGCAAAAGAGAAAGGTAATGAATGTTAGTTATAACATTCAAAAAAAAAAAAAAAAGAGAGGGGTCTTGTTTATAGTAGTTTGATGTGAAAATCAGCGTATTTAAAGTGCCAGCAGAGAGAGGCTCCTGGGCTGAGTGTCTGAGACAGCTGAGGTTGCACATTAAGTAGAGTTGATCTGATCAGGCTGCGCTGCCATTTCTCACTTACACTGTCACAGTCGGTACAAGCGAGCGTGTAGGTGAGCGGGGGTGTATGTAAATAATAATTCCTCTTTATTTAATATACGTTAAGCCTGAAAGGGGACAGAAATATGAGTTATCAGAGTGCTACAAAATGTGAAGGTAATTATGTAGCAGTTATCCTCAACATTTCCATCTTTAAAGTGGCTTTGAACTGCTTAAGTGCGGCAGTTACTGCAGACTGTGATTAGATAAATGGATGCAAATGGTAATTGTAACTGATGAATGATTGATGATGGCTTTATATGTTTATCATTATATACCGTTGTAAACACTTTCTTCCCCAGCAAGGCTGGAGCCTGCAGGCGAGAAGATGATGTATCGAATGTGAATTCAGAGGGTAATATTTTAAGACTGAGCGTGGCAGGGTGGGGAAACCACGGAGCTGCCACCAGAGTCACTGGTGAACGGTGCTGCTGGAGGAGGCTTCCTGAGGAGGCTGGAGCTGGATGGAAGGGCAGAAACAGGAGAGAGCTGAAACTGTCCCTTGGGAAACTGGGCTTTGCTGGTGGTGGCTTTGGGTGGGAAAAGGCACCAATGCACGAGTTGAAAAGCCAAGAGGAGACGCCAGTTCCCTTCGTTCTTACATTCCCGTGGCTCCTGCCCCTCTCCTCGGCTTCACAGCCTCCCGACTGCTCCAGGGAAAGGCAGCCTTGGTGCGTTCCCCCTGATCAGTAGGGTCTGCAGGCGTTTACAGCGCAGTGTCTGATGGCCATGGGAGTGCATACAGTGCAGCCCCAATATAAGAGCCCCCCTGGGGCACAGCAGGTTTGCTGGGAAAATAGGAAGCGTGGAGGAAGCAGGAAGATAAACAGGTCCCTGGCAAAGCAGGGTGGATTTGTGGAAGTTCGCATCAGCCAAATGTTGCTATAATTCTCCTTGATTTGTCACCTGCCATTTGCTAATTATTCAACAATCACAGTAACAACATTTGGTAACTAGATTAATTTAAAGGGATTTTTTTTATTGCGGCAGCTTGAGTTTAGTATCAGCTCTTTGTGTGTCATACAAGGCAAAAAATAACCCGTGGTAATTAAATTGCAGGGTACCTCTTCGTTCTGCATAAATTGTTCTAGTCACTGAGGAAGAACATAAGGAGAACGTTTCCAAAGAAAAGCCCTGACCCTTGGCAGCCTCTGCTCCCTGCTCTGTTCACATCGCTTCACCCGCAGCGCTCGGATGTGTCCGTCGGTTTTTCCCTGCGGCACCATAGACCATTCCCGCGAGCTTGCCGGCTTGTTTCCCATGCTCCTGCCCTCGTGCTTGTGTGAGAGAAGGGAATTAGGTGCCGCTGGCCCTTCGAGATGCAAGGGAGGCGGCGGCGCTGCGGGCTGGGCCTGTGTGAACCTTGGTGGGGCTGGGGGGGTGGTCGGGGGTGGCCGGGAAGGGCCCGGCCGCCCGTGGGGTGCAGGGCAGCTCAGCTGGGGGGAAGGGCCCTTTGTGTGGGGTTAAACACCCCGCCGGGCCCCCACGCTGCCCTCTGCTCAGCCAGACTGCTTCTAAACAGATGGTTTCTAAGTTTGGGGGAAATACCCATTTCAGTATCTTCTCCCTGTGGCGTTGGGCCTCAGCACTGAAATTGTTTGAAAATTAAACCAGAAAATAAAATTGGGATCTGTACCCGCTGAATACTGATTTCAGGAGCATGCAGGTTTTAGTGTGTGCTGGGTTTTCGGCGGCGCGTTTAGCCGAGGATTTGTTTATGCTCTGATTTAGTGTTCCTTGCTGCTCACTTGCATAAACGCTGCCAAATCAGTTGGAGTCACCAGTGTGTTTAGCTCCCAGCTGCATTCACTAATAAAAGGAAGAGTGACAAGTTCCCTCCTTTGCAGAGGAGGAAGTGGAGAAACATAAGGAAATAATTCATTGCACTCGCAGAGCACTTGCCATCAGCAAGCTATATATGGTACTCTGCAAACAGCAAATGCATTACCTGCTCTGAGATAACTTCTGAAATAAGAAAATGCTACCTCCCCGTTTTCTTCATTGAGGAAATTAAGACACAGAGTACTTCTCTTGTTTGAGGTCATAGGTGAGGCTAATAAAACTGGAATTCTAGCATTTGGGGTCATTCTTTCTTTGTAAATTGGGACAGCGGTTTCTTTTTGTCTTTCTTTTTCTGATTATTAGTATTTTGCAGGTAGTGAAATTATATTTAAAAACACTGCCTTCCTCTTACAGTGTATATCCATAACGTACATATGTCCATATGTATTTATCTCTGTAAACACAATGGTTGTGTAGGTGTGAGAATGGAGTTAAATTCAGTCACCTAGTAACTCAAGTGCAATAGTTGGTGTCCTTTTTAACGGCCCTCTGGTTTTAGTGGATTTAGTGGATTTCAGTGGATCCCCGCTGTTGGGTCATCCCTAGCAGCAGTCCCACAGCTGAGCTGCGGTTGTATGGACCAAAAATATACATGAGCTCAGAACAAAAACATCACAAACAGAAACCAATTTATTACACGGAGAGATGGAATCTCCCGCTCGAGGAACCCTGAGCTACACGTGGCAGCTCAAGGCGGGGGGTACTGCCCTGTCTTTAAAGTCCCCCCTAAATGTGCTGAGAGGCGGCATGGCAGCCGATGCCGGGCCTGGCAGCATTTGTGCTCTTCTGTCCCTCACAGTCTGTAGCGCCTCTTTCCCTCCCGAGAGAGCAGGGATGTTCCTTCTTTAGCTGCTTTCTAGGTTGTTTTTGCTGTTGCTCTTGTTTTTACCTCTGCCCAGCTTAGGGACTCATCTGTTTCTGTTCAAATAAACCTTTCTTGGGCAGAGGACTAGAACGGTCTGCCCTGTTTCAGGGGGCATTCCCCTAAGAAGTGCAATGTGCTGCCTGGGCTGTAGCAGTAATATGTGTTTATCTATCTCTGCTGAAAGCATCTCGACCTGGCACATCCTTTTAAAAATCTCTAGGCTCTTTCTGCTAGTGCAGGATTGTATTGCTGTGAAATAGAGCCTTGGATGGCTGGCAGCCTCAGCTGGCAATTGAGAACCTGCCTCAGCATTTTAAAGGGCTTTGCTTTTAGAGGCTCCAGAGGAAGATTCCTGCTCTTTTACTTGAACACCCATGGCCTAGGTTGCTAAAGGTGGTGTTGCTCATGTACAGGTTTAAGAGGCCTGGGTCTGTGGGCCGAAAGCGTGGAGGCTCGTGCAGAGCAGGAGCAGACTTGCCTCCTGTTCTCTCTTCAGCATTTAGTGTTTGCAATGGAGCTGGTCTGATTCCCTTCCTCAGGCTTCCTGTGGGGCCGTGGTGGGAAAGGGATTGCGGCTGTAAGGGAATCCAAATCTTGAGCTGTAGGAACAGGATACATAACTAACAGGAACAGTCGTAAGAGCTTAAGAAGTTACTACCCCCATTTTCTTTAAGCTGTAGTTAGTGACCATAAACATGTTCATAGCAGCTCAGCTAAAAGGTGGAAGTTCCTTGAAAACTAATTAAATCCCCTTTGAGATCTGTTCAGATTCAGCCCCATTTGCGCCTCTGCTGATGTGTTGGCTCCCTGCTGGCTCGGGGAATGCTGTGGAGCAGGGCGGACACACGAAGGAGGCTTTTCTGCAGCCCACGGTGCTTTTAGAGTCACAGTTTTTACGGAAATCAGCTCGAGGACCGAAACTGCAGCTCAGATTTTCCAGGGGTGCCTTCCCGGCACTTTGCGTCACTGCCTTGAAAGGTGAAACTGCTCCGTAAGAGCCGCTTGATGGGGCTTTCTGAAGGCTGTAATGTGTCTTTATTTCGCTGCAGATACACAAGCATCTGGCAGGAGCATAAGGTTTCACAGTTCTTACTGCAGCCATTTTAACGTTGTGGCTTTTATGCTGCTGCATAAAATTTATATACACGGGTGATGGGAAAGGAGGGTGAGCGAAAAGTATTTGCACATCCCAATAACAAAATCCAGCACTGATGGGTTGTATTTTATCCTGGAAGAAATGCCACTTTCTGCTGTAATTTTTGGCGTGATTGATCACTCTGGTGATCTTCGGCCTCTTTTGTAATAAACAAAATTTCAAGACCCTGTTTTTGTCTTGAACTGCCTTGTCTTGAAGTTAAATCTAAATCCCTAAAATATTTCAACTTCAAATTTAGAAAGGTAATTGAATTTATGCATAGGAAGCAAAATGTGGTGGTTTTCACACTTTTGTACAAAAGGTGCTGATATTTTAACACGTTGCCTCCGGGCAGCATCAAGTGGATGATATCTTTTTCTTCCTTGTCTATAGCTATCGCCATACAAAATAAAACCTCCCTGGGTTCTTTACCTGGGCTTTTCTTTCTCTCTTCCATTTTTCTGCTCAATACTTCCATTAAGATGTTGCAGAGGTAGGGCAGAAAGTAATTCAAGTAATATATAGCAGTGTGCACAGCACTGTGAAGTTCTCCTACACGCAGAAGTATTTTGGATTAGTTTTGTTCTCTGCTCCCC
>VZSG01000022.1:374840-416738 GCA_013398315.1 Nothoprocta pentlandii | reverse complement strand
GGAAATCCAGGATATTTTCCCATATTTAAATTAGGTTTGCATCGTTAGGGCCTTGCTTTTCAGCATGAGCTTGCCTTGCTGTGTGTATTTAGCCTCCTGTTGTTTTGCAGCTTCCCCATCATAACACTGGGTGTTGCCCTGAACCTAGCTGTTGTTCAAGAGGCTGCAGTAGACTTGCTGGTACAGTTGTAGCCATTTCACTTAAGAGGTACTCTGTGTTCAGATAGCTCCTTTTGAACTACTAATTTATTTTCATTATTCTTTTGTGGGTTTTTCTGTGGTTTTTCCATGCACAGTTGTATTCCAGCTGAGGCTTCAACAGCCAGAATACTGTGGGAAGAGTCTGTTATTCTGTTGCTGTTAAGTATATTGCAGCCGCCTCCACAAACTCTAGTGGCGTTGAGAGCCTTGTATGACATCCTTTCCATGGGGTTGCCTCCTGCTTTTGGCTTTATGATGGGTTTGTGGAAGAGTGGAATCCTGCCGACCTGCTACAGCAGTGTCTGTTGAGTCTGTGCTTCCCACGGCAGCTGGGCCTCTGGGGGTGTTTGTCTTTCCAGTGCGAGCTCCCAGAGTGCAGCTCATCTACCTGTAGTGTGAAAAGACTTTGTGAAGGCTCTGCAGATGAAGCTGGTGAAGGGGCTGGAGTCCAGACCTTACTAGGAGCGACTGAGGGAGCTGGGGTTATTGAGTCTGGGGAAGAGGAGGCTCAGGGGAGACCCTGTCGCTCTCTATAACTATGTGAAAGGAGGTTGCAGTGAGGCAGAGGTCGGTGTCTTCTCCAGAATAACTACTGACAGGACAAGAGGAAATGGCCTCAAGTTGCCCCATGGGAGGTTCAGGTCGGATATTAGGAAAGTCCTGGAACAGGCTGCCCAGGGAAGTGGTGGAGTCACCATCCCTGTCAGTGTTTCAAGTAACATGGACGTGATGCACTTAGGGAGATGGTCTAACAGGCATGATGTTGAAGGGCTTATGGTTGGACTTGAGGATCTTGAAGGACTTTTCTGATCATCATGATTCTGTAATGTTTCAAATACATAGTTTCTGCCCTAGCCTGGAGATGATTCCATGATCCACGTGGCTTCTAATCTGTTTGGGGATGACAATTAGAGGGATAATTGCATGAGAACTCCAGATTCTCAGGTGCTAGATTCTCCATGGAGAATTGCTTCTCTGTGGAGAATTTCTTCCTAAACAAACAAAAAAAGCAAATTCGCCTCTCCTGTGTCAGTAACAGATGGAGGTCATCTCATAAAATTGGATGAGATTTTGTGTCAAAGCAAAGCCAATTATTAGTACAATTGCATCGCCTTGAATATCTTAGTTGCAGAACATATACATATTCATTACTCTGTCTGCTCTTGTAAGACTTAGCAATTGGTTATTAGAGCTAGGCAATTACTAAATACATCTTGTTCTTCCGGAACTTGGATGAAATGCGGGCTCGGGAGCCAGCAGGGAATACTCAGCAAAACGGAAAGGTGGTAAACTGAAAACTGAGGAGCAAGTGCTGCTTTCCTACACACCAGCTTGTGATGGCGCCTGGCTTGGCCGTACGTTGGATATATGTTCCTGGGCCACGTGTCTCAAAGCGAGGGGCCGGGCAGCAAGGAGGTGCTGCCTCATTGCCTCGTCCTTGGCTGATGTACAACACGTGGTGGCCAAAAGAGATGCCAACCACTGCGGATGCTCTCCATCCAGAGCTCGTGGTAGAAGATCCAAAATCCAAAAAACAAGATGATTTCTTGGAATAACAGGGCCATCTATGGTTGAAATAGAAAAGATGCAAAAACTTTTGCAGAAGATTTGAGTATCTTCAGTGCTTCAATGCATGTACTTGGTCTCTGTTGGTTTAGGGAGGTGTTGGGTTAGGGAAATGGGCTACCTATTTACAGACCACCTATATTGGGGGTGCTGGTAGTGAAGTGTTTCCTGTCTTTGAATTGGTTGTGGTAATTCCCAAAATGGGAGAAGAGTCTACCAGTCAAATGGACCTGCCCCTTCCTGTATTCATCCCTAGTTCTGGTTTTAGGCTTGTCTTTCAAGCCACTTGTGCAGGATGTTACCTGGCTTGGTTGCTTATGTGTTTTTCAGGTCCTAAACGAATAAATGCATATGTAATCATAGGTACAGTGAAATGTTGCCTATTAAGAAATGAACCCATAAAAACATGTTCTAAAAGTAAAAGACAATCAACACCATCTTTTATAGAGGAAAATCAATTTAAAAAGGAACAACTTGAATATAATTAAATATCATAACTCGGGTTTATGTGTGTTTAATAGTATAATAATACCTCCTGTATCTCACAGGAGCTTTTTGAAGTTTAATTAATTAGTGTTTATAACAGTACATCGCAATCCTAAGAGGAGAAGAAACTCCAAGTATGTTGCACTGTTACTCTTGTTTTATGAACAAATTTGAGAAAAATCTGGACCCTCCAGAGATCCAGAATGCTTTTTAATGCTTCACCATCATTTTACAGTCACATGGAGTTGCTCTTTGTTTTCTTAAGATTTTCTACTGCTAGAAAAGGCAACTAACACTGTTGTTTCGCCTAAAACCTTACATGTTTATTTAAAGCAACCTTTAGTGTCAGATAAGTACTGTTTCTTAGGTAAACTGCTTTTTCTTTTATTTTCCTTTGGAATACTCAAGTCATAAACCCAAGTGTTGGAATAACTTGCATGCGATCTCAGTGACAAATTTAACATAAATTCAAATTATGCAATGTAGTAGTATTCAGAGCTGCTTCTGAAGTAGTGGGAAGACTGTTAGAAGTTTTGCGACGGAAAGTCTCAGTAATTCATATTTCCTGATTATAGAAAATGAATCTGTCAGCGTTTTGTTTTAGGGAAGGAAGTTTTGCAGGAAAAACAAGCCGACAAACAGCTGCAGGGCCCCCGTCTCCAGTGGGAGTGGAGATTTGGGGAGGGTGTCCCAGCGAGAACAGCACCACAGCTGGATCATTCGGTGCTTCAAAGGAAGCTATTAGTCAGCTCTGCAATTAGACCTTGTTCTCTGTTAATTGGAGCCTCCGAAGCCTTTCTCTGGGTGAACAGGGAGCAAGAGGAGAGAAGTCAGGGTAAACTGGCAACTGGTAAACTGAAGTAGGCGAGGATATTTTGACTCGTGACTAGGCTTTTCTGAGGAACATGCTCATTTTTTCTTTAGCTTCAGCCTTCTGACAAAATATTTTTAAAACTGGGAAGTGCTCTTTCAAATGTGTAAATGCTCCTAACGTATTTTCTTCTCTATAGCTACACTGAAAAAAATGGCCTTATTTGGTTTAACTTGTATTGAAGGTTATTATTTCATAGGTTAAATAAACCATAGTTTGTTTGTTTACCTGAAACCCCTCCCTTCTTTACATTTTAGGATGACTGCTGTGGGTAGGTAGTTCATATGCTTCTCCTCCAAAAAAAAAAAATCTGTTTGAACAGTAATGAAGAGTGAATTGTGTCCCAGGTTTGCAGTGTTGGGAAGGAGGAACGATAGTGGTTCCAATGTAGAGGCAGCCTCATAAGAAAAAGTTTTCTCACTGTGCTCCCCTTAAAGATTCCTGTTGCATTTTATGTTGGAGATGACACAGTCCAGGAGATGGGAGCTGCACTGGAAGTCACTAGACTTGGCATTTTCCCACGTCTTCGCTGGTTTATGCTTGTTAACACTGTGCCACTCCAAAGACACTTAAATGTGCTCGTTTCTCCTTACTTCAGAAACAGAAGAATATAAGTGAGCTCCTTTATAGTGTATTTAATGTATGCATTATTTGAGATCTGCTGATAAAAATTGCTATAGAGTGCCCTGGAGTGGGCCACTAGGCGTTCTCTGGAAGCCTGACAAAGGCTGCAGCCCTTGTGTCCTGGCTGCTTCTTTCCCTGACTTCAAACTACCTTGTTTTGTGATTTTTTTTCCAATATAGATTTTTTTTCCAGGATTTGGCCTGTCATTTGCCATTTGTTTAGACAGCGCCTTCACGATGGCGTTTGAAGGCAGCCCTGCTGCACTGCTACATAAAGCCATGGGATGCTCGTGATTTATTGCCTCTAACTCCCTCCTGCACAGAGCTGAGTTGTTCCCAATTTGTTGAATTCCTGTATTCCTGGTGTTTTGCTGTCATAAACCTTCCCACCGTATGGACTTTGAACTCCTAATTTTAGGCACATCAGAGTATTTTGAGAGAAAAGACGGTAGCTGATGGTCCCTTGTTACAGTATGTTGGCTCCATTGGTTCCACGAAGCCGGTCCTGCATATTCATTTCTGTGTTTGTCTTGCTAAAATTACAAGCCCCATCGCTGTTCCTAGTGAAACCCTGAAGATCTTGCAATCAAGGCATAGCCAGCTAACTCTTTCTGTATGTAACGTGTAGGGTTTGCATGGGCAGGACTTCCTGCTCTAACCTAAATTCTGTGGCAAAATTGCTGTTGGATTCTTCAGGATGCAGCTTTGGCTTTAGAGCTACAGGGGCGAGGAAGGAGTATTTCTGGGCTGTTCAGGCAAGTGCTTGACTACACAAGGAATTTAAAAGCCAATGGCTCGGTTCTCCTCAGATTTAACAGTCTCACTGCTGAAAGGCTCTTGCCTGCTTCCAGGCTTGGGATTTTAACAACGTGTTCCAGGATGAGGTTTTTCTCAGGTTCAGTGACTGTGTCTATGTGAACTGTTTAAGGATACATTGTCATGTGCCAATCAAAAGCATGAAGACTTCCTATCCTTACCAATAAAAATAATCAGGAGCTAATGAGGAGCCCATTGAGAGAAATTATTACTGCATGAGCGAGGTCTCTGCATAACTGATATTTGGCATGGACAGATTTATTGAGGTAGTTGTAACAATTCTAATAAGTGCTTAGGTGAAGCACTTAGCTTCGTTGCTTTTATTAGCATCGTTTTGTGTGCTCTTCATATAGTGATTGAGGTATACACATATATCTATATATTTATATAGATATATATTTTATCCTTCATGTGACTTCCGGCATTGCAGAGCCCGATATTTAAAACTCCAAGTATCTTCCTTGATGTTCGTGCTAGGAGGATTGCATTGGCGTGGTCTTGACACAGGAGTGAGCACTTTCTTCTTGTCCTGCCTGTGGCAATATTTGCCCCTCCATCTGGACAGACCCACTTACATATTTTTCCTTCTCTCTTCATGCCAGAAACGTACTGCATATCGAACATATTATGCTGAAAAAAAAGCCAGATTTGCTACTCTAAATACAAGCTCTTATTTCTTAGCAAGCCCAGTTCGACAAATACTGTAGTGTCCCCCACAGCTATTCTCCATTTAGAGATTCTTCATCGTGTGTCGGACAGATGGCACAATCAGTGGCTTGTATCAGAACATTAAAAAAAGAAATTCTCTCTCGCTGCTGCTGCTCGGACTGTTCTGGACTCGGTGAGACGCAGCAGCTGTAACGCAGTCAGTCGTTCAGTGACAACTCCGGACGTGGTGGGGCAGGGGGAGTTATTCATTTTATTTGAAAGTCAAAGGATACTTAGGAAAAGGAACTCTAGGAATAAACGCAAGAGGCTTTAAAGGAGCCGTGAGTGCGGCAAGGTTAAGGCCTGGGCTTTGGGGAGTTGTTTATTCACTCATCTGCCCCAGTTTGCAGGTGGATCTGCAGTTGTGGCTGCAGAGCCTAGGGACACAGCTCCACTTTTCCTCCCAAGCGCTTCTTAAGTCTTCTCCATCATTTGTCATTAAGCAAAGCAGCCAGTCTTCAGAAAAGCCTTGCTAAAGAATCCAAAACACTTGTATTCCTCGGAAATAGGAGCAATTAAAAATGGCATTAATAACAAAAGGCTTTGCTGAGAACACAGCCCTAGATATCTCTGTCTTGAGGATCTGCTGTACTTGACCATTGCAAGCTCTGCAGGCCTGAAGTTTGTTTGTAGCATCAAAGAACCTGAAATATGTAGTAACTGTCAAATTATATGAAAAAGGAATTAGCCCTCACCCTGTGCTGTCCTTAGTAGTGTTTCTGTAATGCTTTTTTCCACTCCCTTCCATCCCTGTTGCACCCCACTCCAATCTTAGGGCGCCTGATGTCGTGGTCCCAGCTTCCTCCAAGGAAGAAGTGCAGCCCTTCTATAGAGAGGAGGTATTCTACCAACTCTTTGTGTGCCATTCCTTATCATTTCATATCCCTCCAACCTCTGCTATCCCTGGTTATATTGCTGTGGTCAAGCTACCCGTGTAGCACTGCTTGAGGTGCCCATAAACTGCAGCCTCTTGTACCCCTGCCCACGTGAGCTCGAGCCATGTCAAAAGGTACTCTCAGCTTATACAGGAATTAGACCAGTGTGGCTGCATCAATTTACATTCATACTCTGTTTACATCTGTATAATTCTTTTCACATTAGCAAGTCCTGGAAAAAGGAAGTTTGTAATTTACCCATTTAATGCAGGGGAAAAGGGAAGAGTCTTTAAACAGCCATTCCGCTTGTGCTGCTGCAGTATCAAATTCCCTCCCTGGGGCTGGGTGGGAGCAGTTTGGCCTGGGGGCCTGGCTTGGTGCTTCTGCTGAACGCTAGCAGGGACAGAGCCGGGCTGCTGCGTGACTGTCCCCTTTTCGGTGCGGCAGCTCGAGCAGCCCTCGCGCCGGTGCCGCTCCACGCCGGGCAGGCCCCGTTCGCTGCGGCTCCCAGGGTGCAGCTTTCCCAAGGTGCCTGCACAGCCACCCCGAGCAGAGAGGGAACAGAACGGGAGCGCAGCCTTTGGCAGCTCTGGGCACGTTCTGGCAAACGCAGAAAGCCCCGATGAAGGCTCTTGACCTGTGTTTTGACACTAGAAGTACAAACCACTCTGTCTGATGAAGCTAATGCCAGCGGTGAGCCTGCAAGGTGGGGCTCTGTGAGGATGCCAGTCTGCAGTTCACTGCCACGCCAGGAGTTGTCCTTGCACTGTCCTGTTTTATCCTTAGCCTCGTTATTCCCAGCCCTTATTGTGCCCTCCTGGGCAGCGGTTAGATTTCCCCCAAGCGCTGCTACAGAAGAAGCACTTGTCCTTTCCCAGCATGTTCAGCAAATCATTGATTCCTTTTTTTAAATTGGTCTGTGCATTGTAATACCTTTTTGTAAGACCTTTTTGGCCAGGACAACGTGAGGTGGTAAAACAGCTGGCCCAGAGCAGAAATGCTAGCGCACGTAGAGAAATCAAGGAGAAGGAGTTTGCTTGAGAAATACTTGCCAGCCTTGCAGCAGAATTGTGATAAAAATGTTTGGTTGGGAGTTTAATAGATGTGCACGTGAGAGTCGGTGAAACAGCTTGGGCTGCCTTCTGTTCCCCCTCTGCTTGCTCGCTGTGCCGTTGGCTGCAGTAGCTCTCCCTTCATCCGTGTGACACCGGCCTGGCCTTCAGCCGTCCTCCCGTCCCGCTGAGCGAGCTCCCGGAGCAGCACCCGCTCGGAGGGTCTCCCTTACAGCGTCTTTGCCCCGTCCTTTCTCGTAGACCTGCTGGAGCTGTGGAGTGAACAACTAGTGCTGTGATGCTGCTGGAGGGGCTCTGCAATTCACAGCGCAGGTTAAAATAAAGAGCACTCCAGGAACTAAGGTCGCTGCTTTTATTAAGAGTTCCTTCATGTACAGCTCATGAACTTGGTAGCTGGTTAGATATAAATCAGGAGTTACAGTTTACGATAACCAAATTATTAGAGACTGCTTATAATGATATTTTAGACATTTTCCTGATGTGCACAATCACAACACAACAGTGTTCACACCATCACAGCCTAAGCCATTACAGACAGGTTCGACGTACGTACTTCAGAGCCACCACAGTTATGGCAGGACTGTGAAATTACAGCCAGGAAAGTGCTCAGGAAATCTGGCGTAGAAGGGCCGAGGGATTAGGATTACGCCGGAGGTGCCTGTCCGTAGCAGCGCTGTTGGAAAGCGCTGGGTGGGCGCTGCGCTTCGCCTCAGCAAGGGATAGAGCTCCTCACACGTGCCCCTTCTGTGCTTCATAAACAAGCAGGCAGCTTGAGGCTCACATTGATTTGATTTGCTTTAGATATTTACCTTAAGGCGAGTTGTGCCACCATGTACAGCAGTTCCCTTGGGACGTGGTTGGATGTCTGTGATCACTCGGATGAGTTTCACCTCCCTTCCCTTTCCCCAGCGAAACGCTCTTATGAAGTATGTTATGAATTCTGGTTTGCTTCATTCCTGTGTATTTTCAGAGGGTTTTCATGGTGGGTGTGAGCACGTGCATTTGTGCACAGATTGTTTCTGCGCTTCTCCATGTACAACATAGGAGGTTGAAATGCTTTGTCCTGGAGTTGCCGTTGGCTGCATGGGGATGGTTGCCATCTCACACCTAAAGGAATGACTACAGTGTGGACATTCCTAAAGGAATGACCACAGTCTCTAAAGGAAGCCATTACTGTGCTGACAGACGCAGTAATGAAGTAGTAAGGAAGTGTTTTCTTAACATAATCGATTTCTACAAGTGTTTTATTAACAATTAGTGCACCCCAAAAACTGACAAATGAGTGCTCTTTTTATGGCATTTTCCTGCTAGCAACGATAGAGCATTTGCTTTTATTTATTTATTTGGCTGTAAATCAGGACATTTAATTAAGAGTACTTAAAAAACTAAAGGTCACTTCTGCAAAAGCAAAGAAAAAATGCTTGACAAGATAATGTGGACTTTGTTCCTCTGACTGTTGAGAACAGAAGGCCAATTAATTGCCCATGCTAAGTAGCGGGCCCGCTTGGGCACCCCTCTGTTCAGTAATGGGCCCTGCGTAGGCCTGAGTAGTTAGGGAGGTTGGCAGTTTGGGGGAAAGGCACATCTGCAGTGAAAAGGGTTGAAAAACAGTTAAATCCTTTACATGAAAAGGGCAGGGGGGATTGTCACTGTTCTCCCCAACTTCTTTTTAATGCCTTTTTTCTTCTTTGCTGTGTGTGTCTTGTGCTGGTTCATCTGTTAAAGGCCTGCTTGTGCATGGGGTCTTTTTGCTTTGCTTGCTTTAATGCAGGGCATAGTGAGTCAGAACAGGGAATTAAGGTGTAACTCAGTGAAGTGACTGTTCGCCCCTTCCTCATTTTCAAATTTGCAGGAAAATAAGGGACATCCTTTAGTTCTTGCTCCACATCCTCTGGGAGGTCAGGAACAGGTTAGCTCAATGTTACTCCACAGTAAATGACATGATTTGTTCTTCTCTGCCCTTCTGGAAACCCGGTCTCCCTGGCATCTTTGTTCATACGCCACAGTTGAGAGCTGATGCAGGGTTTCACATCGTGGCTCTTCAATAAACCTGCCAGCCCTGACGGTGGCAGCCTCTCGGCCTCGGGAGCACCGTAACCTCAGCCGTGCTTTGGTCAGATCCCTCCCAGGCACTAGGACTGATATTGATTTCGCAGAGGTTTTCAGAGGCATCACAGAGAATGAAGGACATGAGTCCTGTTGTATGCGGAGCCTTGGTGCGCTGTTCCTGTCCCCGGGAGCCTCGGAAATTGGGGTTAGTCACTCGCTCGCCCATGGAGAGTGCAGCGAGGCCGGGAGCTGTAGCGCTGGCTTCATGACGTTAAGCTGGACTGGAAAGAAACCTTCACTACGGGATAGGCCGATAATGATTTCTAGTCAGGACCAAGAGATGTCACTCTGTTTTTAATACGTGCTTTTCCCCTGCATCTTGTATGGTGCCTTGGAAATCTCCCGTTCTCAAATGCATATAAAAGCACTGAATTGTCAATGCACTTTACAAACTTAGCCAGTGTTTCCGCAAAATGAATCATAATAAAATAACCATGTGCAATATGTATATGGTTGAAAAGTAGCTGGTGTTCTGCATGGGTGTGTAGAGTGTGTAAAGCCTCTATGAGAGGTCGGTGAGATATGAGTTTAAACTGCAGCATCTCACACCAGCCACACTGGCTCATACAGGCTCCTGTCCATTACGTGCGAAGGCACCTGATGCTCCTTCCCTTCTTTAGGTGGAAGAAACCACAATTTTCAGCTTGTCCATCATCCCTCAGATGATAAACATCTCCGTGTTGATCCGGAGGCTTTAGCATCTGAACGGGTTAGGCAGAATTGCTCTCCTCACCCTGTCTCTCCCAGGAAATACCTCTGCTTACAAAGGGCATTTTTCTTACTGTCTTTTATACATATATTTCCTACCATAGCAGTTCTTTAGATCTGGTCGTGTGAATGTTTAATGGTACTTTAATTATACTCTTTCTCATGCATTAACTAAAAAAAAAAAAAAGAAAACCACTTGATTACGTAAATCTGTAAATGCAACGTAAATCCAAGAGCAGCTGAAGAGTGCAAAATCCTGCTTGGAGAAAGGTTGCCTGCAGTGCTGCTCAGAGATGTGGAACCTTGAAATTCCCATGCTGGAGAAGGGACTTGGACTGACTGCTCCAGGTTCATTCAAGGAAATGGAGAGATATATTTGCCTGTCAGTAACTTTGCATTTGAAAAAGGGCTGTTGCTGCCTATCCAGCGTGGCATTAAGATGGCTTGATTGGTATTAAAGTGGCCTACGTTTTCATGGAAGGATATAAGTTACCGCTGAAGTTTTCCCATCTCCCTTTTTGTGGTGACTTTTGGCCCTGCTAAATACTTCTGACAGTTCTTAATACTTGCAGTATTATTTGCACATCATTAACAATTTATACTCCATGTCAGGTTTTAGATAAGCTAATGACAAGCTGGGTAATGTATGAGCTCATTTGCACACACATAAAAATATCTTGAATAGAGAAGTACAGCAAAGTGCAGAAAAGTTGCCAAATACTTTATGGTAACTTGTGCTTTATTGCTCAGTTGACGTCTGAAGAATAAATTGTCCTTATTTTGTAGTAATGAGAAGCTTCTCCGTATCCCTCGCTGATGTCTTTTCCCTTGGAGAAAAAGTTAAAAGCTATGAGAAGCTCTATATGATTCTTTTTAATAACAAAAAGCACCTGCACAATGTGTTATATTATAAGATCATTTACATATATGTAAGTGGATATTTCCATGCATAGAAATGCATAATCAGCCATAAGTTTGTATGAAAAATCAGACATAGCTCTTTCTCATTTTGAAAAGGAAAACTGAAGCCTCTCCCAGCTCAGAGCAGCTGAGGTGCTTTTTTGGGTGCTTTTAGGTGCTTTTTCCCACCTGCTGGGCGCTGGGGTTGCGTTTGTCCCCGCGTGGGTCTGTGCAGGCGGGAGGAAACCCCTGCGTGCGGCCGTGGCCGCCGCGGTGCTCGGCGCTCTCCGGGACCGGGCTGGTGGGAAGTGGCAGCTCCGGCCGGCGCTCGCCCGTCGGGACACTCTCGGTGTCGCGAGGCAGACCGGGCGGGCTTGGCAGGCCCGTAATTCTCTCACAGGGAGCCTTACTTGAGAGAGCTTTATAGCCAAAGTGCACTCTGTATTAATAATATCTAAAGGCGTAGCTGCCCTTCCAGTGCAGGCAGCATCCCCAGCAAACATTAATCATGTTTTCCTGAAGCAGTCGAATTGATTTCTTGGGAGAAATATTTCCTTGTCTGCTCTCTAGCCGTTCTTGAACCCGTCACCAACTTGCAGTGATCTGAGCAGCTAATCAGCAGATAATCATTGCCTCGTGATCACCTGGGCGAAAGTGTATAAATAGTTTTTTAGGTTCTCAGTGTGAGAAACTTCTTGTTTACCAACGTATTGTGCCCATTTGGCCTGTTATTAATCCCATCTATGTGACAGTGGCTTAAGGACCCTTCTGGAGCCTGCTGATACTCTCCTTAGCCTAAATCAGGAATGTTTTGAAACCTCCATTTCTATGCTTATTTTTTCTTTTTCTCTTGGGCCAGGGTCACTTTTAGTGTGTTTACAACAGCTTATGCTAATCTATTTTAGATTTGAATATAATACCTATTTTGGCATCCTAGCTAAGCTCGTGCAAGCAAATATGAGAAGCGTTTGCTTGCTGCTCAGTTCCTTTGTGCAATTCTCTGCAAGACAAACCTGGGTTGTGCCCAGCAAGTGAGAGCATCTCTGAAAATGGAGCTCATTAACCAAGTAGGAGCCAGTGTTCAGTCAACTACAGATGAGAGGGAGAGAGAAAAGCAGATAGAAAGTGTAAGGGCAGCTGGGGTAGTGTGATGTGGACCTAATGAGTTCTGAAAGCCCCCTTTTTCTGTAGGAAATCTGCTTGTCAATTTGCTCAGTTGTAACTTGTAAGCTGAGTTGCCTGAACCCTAGGTATTTAACTAGTTATTCTGTTACCTGTGTGTAAGTACAAGGAGAGACCTGCTGATGTGCATTGGGGCTGCTTGTGTATGTACTTGGTGCTTTGCTGACGAGGGATGTGCCTTCAGGTTATATCCATGCTTCAAGCATTTAAACTGACTGGACTTTTAGCAGGGGTTTGGGCCTGGTCTCTTTTATAAAGGCAGCAAATGCAAATTTTGCAAACCTACTTACTTAGGTTTAAGTCAGTAGGAGCTTACTTAGAGCAGACTTACTCCAAAGAAGGAGTAGGTTTGCAGTTGTACCGTCCCAGTGTAACGCAGTGGCAGGCCCTCAATGTGAACGGTGCTGTGTCACCTTGAAGCTGTGTCCTCTTTGCATCCTCCTTTGCGTCCTCCTGCTGCCCCTCAGGCCGCTCCCGAGCAGCGCGGATGTGCACGGCATGGTCGGCATCAGGCCTGGCGCCCGAGAGAGCTGCTGCTGATGGGCTGAGCTAACGCGCTCCGCTGTTTTTCTTCCCAAAGAAAATAAGGGGATGTCGTTGTATGGCAGTATAAGAGGGATGTGGAGCTTCTAGAGAGGGTCCAGCGGAGGGCGACAAAGATGATGGAGGGACTGCAACATCTATCCAGGAGGAGAGACTGAGTGAGTTGGGCCTGTTTAGCCTGGAGAGGAGAAGGTTGAGACGAGATCTGATTCACAGGTATAAGTACCTGAAGGAAGGAAGGGGCCAAGCTCTTCTCAGTGGTGGCCAGTGACAGGACAAGGGGCAATGGGTGTAAGTTAAAAAACAGGCAGCTCCATCTCCACGTGAGGAGAAACTTCTTCACTGTGAGGGTGACAGAGGCCTGGCACAGGCTGCCCAGGGAGGCTGTGGAGTCTCCTTCTTTGAAGGTCTTCCCAAACCCGCCTGGACACCACCCTGTGTGCCGTGCTCTGGGTGTCCCTGCTGGAGCAGGGAGGCTGGACTGGATGATCTCTGGAGGTCCCTTCCAACCCCAACCCTTCTGTGGTTCTGTATAGAGCTGCGTGTGCCAAGCAGAGGAAGTGAGCGGTTGGATTTGGAGACCTGTTTGCATCCAAAAGATGCTGTCTGCATCCTGGTCTTAGCTCAGGGCTAAATAGCAGGGTTTCCCCCTAATCGAAAGGTGGAGCAGTTGGATTTTCATTTTATATTGGTTTCCAGGTTTAGATCAACTCCCACTTTAGATCAACTCCAAATGTTCACATACCAGGTGGAGCTAGCTTAAGTCTATCTCTGTGAAACCACAGCATTTATACCAGCCTGCTTGGATTGAGCTCCTGTCTGCGCACAGGAGACGTGCCCCAGGTGAGCTGGTTATTACCGTCGTGATTCACTCTAGTCTCATTTAAACTTCACTTGTGTTTAGGCTGTCTCTTGATTTTTCCAGTCCACACCATGTGCAGGTGAGGTGACACGAATGAATTTTGGACAAGAAAGCATTTTAGCTGCTCTGCCTTCTCTAGAAACTCAAAGCTGGGTCGCTCCTGCAGAGGACTCCAAACTGAATTCTGCAGAGCTTGAAAGGGTGAGCTGCAAGAGAGAAGAAAGTATCCTCCCTTCTCTGCTGGCCTCTCCTTTCAGAGGACCCTGGAGAACACAAGTTTGAGATCTTTTTACAAGGCTTTCCAGTGCTCACTGCATGCAGGAGATGAAGAGCTTTAGCTCACTTTCAGAGCAGACAGTGTAGGGAACCTGAAAGACTGAGCGGTGTCTCCAGCATCTATTCAGAGTCACTTAATGCTCCTAGTACAGGAATGATTTAGCAGCTCAGTCAGGCAACTCGGTTCCTCTGTGGGCATCATCAGGCAATGTGGGATTATTCATTGCATCCAAATTAGGTGTCTAAGGAAAAATATATGAATACCTGTTTTCAGGACCCAATTTCTTGTTCAGGGGAAATTTTCTTATCCAACTGTGCTGCATTGTGCATGCTTGTGGGGTGATGGGAGGCCACATAAACAGGGCAGAGCTAAATCAGTGTAAAAATCTTTATTTTTAGTAATAAAGAAGTAAAATCCGTGTTGGCACTGGCTGGAGCCTTGAGGTTTCTACTTTACTTTTCTCAGAAGCTTCTTTAGGCCAAATAAGTGGAGGCCGAGCCATGAGTCTCCGAACGATTGGGAGTGGGCAGGTTTTCCTGGTCGGCTGCTGCCGACCGTCTTTGCAAATAGATGGCTGCATCAATTACGCTGATCTTTTGCAGGAGCAGGAATTGCAGGTTAATTAATGCTGACTTAATGTAAAGCCTGCATTGGAGAATTTCTGAAGTTGTATCACTGTATTTATCCGGGGCTTGATTCCTTGTGAAAATGTACTGCTATAAATGATTTTTTATTTTTCTTTTCCAGTATTCCCTGCATTTAGAAGAAAACTTTTCCCCACATTTATCCTGAAAACGTACACAATATATAATACTGATATAAATATATAGACTTGAATTATTTATGTGGGAACATCTCCTTTCTATGTAGTTGAGCTTTTAAGAATGGGAAAGGATTAGATTTGTTGTTGATTCTACTTTGCAGGGACACTTGGCCTGTCTTATTTATAACATACTCATTACTTGAGTGTAAGAGGTGCCTGTGGGATTACGAGTTAAGTAAACCTGAGAAATGATGCTGGGCAAAATGCCTCTCTTCTTCCCTGCTGCCTGTCCACATTGGCATCGTGCAGGATTGATTTCCCAAAGACAAGGTGAACGTGGCAACCTGACAGCCAACAACAGCATCAGCAGGAGGCTGACGGCCTCGCTACACTGTGGAGAAAGTGATGTTGGTTTTATTCTGATTTATGAGCAGGGCAGCGGCCAGCCAGGTGCCGGGCTGGCCTCAACTCCTTACTTTCCTACACAAAGAATGATGAAAGGCAGCAGAAAGCAGGAGGAGAAGGGTATTTTCTGCACACTGCAGCTAAGTGGCTTCTGCTGCAGCTTGCAAGCCACAATCTGTCTTGGAGGGTCGCAAGAACGTGGAAACCTTTCCAGAGACCACATCCCAGGGAGGGATTTTGGCCTGAAATGCCCTTTTGTCCCCATAAAAGCCCTCACTCCCCGTCCCTGTTGAATTGGTAGCGAAGACGGCCCAAACACGGAGGTGAGGGAGGGACCTCGTGCTGCTTGTCACCTTGCGGGGCTCTAGAGCCTCGCAGACACCAGGGCCAACTTCAGCCTTGGGTAGGGAGCTCTGAGAGCTGCTGGCAGGAAGGTGGAGCGGAATTAGCTTCAGGCTTGCACAGACAAAGTAACCGGCGCAGTCTTAATTCAAGGGTCTGATTCAAAACTCATCGGTGTCAAGGAGGCAGGAGGCGGGAGGAAAAATAACTTCTGAGCAAGTGATTAAAATTAGATCTCGATGGGCACGGAAGAGGCAAGTAACTGGTGTTGGTTGTTGGCATCGGTTCAAAGTAACAAAACGATGGTTAAAGCGCTTTTTGGGTGCTTGGATTTTTTTTTTATTTTTAGTGCATGTGCATGTTATATATATGAGTGCAAAAGCCAGATCTGGGAGGGCTGGTACTAGGGAAAAAAAAAGACTTCAACCCTGTATTAGCGAATAGGAATCATCTACAGCGCATGAATATCCAGAGTGTTAGGACAGATGTCTTTTCCTCTACCATCTTTTATTTTATAATCTAGGTCAACAGAACTTGGAAAATAAGCAGGAGATATGTTGATGCAGATCCTTGGCTGCCTGGCACTTTATTTAGAGCAGATCAGAATGTGTAGTGAAATACTTATCGATACTATTTCAGGGTGGTTGGCTTGTTTTTTAAAAGAAAACACGAGGGCTTCTTTACCTAAGAACTGGTAATTGCTTCTCTGAGTCGGGCATCCTATTTTTCATGTACATATGGAAGATGGCTCATTTCACAAATAAAAATTACATTGAACAATTTTAGATCTCAAAAGATACGGTTCACCAACCATGCACTCATCTTGGTATCGTGGCCAAAATGTTCCAGAATTAAGTCCCAGATGAATGGTCTGGGGTTTTTGCAGGTACTTGGTAAATTCCCTCTGAAAATAGAAATGTGATAATCATTACAGATACAATCCCTGAAGTTCCCACAAATGAAGACTTCTTTCTTCCATGTTTTTAATCATCTTTGGATCTGTCTCTAGTCTGATCAGGTCTGGCACAGATTACTAACTTCTAGGGCAGTGTTTGGCTTTGTATTTTTGAAAATCAAAATCATAGATGAGGTAGATACCTGCGGTACATACTGTCTGTCATATTTCTAGGTCATTGCAATCTCTTCAGTCGTGGCTGTGATGTCTCAAAACTGCAGCTAAGGTGAAGGAGCAGTGAGCATATAAGGTACCTGCAAACCCTGCCTCAAAGAGGGCTGAAGCCCTCATGAACAGGGGAAAAGGACGCAAGGAAGAAAGCAAGGAGCTTGGAGCAGTAGAGGCGACTGCACTTGCCTTCGTCAAGGGTCACACAGGTGCCATTCTGCCCCCAGAGCCATGTTGCTTTGGGAAGGGATTTTCCTTTAAAAAAGACAACGGAGGAAAGAAAGAAATTCATGTTTTAGAAGTGGAAAATGCAGCTAGAGACAATGGCTTAGACAGTGCCTGCAAGAAATGAGCTGATGAAGTACCAAAATAATTGGAAAGGGGAAAGAAAGGGAAGACAGACGTGACTGGGGAAATCTAAAGTACTGCTGCGTTCTCCCTCCCCCAGCTGGTAGGTTTCTTTGGAATACTGAGAGGATGTTCGGGTTCTTGCTGGCCAGTTTTGACCATTAGCTTTATCTGTAAAAAGAAAACACGTTTCTTCTTAGTTGATTGTTTCTCGTGTATGTATGACAAGGTACATGGCAGTAGCACTAATCATGTCTTCCTACCTTTTCTCTAACCGAGCTCAAATTTCAGCATATAAATATATCTTTCTTCTCCAGCTTGTGTATTTTTCTGGGAAAGAAAGACTGTTTGTCTTTCACATCGTGTAATCTCTTACGCACCATCTGTTTGGTGAATTAGATATAATAATAATAATTACTAATCTTCATTATAAGGTTTTACTGTGTCCAAAGGTGGACATCCATTTTTCACAGGCTTTTGCAGTACCAGTTACAGCATGAAGTATTTCCTCTATTTACTCATCGGCTTTATGGCAGAAATTAATATTTGCTTTCCGATTCACTTTATTTTTTATGATTTAACGCACCACATAGAGGAAGGGGCAGTTCTGAGGAATGGAAGAAGAAGGGCTAGAAAACTTGAGCTACTCAGTTACGATGTGCTGGATTCATAGAGTAGGACAATTTTGTCTAGTGTTGTGTACTTACAAAACAGACTTTTTTGCCACCTGTACATGTTAACGCTAATCTGGTAGTTGCTGGGAAATGTATTTTTAGATTTGAGCCGAGGGTCTCATTTTCCCCAGCCTCCCATTTGGCTCAGTCATTAGTACCAGCTGAAATAACCTCTGGAGACTCAATAAAATTGATCTGCATGAGAATTAGTGACTGCATTACGTGCAAAGCTGAGTACGGCTTTGGTTAATCAGAGCAGGCATCTTAATTCCTTTCTGTCAGACGTGTCCATTAAAGGTGAGGGCAGTAAATTATTATTTCCCTGGGTGCGTTTTATCATAACACTCACGTTGCACAGGGCCCTGTCCTGCTTTGGGCATCTCAGAGCCTTCAAAGTCAATGTTCAGGTTGAAACTTTGTTGTGAGTGCTTGAGAACCCTGAACCCTTTCGCTCTTTGTGGGCGCCCCCGGGGCTGCAGGGCAGCGCAGAGGTTGCTCCCCAGCTCTGTCTCCTCCACAGACGGGAAGTGCTGGTGGTTCCCATTGCTACGGGCTGCTGCAGGGCGAGGAAGAGGCTCCTGGTTCCTTCCTTGGCTCTGTGCCCCCCAGGACAGCCTGTGCTCGGCTCTCCCCATGGGGTCCCACACGAGGACACAACCCACCTCGTAGCCCATGTCTGCAGGCGTGAGCTCGCGTCGCTTCTGTGCGTGTGAAGTGCTCAGGGCTTCAGGTCTGATACCCATGCGCATCCCCGGCTCTACACGGGTGCTTTATCATCTGGGCTGAGCTGATAAATCGCCTCTCTCCTGGTAAAAAGCTTGTATTAATACTAACTATACTGGACCTGGCTTTTGCCTTGGGTCCAGACCTGCCTGTTAGCCTTTCCAGTCAGGGCACTTGTGCAGAAAATTTATTTGAAGTCATTTAGGGAGGCTTCTAAAATTTTATTGCTCATAGTTTTTCTCCAATCACTGTGTGGTCTCAGTGGTGGCAGCTGAAGCACCTGGCTTTACAGACTTGGGCTTGCAAGCCACAGCTTCCATAAAACCTTGTTAAGCTCTTCCTGATAGCAGAGTGCCCCTGCAAGGTGCAGCAAACTGCAGGCAACACGAGTGTGGTGGGAAGGCTTTGCTGGCCCTTCTTGGGGATGAGGTGCACGGTGCACGAACCACCCTGGCGCGTGGACCTGATAGTGCCAGCCCAAACTCGTGCCGAAAGGGCTGCACCGCTCGCTCTAGTACAGCACCTGATGTACTGCATGTGTGTTTGTGGCAGGAATGTGTGTATTGCTCAGGACAAGTAATGTAATGTAATGTAATATAACAACGTGTGCAAATTCCCCACCCTTCATGAGCATAAGAGAAAAACAAGGGTAAATGATGATGATCTTTTGTTTTGAGAACTTCCGATGGTGTGGTAGCTCCTCACAAGGACACAGCAAGGGTCATTCCCAGTGGCAAGCTGCAGTCTTCCGAAGGCAAAAAGAGAAGCTTTAATAACACAGTAAATTTACACCCTCACCTGTGCTTGACACACCTTTAACCATAATTTGATTTGATCGCATATACCATATATGTTTTTATTTAAGTAATAATGACTGAGGCACAGAGCATTTCTTGAAAATTAATGGCCGAAATTTAATAGCCTAAGTGGAGCCAAGGGCCGTTAATCCCAACTGGTCAATTCTCCACAAAATGCTTCATGTCGAGGGTCATTTGCTACATTCCCTTCCCTCCCACTCCCCCATAAAAAAGTAAAATTAAACTTGACTCTGCTCCTGTGGCATCGTTGAGCCTTGAAGAGCCACCAGGAGCCCCTGCTAGAAAGAGCTGCTATTGCTGCCCTAGCCATGAACATTTCTTAGTGGGAGAGTGATGGAGAACCTGTCAGGAGCGGCTTTCCCTTCCTGTCGCTTCCCGTTTGTAAGGGAATACAGCTCTGTGGTTGCTGCTTGGAGCTGCACAGACGTGAGAGGAGTGACGTTCTCCGTGGCCCTGGGGAAGACGCGGGGCCGGGAAGGCAGGAGCAGTTCAGCTCCCACCTACGTCCCCAGTCTGTCTTCCCCACCGTGGCTGCCGTCCTCGGAGGATCCTTTAATTGCCAGACCGCACGGGAAGGTTTGCGTAGTCACCAGGGTGAAGTACTCAAATTTCCAGTGTATCTGGCTTTAACTTTTCATGTAGCCGTGGTAAAAGTTGGTTCCTTATCTTCGTTGGAGTCAAGTGATAATTGTTTCGAGCTGGAAGGCCGGGGACTGGCACTTAACAGTTAAGAGACTGATGAGATAACAGAAAAATAACAACCCCAACACGCTGTCAGGAGGGTCTCTGTTAAGTGTGCAGGTTAAAAGCAAACAGAAGGACCTCCTGGCATTTTTCACATTTTTCAGAATTAGGTGAAAAGACTCTGTTTCCATCAGCAAATTGTAATGAAGATCACACAAACAGATCGTTCTATATGTGGAAGTCTGTCACCGGGATCCATCACCCAGCGAAGCACTGAGGCAGGGAATTCCCACAGCAAGGAATGACATGGAGGGGGCAAAGAGCCACCCGCCTCTGGGCTGAGCAGTTGGGCAGCGCCACCAAGCCCAGCTCAAATGGTAACGGGCTGGCAGTTACTGTGCGAGGTGGAAATACTTGAAGGCAGAGTTGTGGTGGTGCCCGGGGCCTCCCGTTGTGTGTGTGGAGGCTGGAGAATCCCTCTGCGCACGGACTGCTGGCGCCGGAGGGGTTCTGGAAGGGGAAGCAAAAGCAGTCCCTGACGGATCCTTAAGCCCGAGCGGCCTCAGGAGATGTCGATTTTGGGTTCAGAACGAAATAGCTGTTAGGAAACATGGGATGTTTTTTCATTGCTCTTCCCAGGAAATAGGAATAAAATGCTTTTCATAATTAACATGTTTGACTTAAAATCAGGGAGAGACATTAAAAATACCAGACTTACCTAGTAATATTATCTGGTTTAACCTCTGGAGTTCTAATGGATGCTTTTCAGTTCCAGTGGGGCCTTTGGATGGTTAATGTGTCTGTATAGGGTGGTGACATAAAATGCTTGTTGTTTCGAGTGAAACCGATTTTTCAAAATATCCCAAACCGTGCTAGTCCAGGAGGGAAGGATTGTGGACAGGGGTCCTGTAGCTGTCCCAGGAAACCTGCATGAGGAATCACAGATTCAGGATACTGGATGGTGAGAAAGGGTACAGTGGGCCAACGCGTGCCTGACTCCCAGTTCTTCCAGCCAAGAGACCCCGATCATTTGGAACTTCTTCCATTTTCTAATATATTGATAGTAAAACTCATCTAAAAAGCACAAACTTGCAAAAGCAGATTTATTTCCCTATTTTTATTAAGATGAGTTATTTTTTCTTATGGTATGTTGTGGAAACTGTAGCTCCAGTCTTGCAAACAGTGACACAGAATTTATCACATTGTGCAGTGAGGCTCTTTGTGCGCGTGGTTTTGATCCTGGCATTTGCAGGATCAAAGTCATTTTCATTAAAATTATGTTTCATATTTAAAGTGAAGCGTCTCCGATAAAATTGCAAGAGCTTGGTAGCAATACCACCCCTCAGACCAGCTTCACAAGCTGTTTCTTTTAGTATGAAACTTGATTATTTTTCTTCCAATATTTACCACTGAGTTGAATTTTAATTTTGTTTTTTGTCACTTAAACGTCCTAAATTTCAGGGATTCTCTAAAATGTGTCACATCATTATAACCCTTATTATGAATTATTCGCAGTGATTACTGAGTTGTGGCAAACTTCATTATGAAATTTAAAGTACCAGAAAATCTGGTGGTGATGCTGTTTCACTCCTTGGCTGTTCTTAAAATTTTAAGTCAGAACCAACAGATTGCAAAAATATGCAATTGCCGAGTTATTAAAATGCAGCTTTGGGGCAGGAAGCCGCCGCATCCCGCGCTGTTCACAGCTGTCTGTTCAGGGAACCCGGCCCAGAGGAGCCTGTGGTGCCTTCCTGGGGCCACGGCAGCCCCGTGGGGCAGCGCAGGGCTCTCCCAGAGCATTAGGATCAACAGCCTTGCTGCTCTCCCGCTCATAAGCCTCCCCTGAGTTGTTCTTGAAGAGAGGACCGACGGACATCAGCCCGTTTTGGGGTTCTTTGTGACGCTGATGTAAAGGCAGGATGCATCTCCTGAGACCGGGTGGGATGCACCCGCCATCCACACGGATGCTTCCCAGTTTGGAGCCCGGGGAGAGTCACTCTGCAGCTCTCCTCTTGCTCCGCTTGTCTCTGCAAGGTGCTCCCAGGGCGTCTTCCGCCACTCGTTTATGCAGCTTCTCCCAAGGAGCGCCGTGATTCTGTGAAATTGTGCGGCTGCCGTGGCCCTGGAAAAGGAGGGCGGATTCTGCAAATCCCGGCCCATGGCATCTAAACATCAGGAACGAGCGCAGTGAACAGGCCAGCCCTGCTCTGAAACTGGGGGGTGGTTCCGGAGCGCAGGGGTGCAGACCCCCGTGTTGTCCGTGCTAAAATACCCTGGAACAGGCTCCGTGGAGCATTGCCTGTCCTGCCCGCGGGCTGCCGGCGCTGCGAAACCCCTGCCATTAATATCAATGAGGGTCTGTAATAGCCTCCCACAGGACAAACGACATTTAGGGCCTCGAGACTGGGGAATAAATGAGATATTGAAAAAGACGATTAGCGAATATACTGGAATTGGTTACTATTGCAGTCTGCCATTATATGTATGAGACTACTTGGTAATACTTTAATCTGTTTCCCATATCAGTACCTTTCTTCTCTCTCAATCAAGGGCAGCCTGTGTTGTCCTGAAAATTAGAAATGCAGCTAAGCCCCTTGTACGTTTTCCTAGCTGATAATGGAGAGCCCGATCATTTGAAAGTTGGGTGCATCTTGACAAACTTTTGATGATGACTATGTAAGAGAGATCACTCTAATATGTACTGAAGGAGGAATGTGCAGTGAAAATCCTAATACAAGCCTTAACCTTGGAATTGCCAGCGAGCATTATGTGTGTGTGTTACATTGGAGGAGGTGCACTGAAACTGCCCTGAACAGGTAGAAATACCTACAAAGAGCTTAATTCTGCAGGCCTGCAGTGGAGGGGTGCAAGTGCCCCAGAGGGTCGTAGAGCTGGAAAGAAGGGATGCCATTAAATCACAGAATTGTCCATCCCTGTGTTCCTGAGCCAGCCAGGAGCCAATTTGGATGCCAGCATAAAATGCAGCAGCTTGGGGCTGCTTTAAATTATGCCTGTAAAAATAGGCAGTTCAGCTCATCTAGGATGGTGAAGTACAGTGTGCTCTCATTCCCCACTGTCGTGTTGGCCCCTCAGCAGCAGAGTGAGTAACACATAGTGGAAGAGGAGGAACCGAGCCTGATGGGTCCTCCAAAGACAAGTGACTGTTATGTAATGAGAAAAAGCAGGAACTGCTTTTTCTTGATCATTCTTGATCATATCACCTTGATTTCAGTGCCTGATTTCTGCTGGGTAGATGGGGAAACGTGCCTCTCAACCCAGTGGTGAGCATTGCCCATGCTGCTACCAGTCACAAATCTCAGGCAGTCCAGCTGGGAAGAAATAATATTAAAATTGGGACTGGCACCAGTACTGAGGAATGTGAGACCAGGTCCCACTGTGCAGAAAATACTTTCAGGCATGTTTTTCTTTAAAGGTCGTGAAGCAAAAGGCCATAAAATGCAGGAATGAAGGTCTAGGAACATGCTGAGACTCAGAGGGGCTGGGAAATGAGGGAGGGAGAGGTTTTTCCAGCTGCAGCAACCTAGAAACTGCATCTCCACAGAGGAAAAAGAAGAAGGGTTGAAGTCTATTTGCCCTCTCATACCATGTTTTGATTCCTAAAGAAATCAGAGAAATTTAAGGGAGGTTGAGTTAGGATATCAGGAGCCCTCGGGCAGGTGAGTGATGATGCTGGATCTGACCAAACGGACTGTGATCAGGAGAAGCAGGAGGCAATGCAGGGTTAGAGCAGTGCAGCTTTAGAACACATGATGGCAGCTTGGTGTTCCCAAAGCACCATCTGTGTCTTGGTTATTAGATTCTCTTTTGGATTAAACCAAAAGGGAAGGAGGCAAGCTTGCTTAGTACTAAGCAGGCTTCTCTCTTGGTTTTCTTCCTCCATTTGCTCTTAAAATTATCTTTTGCCACATCTCAAGAGAAAAATGACCCTAATCTGAAGATCAGTAGAGCAGTGTGTGGATGTTTCCAGTGATGTGCAGGAAACTCAAGGGTTTGTTGCTTCGTTGTATGCACCAAGGTGTTCTTTATCAGCAGAGATCCAGGTCTTAAAAACTGGGGTAGTTATTGAAGAAGGCAGCAGGCAGTTTAGGGCACATGCTGTTTTCTTATGATAGGCAGCTTGCTGCGAAGTGCAGTGATTTATGCTGATAAATTGCAGCCGTCAGAATGTCAAGATCACTTCACGGGAGGTATTGCTAAGCATTCATTTCTAGCTTGGGTGTTGGGGGGTGAGAACGAGGCACTGACCTGAGAGATGGAGGGGGATAAATCCTCCATGTGCCATTTCCCAGAGAGTCGTGCAGAAGGGATGTTCCCCAAACTCGTTTTTGAACCCGAGATCTTTCTTAGCACGGGTTGTTGAGTGTGGTGTGCATGCCAGAATGTGAAGGGGGTTTGGCTCGGAGGAGGCATAGCCGAGTGAAGGAAGTCCTCAACATTTCACCTCGAGGCAAGAAAAATTACCACGAGGCTTGCAAGCAAAACTGCTCTCTGGAGAACGGAGAGGAATTTTCATGCCGTGTCATTATTGATGTGTTTCACCACAGATAAGATTATAAACAAAGATTAATTAGAAGGGGAAAGGCTTTCCTGAGCTTTGTTTTGTTCTCTTTGCTTTTTAAATGAAGGATTAAAGGCATCGGTGGGTCTGGCTGTTGTGAGAGGTTACTAATTCCTCTCTCTTGTCATATGGTTGAGGAAAAATGCATGGAACTTGGATGCAGAAAAACAGAGGCCAGGTATTGATGTTTATGTCAGACAGGTGACACATCTGGATGGCTTTAGCTTAAGCACGTGCTTAAGCACTTCCCTGAACTGTAGCCTGCCAGAACGAATTGCTAACTAACCCGACTAGACAAGGCGCAAACTAGGCATGAATTTACCCTAAAGGTGAGCGTCTGTGTCTTGGAATTGCAGCTGTCCCTGAAGATGATAATGAATGTATTCAAATGGCCTGAAGACTTGTCCTGTTTGAAGCCGAAATCCTGAAGGAATGACCGTGAGATCTGCTAGGTGTCTTCAAAGCAGAAAGTGAGTTCAGAGTTTGACCTGTGTCTTGCCTTGCAGAGCTTTTGCGAAGATGACCCTGGCATAAACCCTCCTGTGAAGTGTGAGAGCTGTGAGTTTCAGGATCGCTGCAAGGGGCACGTGTTGAATTACCCATTAGCCATGAAGAGGTGGTGAGCAGAGGGTTGGGTGTTTTAGACCCCAGTTCCAAGCAGTACTCCCCAAAATGCTGCCGAGTTAGTGCTACATCAAACAGAGCTGTGGCCTCTTGTCTGATAATAGCACTTGGTAAAACCTCAGAATTTAATCAAAAAAATCCAGTATTGGGATTCCACCCTGGAAGAAAAGAATTCTGTATTGAAAGACAGACAGCTGCTGTGTATGGCATTTCCTTCCCCTGCCTTGTACGACTCTGTTGTACAGAGATTCACGTGTATATGTGCAGCAGAAGGAGGACTGCAGCATAACCTGATCATTAATGAAGCTCCTCGGGCCTTTAGGCTTAATGTCAGCATGGCAGTTTCTCGTGAGAAACTTGTAAAACTTTCATTTCACAGCAGAAGCAATGGGTAGTGGTTCCCAGCGTGTATCCTGGAGTTCTTGAAAAGGATCTTGTACTCACGTGGCACTAAGAATAAGCCAGTTGGGATCTGCTCAAATAAGCTCTTTCCCCTTTGGTGTATTTTAGTATCTCTAGTTTTGCAACTCCTGTCTTCATGTTGTATTATTTTCCATTATTCTTTTCAATACTTCAGCTTTCCATGCTGGTAGTCTAGAACCTAACAATTTGCTGGATATATATGAAAACGGGCTTTCTCTCCTGGGCACACACCATCTCCTAAAGGGAAAAAAGTGAGATACTCCAAGTCTTATATTTGTCTTCTTTGTGATGGAGAGAAGTTTCTCCAGGTGTTTCCTTTTCTCGGAAAAGGAAGGGCTTTTCCAATAAAAGGAAATCCTTTTCCAATAAAGGAAGGGCTTCCCAAGAAGGGCTCATGGATTCAATTACCGAGTTTTCCTTCTGCTTTCAGCCCTGAAATAAGGTTATCCCAAAGCAGCAGCACACTTTGGTCCCGCGTATGGCAATGTAATTGCATCATTCAATAAAAATTACAGTCGGCCCTGCTGCTCAAGGCAAGAGGGGTGAGAAGCAGGCAGGCCAGTTCTGGCTTGCCTTCAGTCTCCTACCAAGGGAAGCGTAGATAGGACGAGGCCCCGGGGCCTGTGTTCTCGTTACACTACCTGTGTGTGCACCGCGAAAGGGGAGTGGGCTGGCGGACTCCTAACCTTATTGCTTTCCACTTGGGGAAGGTTCTTTTGAAGAAAAAAATCCCAGTAATCGATGGATTGCTATTTATAACACCATAAGCTTGTGCCAACTGGTTTTAATAGTGGTTATTCTTACAGTAGACAACACCTCTCAACTCTGCCGCTATGCATGTGCTGTGGAAGTGAGGAATCTTCTCCTCCTTTCTTCTCTCCTCTGCTCCTTCCCGCTGTACCTTGGCTTCCCGCCGATTCCTCTCCGCTCCCGCTGCCTCTGGCTGCCGGTCAGTGTCACGGCACTTTGCATCATCTGTGACACGCAGAGCAGCTTCCTCCATCCGGGCAGCCAGCTCTGAAGCTGCATTCCCGGCGGCTGGAGGCGCTCAGGAAAGAGGATGGACAGGAGCGCAGCCGCACGGAGCTGCTGCGGCTGCGCCTCGCGCAGGGACCTTTGCGGGACCTGCCGCAGGGCCCGGCTCGTGCCCGCCAGGGACACGGTTCTGTGTTGTCCTGTCCCTGGACAGGGGACGGCCTCCCAGCCACTCCGTTCATCCCAGCAGGGAGCAGAGAGACGGCTCATTGCGCTGCATCCGTGATAGTGTCCGTCGTCGCCTCTGCAGGGTGCAGGACTTGACTCTGCATCATGTCCAGCATCCCCTGAGTTGATGTCCCCGATTCAGAGGTGGAGCAAAACCTCTGCACGGGGGTTTACCTGTTAGCAACAGCAGTCTTCAGCATCTGGGATAGCAGGGCTTTCCGAGGGACGTGATCTTCTACTGTTAAACGTGCAGTAGTCTTCCTTGAGCGGCCCCTTTCTGCACGGGAGCCTTGGAGCGTGAGCCTTTCGGGTGCTGCAGTGGCTTCAGGCCCTTGCAGTATCGCTGGGGTGTGGGTGACTTTGTCAAGCCGCCCCTTATGGCTGATGGGCTACAAGTGTGTTTGAGAAATGGCTTCCTGGGGCATTTTGGCCTTGTTTAAAGGTCCGTGCTTTGCCCAGGCATCCTGTGACTATTTATGGGTTCTCTTGCAAAGCAGCATGTGGAGATTTATCCGTCTGGCTGCCTGTGACGTTGAAAGCCATATAACTAATTCTTTTGCTCGCAGCTTTTAGGCTTGAGGCTTTATTACTCTCTTTCCTGCTTTATACCCATAAATGAGCCCCTGTGCTTTAAAATTTATGTAACATCCAGTTTTCAGCCTTGCACATAATACAGCATTCCTCTTGGCACATCCTGACCATCCCTCCTCGCTGCAGGGCTCTCCTGCCTCAGTTCTGCACTGACCTCGCGTAGGTTCTCCAGCTTTTCCTGAAATAGGTGGTGTTTTTTCCTGCTCGTTCTCTAGTCCCACTGCTGCCTGTTCCACACCGGGCACACGTGTTCCTGCCTTATTGTGCCTTCAATTACAAGATAGATCCCCCTGTTCAGTGATGGCCAAGCGCTGGGTTACCTGACGTGGTGTGTGAAGCTCGCGTGAGACATCTCTCGATTCCAGAAGATATATATGTATAAATGGGCCTTATATCTTTTCATAGCACCACGTATTTTGTATGGATAGTCCTAAAGTTTGGATGTTAGGAGGGATATGTGCATGTCTCCACGTTTTTGAAGAGGTGAAACAGAGCTGTAGGTCTGGCTTCCTTTGAATCTTCTACGTCTGGTGAATTGTGGAAAGTATCTGCTCTGATTGCAGTATCCCAGGCCTCATCTTTACACGAGATCTTTATCAAATATATTGTTGGGCATATCTGCTTGTTTCATAAGGGCACGTAAAGAGAGACATAAGAGGTTTTTCATTTGGCTGTTGTAAAACATTAAGGAGAATGTTGGAGAATTCAAATGAAAGGTTTATGTCTACATGACATTTTGCTGGGAGCACTGGTCATAGATCTAACCATTTTTCAGTCCACTGTGCACGAGATTTTTTGAAGCTATTGGTATGAAACTCTACCTCAGTAAAGAAAGGGATGTAATTTGGGAATGCTCTGTGCTTAATTAATGATCTTAAGTTTAGAATCAAAATAGGCACCTGTGATTCTTCCTTCATGCTTGCATCTCTCCTAGTTCTTCCTACCTCCTTCTTTAACACCCCTGCGACACCTCTAAAACATTGTATTAGTTTGTTGAAGGGGGTGGGTTCATCAAAACAGCTTTTACAGCATGATTTTTATTTCCTTCAGATACTTTTAGGAAAGATCTGGGCAGGGAAAGAAAGAATTAGGCTGCTATTATTGTTTATAGAACTGACAGAAATGGTTTGAAAGTGACTTGGGGTAAAATTTCCTTTTCTTCTGAGAAAATTTTGCTTCTGATATTTTTTTTCCCTGTTCGCATGATAAAAAGAATGTATGTGATGGCCTGAAAAGGTCAAGTAGTTAATATCCGTGAAGTACTGGTTGTTACGTATTTTGTGATGTGGTTGCAAAACAAGAAAGAGTAGAAATGCTGAATATACCAAATAGCCAGGATGTCAAATAAGATCCAGTAATACTCAGTAAGTTTGATTTTGAAGGCAAACTCCAATCCAGAAAAGTGATTTTCTTAGCTATTGATCTGAAAGCGTCTCCTACAACAACCCTTAAACGATAATAGTTAGCGAGGAATGATGAATGTCTGCAGATGACAGTAATTTCAGGTAAGATAAGGACTACTCCGGGCTATAAATCAGATTTACTTCATGGGAACTCACTATAGCCTGAAGAAGAAGCTGTTTGAGGATAAATTTCCATACTTATCAATCGTGGCTGTCATGATCTTTCAAATCCAGCTGCTGGAAATTAGTTGGTGGAGGCAGAAGCAGATAAACAACAATGTGGTTGGCACGGTCTCTGTTTTCTGTGTGACTGGTGGGTTTCTAAGTCCTTTTCCTTCCCATTCCCCGCAGTGTGTTGCAGTGGGGAGCAGTTTATCATTAAGCTAAGAGCTCACGTCCAGTCCTGCATTTGGCAGAGTCTGCGAGGCCACCGAGGTGCGTGGCCGTGCCACGGAGCAGGCTGCTGCAGTCCCTTTCACCGGCGCGTTTGCAGGTGGAGCCGCGTGCGGCCGCCTGCCCAGCTACCCCCTGAATGTGGAAGCACCAGCTTCCGAATGTGGGAGCACTCGGAAGCACCGACTCCTTAATGCTCACGGGGCTGGAGGTTCGTGCCGGGCACGCTGCTGAGCGTGGAGGATGAGTTCCTAGCAGCGTGCAAAAGGGGCGAGGGGAGGGAAGGCTTGGCAAAGGTCAGAGGAAGCACACGGAGGCCAACAGTGTTGGAAATCACTGCTGGAAAATCCATGAGGCTCTACCTGCCTGCAAAACTAACTAAAACAGTTTTAATTCGAGGGAGAGAAATTGAAAAGAAGCTGTGTGTGTTCAGCAGCATCATCGACAAATCTGAATCCTGGGCCCAAAAAGGGATTGTAAAAGTGAGCAGAAAGAAACTGCAGGGAGACACATGCAAGAACAACTGACGTACAAACTCACACGCGTGGCAGGTGCAGCTCGCGTGTCCTCCCCGGAGTACAGCATCCAGCAGGCTGTAATGGGGGTCATGTGGGAGAAGCGGGTATTAGCTACCTAGCAGGTATCACAATTTTTTACTGGAAATAAAAGAATAATTTCTGACTTTATAGCTTAGAAAGAAGGAAGATTACAAAGACACAGACTACACTATTTCAGTAAAATTCCATGTTTTTGGAGGGCGTGCAGTGCTATCTAATAGAGTTCAGTGTGTCTGAACTAAAAACTGCTGAATTCCATGCTCTTTCTTTGGAGTTGCAACAGAATTTGCTGAATTCCCTCTGAGCAAGTATAGAGTAGTTGCTGCTCCATGAGTGTCAGTAAATGTTGCAAGTTTGCACTGTTTTGCACTTGCAAATTTGAAGATAAATGCAATAGAATTAAAAGTATCAGTAATGGCTTTATAATTGAAATAGTATAGGCATTAGAGGGACACAGGGTGTTAGCAATCATATTAATTATTTGTTTAACAAAAAGACAAAGTAATAAACCTAAAAATCAGAAAGCTTAGTTGTTCACCTGCAGATCTAGAGGGACATTTTGAAATAATTTCTCTCGGCCTCATCCTCAGGGTGATATTATCTGTGTCTAATTGTTTCCCCTGAAGGAAATGGGGCAATCTGAAATTGCAGGTAGCACACAGCAGTGGCAGGGGTGGGAACAGCCTCGTTTCAGCAGCCTCCCCGAGCCTGCCCCGCCAGCGCAGTGCAAGGGGCAGTGCTGCAGGAAGGGTCAAGACACGTGGAACTGCATCCCTGTTAGGAGCACGATAGAGTTTATTAGTTAGTCACCTGTGCTCCGAACAGATCAGCTGTCCGGGAGAGCAAGCGGAGGAGCGCGGACCCTGCGAGCTGCCAGGGGCAGATCCCTGCGGGGGTTAAATAATAATCACCCCCTTCCACGGCAGTGGCTTGGACACAAGCACAGCTGCCTTGTTGACGGTGCCGTTTGTGCAGAAGGATGAATATGCTGGTTTGTTTGATTCGTTTTCCCATGTAAATGCAGGATCATAGTTCCATAGAGCTCTTGTAGGAACTGGTGCACTTTGCTGGTGAAGCTGGCGTGGTGACGTTCTTGGTCAGGGCATCGATTCGATCCGGGTAGGTATTTGCCACGTGGGTGGCCAAGAGGGGCAGCTCTTGCCCTGGGGCCGCGCGCGCCTGGCCTGGCGGGGCGAGGGGCACAAGGGCTGGGTGCGGGGGAGCTGCGGCTGGTGGGAGCCGCACACGGGGCCCCCGGGAGCTCCCCGAGGCCGGCCTGCCTGTGACTGAGTGAGCTGGGCCTGCTTAGCGTGGAGAAGAAGGCTGAGAGGGGATCTGATTGACAGGCATAAGTTCATGAAGGGAGAATGCAGGGAGGAAGGGGCCAAGCTCTTCTCAGTGGTGGCCAGTGACAGGACAAGGGGAAAAGGGTACAAGTTGAAACGCAGGCAGTTCCATCTCCATGTGAGGAGGAACTTTACAGTGAGAGTGACAGAGCCCTGGCACAGGCTGCCCAGGGAGGCTGTGGAGTCTCCTTCTCTGGAGGTCTTCCCAGACCTGCCTGGATGCCACCCTGTGCTCTGGATATCCCTGCTGGAGCAGGGAGGTTGGACTGGATGATCTCTAGAGGTGCCTTCCAACTTTAAACATTTTGTGATTCTGCACACAGGTTCACTGCACTGGTTTGGGTAGAGGCTGGACGCGGGGGGATGCTCCGATTTGCAGCGTCGGGCTCCTTCCAGAGCTTGGAAGTCACTTGTGTGTTGCAACAAGCGCCAGTTCAGGCCTGCCGGACTGCTTTGCTTCCTGCTCCTCCAGAATACTCCAGGAGCTGGAGTAAGAACGGAGCCTTTACAGAGCTCTGACAAATTTCATCTCATTTCATTTTGGCACTCAGGCCAAGTGGCAGAGCCGCTTGTGCGCCAGAAGAGGACTGTGTCTGTGGAGCTGAGCTAACGCTCGCAGCAGTGACAGGCAGGACTTCCTCCTGCAGAGCTGCCGAGGGAGGGAGCCGCTGGGGACGGGCTCCCATGGGCAAATCCCGGCCCCCATGCGGCGGGAGGACACGGAGCGGTGCTCAAGCCCACGGCGGGCTGGACGGGACGCTGCATGGGGATGCTTGGGATGCCTTGGCAGGAGGTAAGGAGAAGCGTGGTCGTGGCCCTGCTGCTCTCCTGCTCTTATAGGAGCAAGGCCGCCTCCTGACGCGAGCTCTGCGGGTGTGAACTGAGCAAATCAATACCCTGCACCCGCACACTGCACTGTGAATGCTACAGGAGTAAGCACCTTATCCCCACAAATGATGGGAACAAAGGGTACCATGCAGGAACGGGGAGACTTGCATTGTATGTGCTTTAAAATGCTCTCTTCTTGCCTCCTCCTGTGAATTTATGGATCTAAATGTGACATCATTTCTCCAGATTCCAGAGAATAGAAGAGAAAAACAATGAGCTATGTGTTCTGGTTAACTAATTGGACTAGTTAAAAACCCACCGCTGCATGGATTGGTTTCTCTGATGGGGTGGGTTTTGCACTATTTTCTTTGCATGCTGGAGATGGACTGCAGCCAGGGACAAGATGTTGGTCAAGCTAAGTGGTGCGTTTGTGGGGTCGGGAGCTTTCCTGGTGCCAAGCTCTTTGAAGCATTAAGAGTTTGTGGACGTGATCTACCAGCCCCCGGAACTGGATCAGTGACAGACTGTCCCTTCTTCCCCTGCTTCTCTTCCCTGTCCCCATCACTAGGAATGCAGAGGGACATTCACCTTTCCTTTCTGCAGCGTTGCACGTGGCTGTTTGCAGAGACTGCTCGGATATCTTCCTCTAGCAAACTCAGTAAACTCCACTACTGGATGCATCATACCAACTGGCAGGGCAACAACCTCCAACCAGCAAGGATTTTTAGGTTCTTCACTATCATGTTGAAGCAGAGCTTTGCAACTCAGTGCCAAGACCGAGCTCTGTTGTTTTTAGCTAATCTCAGTTTTAGCTAATCTCTCCCGAGATGACGGAATCCGAGACTGGCTGAGGTTGGAAGGGACCCCTAGGGATCATCCAGTCCAACCCCCTGTTCCAGCAGGGACACCCAGGGCACAGGGCGGCATCCAGGCGGGTTGGGAAGGTCTCCAGAGACGGAGATGAAGCCGCTTTGCCGCTGGGAACAGCGTCGGGCCAGGCCGCTGCCCCCTCCAGGCCAAGCCCTGCCAGGCTGGGCCCAGCCGTACAAATCTGCGCCTATGACAGGGGATCTGTGCTACGAGACCGCTTACCAAAAGCTACAACAGCCGTAAAAACTACCGAGTTTTTACCAAAAGAAGTTACAGCAGTTGTAGAAACTGCCGAGCGCAGCGTGTGCCTGCGTGAATCCCCGCGTGGCCCGCGGGGATCGAGCCTGGCGGAGCGGCCGCCGCGCTCCCGCAAGGCTGAGCGAGTGTTTGCAGGACTTGCTGGGTGTGTGAGGATGGAAATAGTGCGTGGTTTGTGGTAAATTGCAGTCATTTGTGACTTCCTGTCTTGCCGTTCCCACTGCAGGAGAGATCAGCACCCAATTTTTCCTTTCCGTACGTCAGTGTAAATCAAGATTAATACCGCTGAAATCTAATCACAAGCTTGAAACTAGGAGGAATGAAAAGCAAATCAGGCTATAAACTATTTGGTTTTTATTTTTAAATAGCAAAATTAATGCTGCCGCTCTGCACACACGGTGACCTGCAAAGTACTAGCTCATGCATTACTAATATATCCCCATTTAAATGCAGATTTTTGCTCCTAACACAGAACTTCAGGGAAAACCTCCCCAGATAAACTGGTAGTAAGATACCAAATGGTAATTCAATATTTCACTATAACTTAGTGTTTCAGCTTATTGATCTTAATTTTCTATCATTTTGATGCACTGTTTGCCTAGGGGGAAAGAGGCTTACATTCATTATAATACAGCTTTTAATTAATTATTTTGATATTGCAAATACCCGTGCCAGCAGTGGCGATCTGCTTAGATACTCTTGTCCCTGTTTCTGTTCCTTGAGGGAAGCCGGCAAGGTGTGACTTTGCATATCTTAGGGAATACTGGAGATAGGAGACACTGCCGGGAGTGTGAGAAACGGCACGGATGACAGCGCAGGGCCCCCTCTCTGCTTGTGGCCAGGGCGGTTTTGTCCTCGGGGCACCCGGTCACAGCAAGACCCTGGTCTGTGGGTGAGGGTCCCGTCGGGAGGAGCCCTTGTGCTGTGCTGCTGAACTGCAGGGGTTGCCAAAAGCATCTCATTTGGTGCAGCTTGTAAGGAAACACCGTGGGGTTTCTGAATAGAGAGCCCAGGCGGGAGCGTTCCCAAGGCACTGGCCCGCCCGATCCGCTTTCTTCACCACGTCTGCCCCGTGGTAAGGAAGGACTTGTCCCACCTCAGCCCTTTCCACCCCAGCCACTAGATACTGCAGTTTAAGGCATCTCTGCTGCCTTTTTTTTTTTTTTTTCCTTGTGGTACAAATGTAGAAACTAGTGCTAAGGGCCAGATTTTTCAATTAACCACTTCAAATTAATGTTGTTATTTCCTCTTACTATATAGGATACTACAACAGGAAGCTTCTCCCCTGTATAGGTCAGGCTGGGCCACTCTCAAGACTTCCTTGAGTGCAGCTTACGAGCTGTGTGTTAGATCTTAATGTAAGCTCTTTTCTGTGAGCATTGTATTTAAACATCTTAAATAGTTTAGTGAAGTCATAGGAATAATATTTATGAGCCTACTAGAAAATAAATCAAGAATTGGAGATATAAAGAGGAGTCACCTGATATTGAGAGTTTTTTTATAGCACCTAACAATAAGTACCAATATACTTCTAATTAAATAAAAATAGTGTCCGTGCTATTTACTGTTTCCAGTCTGAAAGGCCGTGGCACACAGAAAACAAGTCAGCAGCAGCAAATATCACAGCAAAGCTTAGATCTAATTTTCAGCACTGTCAACTAGAATATAAAACTCCCAAGCGTGACAGAGGTATAAATAGAAAAAGGGCTTTCAAAATAAATTTTCATTTTCGTTCTCGTTGTTGGCAGTGGTTTTGGCTGCTTAATACATGGCTTAATTACCTACACGGTGCATTTGGTTCACATTTCCAGACTTTGTTCTGGCAACCGTGAGAATTGCCAGCTTTCAAAATCCTTCCCTCTGAGAGCCACATTTCCATATGTCCTCAGAATGCCATGTATGAAAAGTAAATAAATAAATCAATAAGCAAAAAACATGCAAGCGTCAAGGGAACTGCAGTGACACAGCGGAAGAGGGCTGCCCGGGGTTAGTAAGATCTCCTTTGACAGGTAGTTTGCTCAACAAAAGAAATAGCTGAGAAATGTATCTGTAAACATATTGATCTTTGTGATTATGCTCTTTTTGAAAACTCATCAAGTAGCCTTTCTCTAAATTACTTCCAACCTTCTGAAATTTTGCTGGATTCAACCACCCGCTACATGAAGTGAAAACTGCTAAAGAGGTTCCTCCACAACAGCATCAAAATAAGTCCTGTCCGTGTTCATAAATCCAGAGTCAGGAAGACTTCAAAGGACTATTTTTAGTTGCAGTTTCAGACCTGATAAATAAATAAAACCCCACCTGTAACCCCCCGCTGTTTTCTGGGGAGGCCTGGCCACCTAGACTCAGCACTAAGACATGCTGACTTTACAGATACAGAGTAATGAAAAATAGTGGGGCTACAGTGGAAGAGCTGGGTAGTATATTTTTTTCATGAGCAGTTTATTATCAGTAAACATAGTTCCAAACCAAAGCCCTAAGCGAAATTTTAGCTTAAAAACAACAAAAAAGTAACACAGTTGGAAGTGGGAAGAGCTTGTCATTTTCAAAGAAATCACTTCTGTTTTATCCAAAACAATTTAATTACTTTAGAAGTCGAGAACAATTTTACTGGGGTCTTTTCCAGATTAGAATGAAAATATATCACAGTCTGAAATCCTTTATTAAAATCATTTCTTGTAGCCAGCCAAACTATAACCATTAATGACTGACATAGAAAGATTGCTTCCGTTGGACTGTATTTCATAGCAAAGCAATCTTAACAGCAAGGAGAGTAAGTTTAGGGGGTAATTTTTCTAAGGGGCAAGCTACTGCTAGGACTCAAATTAGTCTGAAAGACAGAGAAAGAAAAGGAGAGGCTGAGGTGGGAAGCTTGGTGACTTCCCACTCCTTTGGCCTTGCAGTCATTGGGTCCCGCTGCACGACACGGTAAGAAGTTTTCCTGGAAGCAGGAAATAGGCACCTGCCTTTCTTGGCATTACCAGCTTAAACTTCCTTTTCCAAATTAATTCCTGTGCACGGATTGCATTGCAAGTGTGCCTCTTTAATTATGCTAGCCCAAACGGGGGCGGCTTGTGAAAGCAAATGATTTGGGTTTGTCCAAATTGAGCCGTGGGAAGCAGCAATATTGTTCTCTAGTTTTTGTCTTTTTCACTTGAGCGTTTCAAGGGCTGTTCCTCGTGCAGAACACAACCTGGCTGAGAAAGAGAAAAGGCTCCATCTAGCGGGCAAGAATTTTTAATATTAAAAAAAAAAAAGAAGAAGTTTTCACTTAATTCTGCATGCAAAGATGTACTTCTAGCTTTTGTTTCACTAAGCTGCCCTGTTGTTCTTAACCGTTGCCCTTGTTTCACACACAAAGTCGAAGCAGTTGGAATTAATTATTCTGAGAGCCATAAGCACAAAGCAATAAATGTTCCTAAATGTGTGGGCTTACGCAGGAAAGAGAGATTTTTATCCACAGACTTCGGGATCATTTTTTTCTGCTACAGCTTTAACACACAGCATCCCAAAATGGGCAGCCAAAAATGGGTATTTTAAGTGTGTGTCAGTACATACATTATACCATTTAAAGTAATTAACTGCTTCAAAGTTACTTGAAATGTGTTTACGAATTGATCACAGAACTTCATACAGTCGTATTTTGGGAATATATTTACACAGGGAACTTTTTCCATGTGTTCCCACTCTTTAGTAAGTAATTTACCAGTGAGCTGTGAAACCAGATTCCCTGGGCCTCAGCTTCAGGCGAGGCAAAGTCAGAACCACCTCTGCTGTCCCGTCCCGAAGGGCGAAAGCTAAAGCTCATTTGCCCAGAAACCCATCTACTTACCATGTTAGGTCCAAAATCATCCCAGTAAAACCTAGCTCCTTGATTTTAGGCACATAATTGATCTCACACTTTATTTTTTTTCCTTCTAAACTTCTGCACTGCATTGCAGTTATGCTTAAAAAAAAAGCCAAAATATTCAAATAGCAGGAATCCTAAATTGCTTCAAGAATTTTAAAGCAGTAGCGATGTTTAGTCATTATCCTCTCACTTCAAGCAAATACAGATAGCTGATTAAACCTTTTCTTTTTCCCCTTTTATGTTTCAGGCTAATAACTGGAGCGGGAGGGGGAATAAATAGCTGCAAGTGCAGATTTGGCAGAGCAGACCCTGAGCCCCCAAGTCTGCCCTGCCTTTTGTGCTCTTTTCAGGCCCTGCTCATTTTCAAGCCATGCAGCATGGCAGAATCAGTCCCCACTCTGCCATTTACATACCCTGGTGGACAGCACAACATGCATTATACTAAATACACAAGATAATTGGCCCATGTTCAACTCCACAGTTGAAATACTCTTCTCTTGCATGTTCCCAAATCAAGCTTTAATTGATACACGTCTCTCTGGATCTCCATCGGTGCTGGGCCGTTTACTAGCGGATCCAGAGGAGACTCTCCAGTTTTAAGGGGCACTTGGACAGTCCTGACAGACCTTCAGACACACTTGCTGCTCTACCTAGACACTTCTGCCCAGCTGCAGCTTTCCTCGTATCCGTCATGGAAGTGTAACCCTCAGTGCCATCAGCTAATATGGCCTGTCATTTGGCTTGTCTTAGAGACTTAAAGAACTCTTGGAGTTCTTACACTAAACCTTTGTACAAGCAAAAAATAACACGGAGCTTTAGAATGTCTGTGGGATAGCCCACAAGTTTACAAAATGCAAGAGTGTCTCTCCCTTCAAAAGGAAGGAAATGCCAGGTAGAACTTCAGGGATGACTCCAAGTTACAGTTACATAGCTGTGCGATGCAGTCCTCTCCTAGAGCGGACAGTGGCTACTTGCTAGGAGAACACTGCTCTGTTTCCTCTGCTCGTGGACACGTACCTGATCATGGACACCTACCTGAGCACACACAGTACAAGAAGAGGCAAGTCCACATCACTCCCAAAGGAAAGCTGCTAAATGCTGCCACTTTTAGTTCCTGGCCTTTGCTCCAGAACTGTTCACATCTTAAGAGGCAATAGCCTTGCTACTACAAGCCAAAGTGAAAACAGTGTTTGCAGGTGTAGCAAGATCCTCTGCCTCACCTCCCTGCGAGACCCTCTCCAGCAGCCCTGCTTTGGCTGATGCAAACGAAATACAAACTTACAGATGTGAAACTCTGGGGAGCATTCAACAATATGATTTTTAATAATCTGCTGCAAACGCAAAAGCTAACTTGGGGATTAACTATTAATTTCTTCTCTCCAGAGGTCATTGCATAAAGTTTTCTACAAGCTTTCCAATAAGTATCTAAAATCACTATCTCAGATGCTGTTTATCTGGGGTGGTCAGCTGCTCTATTCTTTCCTTGAGGAGGGGAGGCAATCTTTATAACAGACAAATGCTGATAATGGTATTTGTTTCAAGAGCACCGTGTCTCTCCTCTCTCGTTTCTCACAGCAAACCACGTGCTGAAGTTTGGAACGCTCGTCAGTACTTCCAACACGTACGACCACTCTGGGACGGTAACGGTCGAGACAGACAAGCCTTTGCTGTGGACAATGGCTATCAAGGAGTAAGACGAGCTACAGCTGCCTTTTCTTACCTGACTGCCTTCAAATTGCTGCAAAAATGCACTGGACCTAGACAGCAGAACTGTCCCAAGGGCAAGAATCATGCACTGATTTTATGTAGTGAATGGAAAAAAAGCCTGAAATAAAAGTCAGTTGAGATCAAATCAAGTTTAGCTGCAGTGACCGACTACATCATTCTGGTATCTCATACTGTCCGCTTAAAAAAACCACTCGTGCTGTCAGCCACTATGATGACAAACAGGTAAGAATGGGTGTAAAAGGAAAACTACTGCTGCTAGGTGGGTCAGTACTGATTATTTTCACAAAGCACTTTGGTGCAGCACTGAGCTTTTTTTTCCCTGCTTTTGCACAGTAAAGTGTTTCCACAAAAAGGTGATAATGTAAGCACAGTTAATCTCATTTTCCTGTTCTGCTTCATATTATGTATACACATGTTGCTGAAGATTTCCCAGAGGACTAGTAATTTAACCTTTCTACTTACAAAAGCAAGCTAGTGCACTGAAGAAGCTCCAGTTCTGTTGCAATGCCAGTATCAAGCATCTCCCACTATCGAGTACTGTTAAAGGTCTGCACTAAAAGTACAAGTGTAATACCTAATTATTACTAAAATTACTGAAAAATTACATTAATTTTTGGAGGTGAGCTTGCTAACCTCCTTTTGGAGAGAAAAGAAGTGCTAGCATAAACCAGTTTTGGTAGTTTTCATTTCTAAATAATTTAATAACTAGCAGTGCAGTGGTCTTACACCAGTATCCAAAACCCATCACTAAGAGGGTATGCCCCATCCAACAGTCTGAAGTTTGTTGCTTATCTGAAAGACTGTTTAATATCTCTGAAAAAATAAGTTACATTTAAGCTGGAAGTTTTAGTAACAAAGTAGATTTCTTATTCTTTTCCTGTAAGTCAAAATAGGAATCAGAGTTGCCGGTTCCTGTTTTGAGGGGAAGGTTTGGGGCATTTTTTTTTGTATCATCTGTTGTTGGTTTTTTTTTTTAATCTCAAGTACTGTAACACAGTGCAAAATAACTTCCAAATGCAGACATAAGTTTGGGGTGTTGTTGGTGACTCTATAGATGAAGGTAAGAATTCCAGTTGATAGGTTTTTAACTTACGCCTTGGACACTTAAGGTAACGCTGTTCTCTTGCTTCCTACGTTTACTGGAACAGTGCTGTTTACTAAGAGGAAAATTAAGCACTGAGCTAGGCGGCTCAGAGAACCGGCGCAGTCTCCATCCCCGGAGGGTCTCAGTACCTGACAAAGCCCTAGACCACCTGGCCCGAGCCCTGAGCCAGGTTTGAGCAGAAGGCTGGACTCAGGACTTCACAGATCCTTTCGGCCTGAGCGACTCCAGCACAATAAAAATAAGGAACACGGAAGACTCTATTGCTAAAGAGTCTAATGTAGACAGATGTAAAGTTGAAACCAGAGAAAAATCTCAAGAATGTTTGAAATCCCAAACTGTTTAATAACAGTAAACAAGTTACAAAGTTGTGAAGTTTTTGGAGCAAGCATCCCAGAATTCCTGATGATTGTTCAGCCGCCACTGTTGAGAGAACAGAGTACGCAATTTCAATTAACAAAGTGGTTTTTAATCCCATTTTAAGTCTAGGTTAGCCCCCAACATTGCTTTGCTCAGATAAACACTAGGACGACTAAAGCTTGGAGGGTAAGGATCTTGCAGGCACAGGTCAGCTGAGTTTACGGGCACAGCACAGTATTTTGCCTAATGTAGTATTACAAAAGCTACTACACCTGCTCTGAAGAAGGTGAGCAGCTTTCATCAAGACTGTTAAAATGTCTGTACTGTGGCTGCCAATCCACTGAACAGTCTGTGATTCTCAAAGTTATTTTACAGAATGCTGTTATATGTAACACACAAAAAAAGGCATCAGCTATGTCTATTTTATTAGCTGAAACAATACAAGTTTTGTTCTGTGCATTGCCTTCTTCCAACACACAGAGTTTTCTGTGTTACTCTCCCTGTGTGTGTTTTGGAAACCCAAATTATAAATTAGAAACAGGAGGAAGATGCAAGATCCAAAGGTAGCTGTTCTGTGCATAACACAGACTCAGTAACAGAGCACAGAATATTTGATACTCAGTTTTGAAGCAGATGCTCGTGGAGAGACTGGAAAACTACAGGTCCAATATTGTGCAGCATGCTAAGTAACTAACCTGAAATTAATGGCCTACTTATTAATCGAGTTCTTTGAATATTTATCGAGTAATGAATGTCATATTACAATGCAATGCGAAATCCACGGATACCAGAGTGGCATGGATCCGGTAGGGATCTGAAAACCTTTGCTTTGAACTGGAATGATAAAAGCCAATGCAAAACATGGTGAAACTGAAACTTGCTATTTACTTACACAATAATGTTGTTAATTGGGATGTGGATCAATTTGACAAAGAAGCCAATAAATCCCATTATTGCAAAGCCTATTGCTGTCGCCATCGCAATCTTCTGGAACTCTGCAAAGCAAACCCAAACGGCACTCGGTGAGGAAGCCAGCGCGGGGCATGCAGGAGACCGGGGCAGGCCCTCTCCACAGAAAATGGTTAATGCAGAGGGAAGTTTAGGTGCAGGGCACATCAAGGTTGAGAAACAAATAGACTTGCTCAGAGGAGAGAGAAGATGCTGAGAGGGGGAAAAAAATGCTGCTTTCTTCAAAACACAGCTGATTTTTTTTTTTTATTAAGACTGAATTAGAAACACCCACAGTCTGTAACAATTTATGAAAAAGATATTCCATAACTTTTGTCCACATTCATTGATCCCAAAAACAACCTCCAACACATGTACCAACCCAAAAAAAAACATTTTCCACAACCATAGAGAACATCAAAGGAAATTCTCAACATTTGATTACATCCAGACCTATAAATGCATTAAAAACTGGAGAACTGCCCGAGCTTAACTTTCTCATGGGAAGCAGAGAAGCAGAAACGTAAAGGAATCCCCCGTGGCAGCAAGGCCCAAGCTGCAGCGAGCAGCGGGTGCTGCAGTACGAGGAGCTCTACCTTTCCTGTCGGGCTTGGTGCACCTCTTCACCAGGCGTATGGAGTCCTTCACAAACTGGCGGCTGGGCTCCACAAACTGCATTACCTGATCCATGACTTCCTGCCAAGACGGAACAGGCTGGGAGTTAGCAATGCCACGTGTAACGAGAGAGCGGCGTTTCTACAGAAGCGTAAGGAACAGTAAAGCGCAACACTTGTACAAGATTTTATAAAAGAGTTTGTAAAAGATCTGTTAAAAAAAAAGAAAATCCTGAGGTTATTTCAAATCTCATATTCCAGTATAATATAATCAGAGCTTGAAAAGACAGTCGCACTGTGCACAAATTTATATATAATACATATATACATATATATACACACACATAATACATACACACAATACATATACAATATACACACACACAATACATACACACACACAATACATATATACACACACACACACAATACATATATACACACACACACACATAATGCATATATATACACACACACATAATGCATATATATACACACACACATATAATACATATATATATATACACACACACACACACA
>VZSG01000022.1:322997-369765 GCA_013398315.1 Nothoprocta pentlandii | reverse complement strand
GTTTGGAAGACCTGAAGAGTGAGAGCACCTGGAAAATTTGTGTCTGTGTTAATGTGTTAATGATAGATGCAACATCAAGAGACAGGGACTGGAGACTGAAGTGACAGCCCAGACGGTGGGTGGCACAGGTTTCTAGAGAGCAAAAGCAGTTTAGGGAAGGTAGCCCAGAATACGTGTGCTCCCCTCAGCTAGCAGATGTACTGGATCTGAGGAGTAAATAAAGAAAAAATCAAACGCTTAATAGCATTTTGTACTGGCTTTAATAGGATTAAAACAAATAATATGTATTAATGCAGCTGCTACAGGCAGCTGCGATTGTTCTTACTCTTAGCTGCATCTCAATTCTTGTTTGCTCCTTGTTGCTTTGTGTGCTCCTTGTTACTTTTAAGTTGGCAGTTGTTTTCCTGTGACAGTCCATATCATTCATTCTCGCTTCCTGGGCCCACCTAGCCAAAATAATAAGAAAATTGAGTCTAATAAACGACAGCCTCCAAAAAGTGTTTTCCTCCTGATCTTGCTGTAGTTAATAGCAACAGATAACCCAGGCTTGTGACTTCCATTACGGTTTCCGTCTGAACATTTGCATGATAAAACTAAAGGTGACAGTAGCACTGTCAGTAAATGCTAATTATGAACTCAGATGAAAAAAAAAGCCAAATGAAAATTGGAAATATTCTTAACCTTAAGTTTTCTTTTTCTCCCCCTGAAGACAAAGCCTGATTAAAAATGAAGCAATAGCTTTCCCTTTGCAGAAGCAGAGTGTTTTATGTCAGGAGAGCACCTTTCAGGTGCTGTGCCCCGTCAGGTTGACGGTGGCCCCGTCCGCTTCAGGCCGAGCGACGGAGCCAGCGATGGGTTCGGCGGCTGTGGGCGAGCAGGTGAGCGACGTGGCGCTCCTCTCAAAGCGTTGGGTGGCAGCCCCACGTGTAGAGGCAGCCCCACGTGTAGAGGCAGCCCCACGTGTAGAAGCAGGTCTCGTTTTGCTTTCTTGTGGCAAACCTTGCGCTGATGTCGTTGCCCGAAGCCTGTTTTCTTCCTGTGCTGTTTTCCTGGACCTCGTGCTCAGCTGGTGGCTCGGGAAGGACGGCTCCGGCTGCCGGTTCCGCGTGGCCCAGCTGAGCTGCCCCCTGCTCCTGCCACCACCACGGGGTGATTTGTCTCCGCAAAGCCTCTCTAGCCGTGCTGAAGGAGGAGTGAAGGTGGCCGTGACGGCCTCTCTGCTCCTGCATCGTGGCAGCGGCTTTGGGGAAAGGTGGGAAGTCCTGCAGCGGGAAGGCGGCCGGAATGTCCCCTGCCTTTGGAGGCTGGGAAGAGGCCGCTCGTTGGGCTTTTACCTGCTGTAAAACCGAGTCAGGCTCCGCAGGAAGGGAGCCGGGAGCTGCTGCTTGTGACAGTGGGGACCATCTGCCGGGGAGGCCGAGTGAGCAGCTGACAGGAATGTGGAGGGACGGAAGAGAAGCTCTGCCAGGGAAAACAGCCATCGCCTGGTTTCCCTTTTTTTTTTTTTTCCCCCCCTCCATCTTTTCCACTGCAGATCTGTATAAGCTTGGTGCCTGCCTGTGTTTGGTCCTGCTTGCAGGGAAGGGGCCGTTTGCCTGTGGCTCAGATGCAGCTTCTGTGGCTGCACGTTCCTCCGCGCCGCCGCCGTCCGTGGGGTTTGGCCAAGCGCCCGTGCCAAAGCCGGCGGGTCACGGGTCTGACCCCGCTGCTAAACAGAGGATAACCTAAGAGGATCCATAGGAGCTTTGCCGTGGCGGGACTGAACATCGTTTGGGGCAGGTTTTGTGGCCATAGGAATTGGTTTTGGACTTCAGGAAAGTGGAACTGCTAGAATTACAGAGCTTTTCTTTAAGCCACGTTTTTCCTACTCTTTCAAATAGTTTTTTAAACAACATTCTCCCGTCTTTATTTCTACCCTCACACATCACTATAAGGATTATCCTAGAAATATTTTGAATAGATTATTTTATTTGGTTGGTTGGTTTGGGCTGGTTTATTTTTTAGGTGCTCGGTGTGGGGAACCTTGACAAGTCCTAGTTCAGCCAGCACAGATGCAGTAACTCTAAGCTGCAGGGCCTTTAAAGAGGTCTTCAAATGTTGGTCGTTAGAGAAGCAGTCCAGCTCGGGCAGACGCTGGGTGCAGCCTCCTCCTCGTGTGCATGTGGCCACGTCTGCAGGAGAGGGAAATGTTTGGCCAAAGGATTTCCTTTGGGGAATGCAGAACCCCGTGGCCTGGAGGAGCCGGACAGCTGGCACTGGAAAGCCATGCCAGTAGGTAGTTCCCTTTGCCCTCTCCAGATCCGTACATCTACGGCACGGAAAACTTGGGCTCCTCAGCCTCCCTCTCAAAGAACTTCCTTCTGGAAATGTCTTTTCCCTGTGCAGCTGGAATAAGCTGCATCTCATCTGTAACGACCTGTTCGAGTCTTAACTCATGAGAAGAAATTGGGAGGTCTTCTGCTCAGTTGGTACAAACGTAATCCCACAGCTTTTTGAGTCCCAAATTGCCAGTGGTTTCCTAACCTTTTCAGTAACAGGGGCAATTGGAGCAGACCCTGAAATATTTGTAATCCTCATTCCTCTGGCTTCCTTTCCCTGTAAGATAAAAATCAATTACTTGGATGACTGCAGAAAAGAGCAGAAGCCTGCAAGATGGTGTTGGTTTAAAAAATAAATATCTAAGGATCTAGCACTTCACTCCGTGATGCCTTTATTGCCCAGATGTCACTTCCTCTTAATCATGGAGTTATAGTGTTGTAAAACTGTTCAGAATGTTGGAGTAATCAGATTTAGGAAAATTCAAGAGTGAATTTTGCTAACACCACAATAAATATGTGTCTGTTCTGTAAATCCCGAGCCAGGCCAAATGCTTTCTTTAATAATTAGGTGGAAACATTTCAATGGCAGCTTCCCTGCAGTTTGGCAGGCAGCAAGAGCCCCAGGCATTTTTTTAATTAGCACCTTTTTGAAAGTGTTAGCTAAATTAGTCAAGTACAAAAAAAAACAATCATGCCCAAATTGCACTTTAAACCTTGTGTCTGCCTCGATGTGTGGACACGCTGCTGTCCTCGTCATGCTGTTCACTGGATGCTGCTCACGTGTCTCAGCCCCCACAAAAACAGGGCACATCATCTCAATGAGATCTGGCATACCCTAATAAAATCCCCCCTTTTCTTTTTTGAAGTGCCTGGCAGCTGTTGGGTCCTGACATTTCTAATATTGCGCTTTGTCAAGTGTAGTCAACTGCACTTTTCCTCATTACCTGCAACAGAGACCCCGAGTTTGACATTGTGCATATTTCATGGGTTTAAACCATTAATTTTGCTTATTTGGGAGTTATCCTGCTGGAGGAAAGAAACCTGCTCTGGGTCCTTGGGAGCCGTTTTCCTGATTAGCACCTAGTCTGGAGACTAGCTGTGAAAATGGTGTCACAGGAGGTTGCTGTCCCCAGCTTTGCAGTTACCGCTTATATCTAATATTACATTCTTCTTGCAAAAAAACACAGGTGTCAGAAACTAATACTGTAAAATAACAGTCCATATGTGTCACAAATTGCATGGTGTCAATGACAAACATTATCTGACAGATTTTACTGGGCTCCTGCATGTGTTTTGAACCCTCTTCCGTATGAGTTATCTGAATTATTCCCCTTTCTACAAGTGCACACCTGAATTCCAGTCAAACTAATGAAACTTCCATTATTTGTCAGTGTTTTTCATATGTTACATATAATCTCTTCCCATTCTTTTTACCTCCACCAGGCCTGCACCCCATGCTCACAGCTGTTTAGCTCCAGATCAACCACACGCTTCCTTTTTGCAACCATTCCCTTGACCCACTCGCTTCTCACTCACTCCAGGCTTGACTTCTGCTGTGCAAGAAAGGGAGGGAGGAAACAAGGGAGAAGGTAGAATTTGTGTGATGTGGCGGGTCAAGACTAGGTAAGATTAACTTATCTTAATTCTAAGAGGAATTCAATTTGATTTTTGCAGCATGTAGAAGCACCACCAACTGCCTTGACTTCAGGAAGCTTCCAACCTCAGGCTCCTCATGAGTCCACCTTTACTGGCAGCGCAGTCTTCTGTGACCCTCACTTGCAGTGAGGAGGGGGATGTTCACCCTGCTGCTCACGTGGAGCCGGGAATGCTCCTGTGGATGCTCCCGTGGAGCAGGGAGAGTAGCGGAATGGTGCGGAGGGAGCTGCCGTGCGGAGGGAGCTGCCGTGTTCCTGCTGCAAAGCACCAAGCCGCCTGTGCCCAGGAAGGAGCCAGGGTCTGGGAAAAGCCTGTTCAGTGTGTCGCACCTGCAGGAGCAGTGGGGCTGCTCCGTGATTTCCTGCTGGGAATATGAGATGCAGAGTGTAATGTGGTAGAAAAAAGGAAAATTGTGTGTCTTGTGGTATAGTAAGTGTGAGTTGAGGTAACTTAGGAGCTGAAGAAAGGGAGAAAATGCAAGTTAAAGCAGCAATGGATGGGCTTACACTGTCAAGCTGATGAAATGTTTTTGTTTTCTTTTCTTCTGATGAGTCTCCTGCCAGACTCCTGTGCTCAGCTTATTCAGGCATGCGGCTCGCAAAGCGCCGTGCCCCTTGATTCGGGTATGGCAGCGGGATTTTGTGCCTTTGTCAAGTCATTCCCGTAGGTTATTTGGACAGCTCAACTAAAGGAAAGGAAATATCGGATCTTCCAGACCCTTCAGGTCTGCTTTGGTGTTTGCACATCTCTGTCTTTGGTGCAGGATGAAGGTGAAGTGGTTGGGATCCCAGCCCTGCGCCCCACCGAAGGTGTCTGCTCCCTGTGGTTGTGCAGACTCCTGTTATTCCCTTGGATGGCAGCGTGCCTAGGCCAGGACTGAGATTCCTACAGACCCCCATCGGCAGGAAACGGATAAACGTGTTGGCTGCTGAACAAAATGCAGTTAATTGTTAGTGAATCATTAAGCTATCAAAGCTATATTAAGTGTTGGGAAATGTGCAGCCTCTGCGTCTGCTGTAGAGGGTGTAGAGGTGTGGAGCCTAGTTTAGTTTAGCTTTGTTAATACTCAGCCTTTAAAATACAGAGACTGCATAATGAAAATAAGATTACATAGACAACTTTTTAATTTTAAAATTGTTGACAATCTGTAGCTTATCATGTTCAGAGACAGTGCTATTGAGTCTTCCAGCTTTCAAGATAAATGTAAAGTACGGTACACAGAAAATCCAAGATTCCTTTTTCTGCTCTTCCACTGCGGCTTGGAGCTTGACAGGAGTAGATGGGCCAGCTGATATGATGTATCAATCAAATCCAATAAACAATCTCTGTGAAGCTTTCCTGGACGGATGGGACTTGAACAGGCTGTGGAGCTTGCCAGGACTTGAGTAATATGGGGCCTGTGTAGCAATCCCTACACGTCCTCTCATAAGACAGTTTCAGGATGCCACGTTGCCAACAACCAGCTCTTTCCCAGATAGGTTCTCTGCATATTAAACCATCTGTAGTTTTTCTCTCATTTTTTTTTAGCCCAGAAAATTTTGGTTTTAAAAGACTTGCCTTTTAAAGATCTTCTTGCAGTGATTTCTTCCTTGCCTCGGCCGTGCGGCTGCCTCACTAGCTGTGGTGCCAGGGCACAGTTTTGTAGTTGCCTTTTGCCATCTCCCAGTATCAGAGGAGCAGCTTCTGTTTCAGAGAAGGGGCTTTGATTCAGTGTTCATATACTGTGTTCATCTGTGGGTCGTGCTGGCTCTGCGTGGGCAGGAGCAGCCACCCTTCCGTGGCTGTTAAACGTGAGGACCAGGCGGAGAAGCACAAGAACTTGGCATGGAAGCAGAGGCAAAGACACAGAAATTACTTGAAACTTTTAACATATTCAGACAGAGACACATAGGAAATACATTTGGAAATCTAAAATTTTCTCATATGCACCACATCATATATATATATATATAAAAGTGGATTGATATCCCATATGATTTTAAAATAGTCAGGATTATTTCTGCTTTATGACCTGTTCCGCCACTGTTTGGAAACAATTTTTGTTTGTTTACATCGGAGCTTAAGACTCACCTTGCAGCACTAGCAGGCTCCATTTCGCTACGGCAGCAGATGTGGGTGACATTTTATAGAGCATAAGCAAAGGCAGCTGTGAACTGCGAAGTCGTAATTCTGTCAGGGGGTCCTTGCTACTGTTTGTCAAAGTAAAAGAGCAAATCTTGAGTGATCAGTGTGTTTGACAGAGGTTTTTTTCAGGCCTGCATCACTGGATGCCCACTGCTTTCACGAGGCTGAATTTCACGGGGATTAGATGCTGTAACAACTAACTCTGTGTGTCCTGGTGTCTAGCAAAACCCTGTGGCTACTGGGTGGTGTTGCCCTGCCGTTGGCAATTTGCTCCCAGCTTCACCAGTTCCAGGCAGTTTCAGGTATCTGATTCGCACGCGCGGTTTGTGCTCCCGTCTCAGCATCTGTGTTGCCTGGGCTGTGTCGCTGAAAGGAAAGGGTGCAGAGAGGGGCACAGCCGAGGAGGTGCGAGCCGTGAGCCTCATCTCTCCACCCCTGGAGCAGGATGCAGATTCTCAGGTTGTCTTCAGCCCTCCTGTTTGCATCCCTCCTTTGCCAGGACCCCAGTGACTGTAATTCTGAGTATTTGTAGCCTAAGGTAAGCATAATTGTTGCAGTGTGAACGCCTGGGGTAGGGCTCAGAAGGGAAAAAGGAATCCCCCCCCTGGTTTGTAACTATATTAGACCTGACCTGTCAGCCTAGTAGCCTAGCAGGACCCAAGTTTGTACCTTCAGCTGCTGGTGAGAACCTAGATTCTTGGGGAACTTTGTCAGGAAATGTTTAGTCTCCAGCAGACTTGGAGTGCATGTACAACTGAGTGGCATTTGTGTGATATCTCTCTACCAAAACCTGTGGCCCTTTGGAGCCCCCCTCACTTTGCTAGCCAAGCTGCGTGCCGAGTTTCTGATGCTGGGGGAAGTAGCAGCGCAAAGACTTTGCAGGAAAGGGAATAATACGAGTTATTTGGGGTCTTGGAAGGCAGCGAAGGCGCCTGTGCCTCCCTGCTTTTTCCAGCCATAATCTGTGGGAAAGGTGGGCAGCTTTCACCCTTCACTTAAGCTTTCAGTGGCTGTGTCAGTCCAGGAGAGTTTGCCTGGGATCATAAACATGTATTTCATATTAGCTTAGACTTCTTAGTGCCTGATCATTATCATTAACCTCTGGATAAAAAAGAAAATAATACCTGAGAGGCAGACTGGAGTCTGGGCAGGCTTTGAGTTAGAAAAACAACTGATAGGAAAACAAAATGAAATTTGAAATCTGTTTTTATCTGGTAAGTTTGTCGTTATAATTGAGTGCCAGTTCAAGCCAGTGAAAACTTAACAGCATTTGTTTAAAAAATAAGCAAAAGCATCATCTCCTTTTGTTGATTTTTAATGTATCAGGCAAGTCCAGAAGAGATGGTAGAATCTCCCTATGCGGAGAAAGCATTTAAGTGTCCTGAAAAAGCTGCAGCATGGGCTGAAATTCCCTTTTGTGGAATTTGCAGTGCACTTTTACATGCAATAGCTAAATGAGTACAAAGGGAGTTGTGTTGTCCGAGTGCAGAGGAGCAGGGGGCAGCTCCGGGAGCTGCTTCTCCCGCTGGACAGCACAGCCACGCTCCCCGCACGCTCCCTGGCAGCCCCAGCCTCAGTTTTGGTGTGCTTGTTCCTTATTTCAATCCTGCTCATGTGGCAGGTCCAAAACAGTTCTGTTGCAACAGCGTTAATTCTTGGGTCCACTCATTACTGTACTTGATTTGTTAATTTTTTGCCTTCCACGCAGTGACCAATTTTGCAGAGGTTGTGCAAACATAATTCCAAGTTAGCCTGTTGGCTGACTTAGGAAGGGTAGTCAAGGCATACGAATGCAATGTATGCCTTGAGTCCCTGTGCTTTTCTTTTCAAACCAGGGTAAGATGTATGGACTTAATGTATGGTTCTGTGAGGAGTGAAGCTAAACGGGGCTTGAGGATTGTAGGACTTTATGTTCTGGAAAAGGGAAAAAGTAACATCAAGAAATCAGAGGAAAGGACAACAAGGAAGGAGCAGCAGCAGGGAGGAAGTGTTGATTAGCACTGACAAGATATTAGGCTTCGGAAGTTAATAGGAGTAAACAGACTTCTTTTCTTAGAAACTATGAAAAAAGAATCAACTTTTTTTTTTTGTCTGAAAGGGAACATAAAATAGTGTTGCAAAACCACGTATCCCTATGAGTCCATGCGTGCCTTTAGCACTGCACAGTCCAACCCAGCCTGCTAGAACCTGTGGGGTGCCTTAGAGCAAAACCCACTTCAGGAATTAACAGGAACCTGGAAGGCTCAACTAAAAAGGAGGCTCAATGGCCCAATTACTATGAAAAAACTAAGTAAGGATATTCATGGTCTCAACTTGAGAATCCTTTAAGTAAGTCTGGGATTTTTCTTACTGCCAAGGAGAGTTTTTGGCTTTTCTGGATGCAGCTAAATTGCGTTTCCAGGGACCTTTGGTATTGTAAAGATGTTCCTAAGAAGCAAACGTATAAACTCGTACAAAAAAGGCATTTTTTCAAAATTTTACAGCGTGTCCTGACAAAGGGTACCCATGCAACTGTGCTGTGTGGTTTTTGGTCTTCTCATTTCCCGTAGGCATGCTACATTTATGGATAAGCTATTTCGTTTTCATTTTTCATTCATGGGGAAAATATTTGACCAAATAACATTGTTAGACAGCCATTACTGTGTTCATGTTGCTTACACCTAAGAAAAACTATGTCTTCATAACAAAAACACACACATGCACACATACATAGTCGTGCCCCCCTGACACAGGAGATGTGAAAGAAACTGAAGAGAAAGAGCTGCTGTGGGGACTTTGCCGATGATACAAAACTGGGTGGAGTGGCCGACACTCCAGAGGGCTGTGCTGCCATCCACAGGGACCTGGACAGGCTGGAGGGTTGGGCAGAAAGGAACCTCATGAGGTTCAACAAGGACAAGTGCAAGGACAACCCTTCGACAAAGACAAGGGTCCTGCACCTGGGGAGGAATAACCCAAGCCAACGGGGTCCTGGCTGCATCAGGAGTAGTGTTGCCAGCAGGTCGAGGGAGGGGATCCTGCCCCTCTCCTCAGCTCTGGTGAGGCACCTGGGGTATTGGGGGCAGTTCTGGGCTCCCCGAAATAAGAGGGATGTGGAGCTCCTAGAGAGGGTCCAACAGAGAGCGACAAAGATGATTAAAGGACTGGAACATCTTTCATATGAGGAAAGACTGAGTGAACTGTTAAGCCTGGAGGAGAGAAGGCTGAGAGGGGATCTGATCAACATGTACAAACACCTGAGGGGGAATGTAGGGAGGAAGGGGCCAAACTCTTCTCAGTGGTGGCCAGTGACAGGACAAGGGGTAATGGGTACAAGTTGAAACACAGGCAGTTCTATCTCCATGTGAGGAGGAACTCTTTTCCTGTGAGGGTGCCAGAGCCCTGGCACAGGCTGCCCAGGGAGGCTGTGGAGTCTCCTTCCCTGGAGATCTTCCAAACCCACCTGGATGCCGCCCTGTGCCCCGTGCTCTCGGTGTCCCTGCTGGAGCAGGAGGGTGGGACTGGATGATCTCTAGAGATCCCTTCCAACCTTTACCATTCTGTGATCCTGTAACTTCTGCTTACCGCAAGATACGACTTGAAAAACCCACCTCAGGATTCCAGTGATGACACAATATTCCTATATTGTGACAAAACCTGTTTATGGTTTATGAAGTCACTGGCACCCTGCGACTGGCCTTTCCCCTGTAGGTAGATCCAGTAGCAGGACAATGGAAGGAAGAGGAAGAGGGAAGTTTGCCATGTATCCCTGGCACTAGCCCGGTAACCAAAGCTCTCTCTGGGTAAGCCATCTCTCTTCTGAGGCTGCTTCCTTGGCCTTCCATGACAACAAATCCTGTGCCGTGTCATCCTTTCTGGGCCAGAGCACCATGCATTCAAGGAAAATTTATAGGGAGGATCAGAACTTGGCACAATTTAACCAACCTTTCCTAAGTTCTGAGGATCGTCGCTTTCTCCGAGAATCCATAGGAAGTATAGAGAATTACATACCATCTGCTATAAGCAACACAGATGGAAAGGAGCTAGTTATGGCAACGGAAGAGCTCCCTGGAAAATCTGAGGAGGAGGAGGAGAAGGAGGAGAAGGAGGAGGAGCATGGTTTGGAATGTGCTGAAGAGGAGATAACTGAGTCCCAAACATATAATCCACAGCAAAAGGGGGGGCAAAACTCAGATGAGACAATGGGGCAGATTACTGAGAAAACAACAGAGGCCTTTAATTTCCTAGCTAAAGGTGAAAATCAGAGAGCAATTGATTTACTCTCTGGCGTCATCAAGCTGAATCCATACCTTGCCAGCTCATACATTAACAGAGCCAGCGTCTTCTTGCAGCTGCAAAAGCCAAGTATGGCCATTAGTGACCTTGACAGAGCTATTGAACTCGACCCTAATTCAGCAAAGGCCTACAAATTCCGAGGAAAAGCCCTTCAGCTTTTGGGACAATTAAAAGAAGCAGCCTGTAACATTTCCCTGGCTTGTAAATTGGATTCTGAGGGGCAGGCGAAACTTGATTGGAAGGGAGAGGCCAGTGAAGAAAGCGAGATTGCTGAGAGTGAGCTGGAGATAGATAATGCAGGGGTGGTTGAACCAGAAGAAGATGAGCTCCCAGAGATGGGAGATGAGAACTTGAAGGTAACTAGTGACATGATGAAGCAGGCAGATGAAAAGAAGAATGAGGCTTTTGATGCAGTAGGAAGAGGCGAATTTCGAAGAGCTATTCAGCTCTTTACTGATGCCATCAAACTGAATCCTCGGTTTTCTACTCTGTATGCCAACCGAGCCAGTGTCTTTGTGCGGTTGCGGAAGCCAAATGCTGCCATTAGAGACTGTGACAAAGCCACAGAAATCAACCCAGATTCTGCACAGCCCTACAAATGGAGAGGGAAGGCGTATTGGCTCCTGGGACACTGGCAGCAGGCAGCCAAGGACTTTGCATTGGCTTGCCAGCTGGATTACGATGAGGATACCAATGAGATGTTGAAGGAGGCTCAGAGAAGAGTCCAGAAAACTACTGAACAGCAAAGAAAGTATGAGGAAGAGCAAGAGGCAACGGAATCAATGGATGGATTGCCAAGGGTGAGCAAATCCATGGCAGAAGAAGAGAGGGATCAGCCTCTGACTTCTCAAGAAGGGAAAAATCACCTTCAGAATCTCCAAAGGCACAAACAGGTTCACTTTTGGACCTTCCAGGAACCGGATAATGATTGCTTTAGGGAATCTGAAGAGCCAAAAAACCATCCACCGGGAACTTCACATACAGTTGAAAGAGAGGAAAAGCGCAGTGGAGAACCGAAGAGTGAAGATAGGGAGCTCCATGATGAAAATGAAGAGGATGAAGATCTTCAGGAAATGGGAGATGAGAACCTGAAGATAACTAACACTATGATGAAGCAGGCCAATGAGAAGAAAAGGGAAGCCTTTCATGCACTGGGAGCAGGTGAACTTCATAAAGCTGTTGACTTGCTTACTGATGCTATCAGACTGAACCCACAACTTGCTGTCCTGTACGTAAACCGGGCCAGTGTCTACGTGAAGTTGCGGAAACCCAAAGCTGCCATTAGGGACTGTGACAAAGCTATAAAAATCAACCCCAACTCTCCACAGCCCTACCAGTGCCGAGGTAAGGCATTCCAGCTCTTGGGCCGCTGGAACAAGGCTGCCAAAGACCTTGAACTGGCTTCCCAGCTGGATTATGCTGAAGACACCAATTTCATGCAAACAGATGTTCAGAGAAATGTCCAGAAAAGAAAGCAAAATGAAGATAACCTTGTAGATATAACAGAGCAGATGAAGAAAGGACCAAACAATCCAGGAACAAGAACTAAGAAAGCCCCTGAAAATACAGAAAGAATGAATACAGTGGCCTTGGAGGAATATGACAGCTCTCAGGAGAAGGACAAATCTTGGGAAGAGGCCATGGAAAAAGAACAGATACAAGGCAAGCAGAAGACATTAGCTGAACGGGACAGCACAGTGCAGGAGACACCGGGTCGACAAGGGCATCTAGTCCAAGAGGCACTGCAGGAAGCAGTGCAGCACCTCGAGCTTGAGCAACAGTTGATGGCTTTGCAGGTGGAGTTGGAAGAACAGTTTAAAACTCAGCAGATGGGGCTAGAAGAAGAGGAGAAAGCTCTGTGGAAAGTTGTTGAGCGACAGGAAAAGGCACAGAAGAAATTTTTAGAAGAACAAGAGAGAAACCAGTTGAAGGTTCTACAGGAGCTGGAGAAAGCCCAACACCGGGCTCTAGTAGAACTGATAAAAATTCAGAAGCAAGCCAGGGAAGAACAGGAGAGAACTCAGAATAAACTCTTGCAGGAAAAAGAGAGAGCTGAGAAAGCGCTAGAGGAAATAGCAAGAACTCAGAAAACTACCCTGGCAGAGCTGGAGATGGCTCATAAAAACGCTCTGGAAGAACTGGAGGCTGCTCATAATGAGGCTCTACGAGAGCAAGAAAGAGCTCAGAGGGCTGCACTGGAAGAGCAGAGGAGAGCTCAGAAGGCTCTAGAGGAACTGCAGAGGTTGCAAAGAACAGCAGTGGAGCAGCAGGAGAGAGCTCAAATGAGGGCTGCCAGAGACCAAGAGCGAGCACAGGAAACCCTGGAAGAACTTGCCAGAACACAGCAACAAGCCTTGGAGGACCAAGAGAGAGCTAAGAATGAGATGCTACAGGAACAAAAGAAAGCTCAAGAAATCTTGGAAGAGCTGGAGAGAGCACAAAGAAAGGCCCTAGAAGAACTTGAGAGAGCTCAGAAGGAATTCCTAAATGAGCAAAAGGAAGTTCAGAAGAAAGCTCTGGAAGAACAGGAGAGGGCTCGGAAAGCCCTGGAGCAACTGGAGAGATCCCCAAAACAGTATGTTGCAAGACAAGGGAACTTGAAAAAGAAAGTCTCCGTGCACTGGGAAAGACCCGAAATAAACCTTCCCGAGGAAAAGGTGCAAATTCAGAAAAATATCAAGGAAGAGTGTGGGCCACTTGGCAATATATTCTCTGGAGAATTGGAAATAACTCAGAAGAAGGACCTAAAAGATCAGGCAAAAGCTTCTCTTCAGCAGGGGGGAGATTGGGATAAAGAAGCAGAAGAAGAGACTGCAGGTCAGAGGGCTGTTGGAGAGGAAGGGCCCAGTGCTGGCAGGAGCGCAGACGAACCAAAGGGCTCATTGAGGCCCATTGCCAAGTCCATTTGGGACTTCTTTGAATCGGGCTAGTTCTCAGAAGCGCCACTCAGCGAAAAACCAACAGCGAAATGTTTGCTGAAGAACTGAGCTCAACGTGGAGATCATCTGCAAGTGCTCTTTCCTTTAAAGTAAAATTTCCAGAGCAGATGTCCAGATTTTCTTAATGTCTGTCTTTTTTAAAAAATGTATTTCAAAGGAAAAACTTGACATACTTCCCATACCATGTTTTGACACACGTACAAGGTTACGTGTCTTTCTGAGAAGAATGCTGGTTGTCCAGAATTGCTACAGTTAATCTTTAAATGGAGTGGAGAAATCAGAGTTTCCTTCACCAGTCTGAATATCTACAGAAGATCCTATGCATTAGCTGTATGCTAATTTTGTGCTCACACACAGGTTCATTTCTTCTTTATACATACTTGACACTCTTAATTCCTCTTTATCCATGAGAATGGAGGAGCTTTGAGGCAAATAAATGGTGGGAATCACTGCTGAAGAGCAGGCATTTAGTGATGGATTAGAAATGGGAGAGTGAATCTGTGGCATAGAGACCTAATTAAGTGGTAAATGGCTTCTGACATATGGTAGCTTGATGCGACCAAAATCTGAATTGCCTGAGGTACTGGAAGGAATCTGTGTGTCCAAGGCACTCGCAGCAGGAGGGGTACATTTTTATGTCAGAAAGTCCATTTACAGACTTTGGCTTTCAGTCATTTGGGTGCATATTTTGTGTCAAAGATTCATCACTCAGACTTTAGATTTACTTCTTAAAATGTCTTTCTTTTTGTTTTTTGCAAATTCATTTTTTTGAGGACTGCAGGCTTTAGAAAGTAAACAAGAATAAACAATTGAGCCTTGAGAGAAAAAAAAAGAAAAATTCAAAATCATGGGATAGTTATAATATAATTAAAACCTTTCTCTTTTTTTTTTTACTCTCTTTATTCTGCACTTTTAGTCAAAATGGCTTATGTTTTCAACCTTTGTTCTGCAACAGTTATATCAATGATTGTTTTTGATTCTCACTTGATTCTCACTAGCTGAAAATAGCCCTGATTAAAAAAAAGGGGGAGAAGGAAGGAGGGAACTTTCAGAGCCCACAAATCCACATGGCAGAGCAGAAACCCTGGGGAAGAGTGCTTAAGTGCTGCTTTGCTGTGGCAACATCTTCAGGTGATGCCTATGAGCAGTGAGAGGAAGTGAAGGGGGGGAATTGATGGACTGCTTTGAAACAGGGAGAGGAATCAGGAGTTACTTGGGTTGTACTGAAGTCTCTGCAGCAGTTTTTGGCTTCACGAGTGAATAGGAGTTGCTGTGCAGCCTGGCTGGAATAACCTGCCAGTTCTAATCGGTGGTAATGTACAAGAAATCTTAACCTGGCTTCTTTTCCTCTCTATTTTGAGCAGTAAGAAATTTCTTCAGTATGTCCCATCTGTTTACAGAAAGATGCTTTCATGTCTTTATGTTTTGTGTAACAGAAGTTTGGGGAGAGGGGCTTCTCTTTAGAAAACAGAGAAATGAAAAATACATGAGGGTAACAACCAGTGAGCATGTGTTCTTATCCTTATGCACACTAAACGTGAGCTCCCGAGGTTCTCCGCTCGTGCCTTTGGGTGACGGAGCAGTGGAACAGGCTGCCCAGGGAGGTTGTGGAGTCTCCTTCTCTGGAGGTCTTCAAAACCCACCTGGATGCCGCCCTGTGCCACATGCTCTCGGTGTGCCTGCTTGAGCAGGAAGGTTGGACTAGATGATCTCTAGAGGTCCCTTCCAACCTTAAATATTCTGTGATTCTGTGATTCTTTGAGAGTAGAGTTGCTTCACATTACAGTGACCCTGAAAGCCTAGCCCTGAAAACAGCCTTAGGATGCGAATGTCTCCCCCTCCTGCACGCCATATGTGTTTTATAATGGCTGAGGTTAAATCTGGTCTTTACCCAGAGACAGGAAGATTTGCCTGTTTATGCATGTAAGATACATATGTTATGCCCATTGTGGGCATAAGCAAAAATCACCCAAATGTTACCTTTGAGGTCCTGTCTTTCAAGAACAAGGTTGATCCCCTTTCAGGGTGTAGCTCGAGCCTCTTAACAGTGTGGAAGTTGCTAAATGTCTGCCTGGGCGTTGGGAGCTCCTTCCCTGCAGCCTGAAGGCGATTAAGGAGGTGGGACACACGCTGATCATACTGTTTGGGAAATGAAAACGGAGAGGAGTTGCCATCCTTCACCAAATGGATTTGTGACATACAGTCCAGGAGAGAGTCTTAACCACATGCCAGTTGTATAAAGTACATTTTCTCCCCTCCTTTTTGAGGTTGAGTGACCATCAGGAAAGGAATAAGGAGTCACATGCTTGGGAGAAGCGAGTGGAAAGGGGAGCATAACTCTGTTATATATAACACATATATATAACTCTGGGGAGCATGGCCCCAAAAACCAGGGAGTGTGTGTGTGTGAGAAAGAGCCAAGTTACAATTCTGGGACTTGGCCCCGGCTCCCAGGGGAGGTCATAAGTTTGTCAGGATACATTTAAAGAACTGTTCTTAGCTAAGCGTCCTGGGTTTGGTACCAGGGATGGGATCTGCTCTTTTGGGCCGCTCTGCTGCCCAGTGACAACTGGGAGAAAAGCCTGTGCGTGTGGCATGGTCTTCTGAAATGTTGACGCTTGGTGGCACTGCAGGACACGGATATATTACCACAGTTTCTCCTGAGATGATGATTACAAGGAAATGTAGCGTAGAGCTGTTCCAAAAAATGCTGAAAGTTCCTTTATTACTCATCATTGGTCAGAACTGCAGTGTTTTGCTTCCCTTCTTAGGGGGGCAAAGTCAGTGATGTGGCTACAGAGGACATCTAGATAGTTAGTCACGAGGAAAGACAAATACCATCAAAGAGGAAAAACTCTAAGTACTTCTGTAGAAATCTGGTTTTCTGACATCCTGTGATGAAAGCTAAGGTGGTCTCATATGAGAGAAAATGGAAAACTTTGTAAAATTCACTGCCAAATAATCCTTTTTAATATAGCACGACACCACTTTTGATTTTGCTTTAGATAGTTATGGTGCTGTGCCTCTCTTAGGAGAGACTTCAATTCGCACTTCAGTTTCCTAAGACAGGCTTTCCCTTTGAATTTTCTCCTTCTGCTCCCATCGATGGACTCTAGCAACTGCTCTTGTTACCAGCTAGGCTCCTGTGTGCCGAGAGGTCCCTCATCCTTAGGGACGGCCGCTTTCCACATGTGTGGATTTCCAGTGGGCCCAGGGGGATTCATTTCTTCAGCCATTCCAGGCGAATTGAAGCACGGCCCTTCCTCCCGCTGCAGGAGCGTGTGTCCTAGCTCCAAGTCTGTTGAACTGTGGTGTCTAAGCCGCTCTGGTTTAGGCCACGGAGGCGTGTTGGGCGTCACGAGCGTTTCAGGGCGTGCCTGGCTCGGTTTGAAGGCTGCGTGACTCGGAGATGCGGCGATCCCATGTCGCAGAGCGACGGGAGCGCATCTGTGACCGCAGAGCGAGCTGTGAGGAAATCCTGAGGAGAAGGATCATCCCCCGATCCTCTCGGAGGGTGGATGGGCCCTGCTGGGCCCGCTGCAGCTCCCGGCAGGGCCGGCTTTCCTGGAGTGCCTGCACGACGCGCGGCCGGAGTCCCTCCCGTGGCATTGCAGAGCCCAGAGCCGGGTGCTGTGAGAACGGAGCCCGCAGCGCTGAGCTCGTAACCACTCGGGCTGACTCTGCCGTTTGGTGGCTATGAAATTACAGTCCCAGCTGTGGTGTGTAATCGCAGGGGTGGGGGAATTTGTCGTGGAAACAGTTCAATTTTGGCCTTGTTACCGGGGAACAATTAATATCGTGAGTGAGACAATTGCATCAGGAACCCATGCGAAATGGAAAATCAAAACTGCTACTGCCAATATAAGAAGCAGGACATCACCAAGAAGTCCCGACTGCGAGGCACCACCGTGGTGGGTCGATCTGAGCTGCTGACGCTCTCTGTCACCGCTCGGTGGCTGAGTTACTGAGCAGAAATCATCTTTCCTAACCACAACAAAGGGGGAAACGATTTCTGGATCCTGTATCATCGCTCCTTCTGAGGCTTTGTCTGTGTCATCTGATATCTTCTATATCAGATTAAGATTTAAATGAACAGACCGCTGTTGAAGGCTCATTTTTTTGAGACTGTAGTTTTACTTTAGATCATAAATAATCTGCGAACTTCAGATGTCTGAAACCTCATAATGAGGATGGAGAATGGAATTTCACCGTGGTGCATAGCACTGCTGAGAGGGCTTTCACAGAAGCCCTCTGAACTGCAGCCAGCTGTTTGCTTTCTGTAACAACTCTATAAAACCCTGGTTAGATGATTAGTATATAAATGATACTAGAATGTTGGTTTCTTCGGTTTAGGACTAATCCAGAATACTTCTCTCATTTTTACTTGGCCAGGAATGAATTACTCGACCATTTTCAAGCCACAAACATGCAAGTTATTTACTCACAAGAAGGGGAGACCTGGGGGGTTGGGAGTGAGAGAGCACGGAGCAGTCTTTTCTCACGTGAAGCATCCCAGATCCTGCACAGAAGCAATTTCCATGCCAAGGGCTTGTCCTTCCCTGCCGGTACCTACTCTGCCTGCTGCAAAGAAGAAATGGTTTTAAGGAGGGAATTTAAGAGGGTTGTGAGTGTCCCTTCTTTTATAGGATGCAAAGACAGCAGTTATGCAAAGACAGCAGTTTGGTGTCACCTTTTGGGAAAAAAGAATTTTTTCCCCTTCCCCATTTTCTGGGCTTTCAGCCTGCTTCCCAAGCACTTTCACTAGGAAGCAAAGAGAAATGGGTGTCACGTTAGAAGGCTAGAAGTAGAGCCCCTGTCTAGTTTATGGATTCCTCCAGAAGGTGATAAAAGGAAAACTTCATTAAATCCAAAGGATTTTCATGCTAAAGATTGAATCATTTTGGAATTCACACTATATAATTCTTTGCAAGTTTCTGTGTTAAAGGTAGGCTGGTCATGGCATGTGTTTCGCATCTTGCAGTGTTTTTTGCCATGACTTTAATGTATGATAGGCACTTCATTCCATGCATGTTGAAATATTTGTGTAGCCATCCTTTTGTTTAGAAGGCAGCCTCTCTACATGAAACAGCACAATAAACTCTGCATCACAGCCTAGGACAAAAACCCTTCATTCTTTTGCGAGCAGAACAATATATTAGGTAAGGTCAGGACCGATGTCTAAACTAAAATTGCAATAGAAAACAGAATTAGTGTTTCTGCTAAAATACGCCTGGATCTTTAATCATCCCTGGGGCCAGGGTGAGACAAAACTGATTAAAGAGCAGGGGAGAGAATGCCTGATAATAGGAGAAATTGATCCTGAGCAGCACAGCGAACAGAGTATCAGTCGGGGTATTAAGCAGGTTAGATGAAATGTCAGGTGTAATGATGCCCTGAGTGTGATGCACCTGATGGGATGACCCAAACGCTCCTTCTCCGTGGCCTCATTACCGAGGGCTCCCTTATGGAGCTGCGCTTTCACCGCGTCAGCTGGGTTCTTCCTTTGGCAGAAGGTTTTGTCATTACCCGCTGTTATTTGGTAGTTCAGGTATAGCAAAAATGTCACGGGCAAGGACAGCCTGTTACATAACACGTGTGCGTATTGACTGTGGTTGCTCTGTACGTGCCCCGCAGCATGTCCAAACCTCCGTGACCTGGGAGAGGACACGTGGATGTCCCTGTGGCCTAGTGGTGGGACACACAGCTCGTGGCTGGGGCTCCGTGGGGATCCTGTCGTGATCGGGCTGGGGCTCCGTGGGGATCCTGCAGATCCCCCCAGCTCCTATGGCTGGGGCTGCAAGCAGCTGCGTCTCCCCTTTAGCCATGTGGGATCTCCAGGGATACTCCAAGGATACTCGGAGCTGTGGAGCAAACCGTGAATGCTCTGCAGTGGTTTTGCAGGGAACACCTCAAGGGGAAGGGTGGCTGTAGTAGAGCGGTGCTTAAGATACTCTCGTTTAATTGAAATGCAAAATTCCCTGACAAAAGCCTAATGAAACAGATGGATGTCTCACTAAGTAGAAACATCAAAAAAAGCAGAGGATAAGAAAATTCTGCTTGTTGTAGAGCCAGTAGAAAATAGTTTCAGTGGTGTGGAGTATGTTGGTGAGTGATAATAAGAGGTTTTCTCCATGATCTTGGAAAAGATCATGGCTCATTTTATTCTAATATTTGAATATTTAATAAAAGTATATAAATGAAGTCCTTACTGGACCCACTGATGTCAACATCCTGTTCCCATTCCATGGGACAGGGTCACACAAATCCAGCCTCTGGTCACTGGTCTCCAGGCACAGGATTTGGACCTCACTGTAGGATTGGGCAGATAATGCAAGTGAGGGGAAAAACTGGGGAAACATCTCGCCATGGAAGTAGGCAGTGGAGAAAATAAGCTGATTATCGTAAATGGAAGCAGACCCTTTGCTGGGACGAGGGAGGTTTGTGTCAGGAACTAGTGGGAACTTGCTGTCTTGGTGGAATTACCTCAGTATTAGGGCAAGAAGAGCATCTAGCAAAACAACCGATGAAAAATATCCTACCACATTTTGATACAGGGTCTGCAACCCTTTGATATAACACTTTTCCATACCTTCAATGTATTTTTAGCAAGCGAAACCGGTCTTCCTAGCGGCTACTGGGCTCTGAGGTTTTTGACCTTTGATCCAAAGAAGAGATGCAGCTTGACAGTAAACATACAGACTTCTCGCCATGTAGACCCTGGTTATATTTCTTAAAATATTATGTGTTTGTCTGCAGAGATGGCTAATGCCAGCCAGAACAGTGCCCTGGGTGACATGGTCACTGGGGTGCTGTGATTCTCAGCTGTGACCCAACTTACTTGCATGAAAGGTAGTGGCTGCACTAACGAGAAGTGGCAACGGGAAAACCTGGGAGAGGAGTGTTCTCTAGGGGAGCATTCTTGAAATAACTGAGTACAATCAGGAAAACCACAAAAAAGAGCCCTACCAGATTTCTCACATATCCCCTTGCTCTTTCTGGGAAGCTTGTTCCTTTTAAAAACTTCTGAAAAGATGCGTATTTACAGTATTTTGTATGATTTCATGCTTCTGTGTGAGGAAAGAAAGCTAAAAGATTAAAGAGCATCTGTCTGAAGAACAGAGGAGGGAAGGCATCACCAACCCAAAATCAGGAGAAATTCCTTAGTTTTACTGAAGCCATCCAGAAAGCTGCAGAGAGAAATCCTAGAAATCAACCAAAAGACAGGACACGTGCTTTGTCCCTGCAGCTTGAGCCGACGTTTAGTTGGTGACATTTAATATAGTGCAAGGCTTGTACCTCGCTGTGGGGCGCCGCGCCGCGGGGCGCCCTGGCAGCAGGCAGGGGCCGTGGTTGTGAATTCCCTCTCTTACCCTCAGTGTGAACCACGCAGCAGACCCGTTTTCCTTCTCTGGAAAAGAGGCAGCTTGTGGGAAGCCTGTGGCGCGGGCACTTTGTCCTGCACCGAGGGGGATGCAGCAGATGCAGCAGCAGCTGCAGCAGCAGCAGCAGATGCAACAGCAGCAGCCAGGGAGCTGGCCCAGGACACTTCTCTGCCCACTCACAGCTAGGCAGCCCACACTCAGCTCCCACACAGCTCTGTGCCCCTTCTGCCCCGGCTTTGCTGTGCTAAATGCTTTGGCTAGCCTTGGGCGAGCTGTTGGCTTGTCTTGAGTAACAAGGCAGATGATTTCTTTAATTTTTTTTTTGGCTGCTCTGCTGCCTTCGTAACTTCCCAGAATTTATGTGAGTTTTGACCACATACCACTTGAACTGTAATCAATTATTGCATTAGCAATGAAAGGAATACGGGTTCAAGAGGGAGATGGAAAAATCCCCACCCCTGTAAGCCCGCACTAAACGCTCCCTGTTTGCATCCTGCATTCCCGGGAACGCTGCGGGAAGGCTGTGATGGAGCATGGTGTTACGCGGGCTCTGGGAAGCCCTCGCGTCCCTCCGGGAGCTCCTTGTGCGAGTGCCAAGGCCAGAGGCCGCAGCAAAGCTGCCCGTGCCCTTTCTCAGGCACGGGGGATTGCCCTTGTATCTACAGAGCTACTCAGTCCTTCAGGGGCTCGCAAAGGTCCAGCAATTCCTTTGGTTTCTCTGCGTATTAATTCTGCCCCATGCAGTGACCCCTGTGTTGTTTGCAGGTTCTGCATGCTGCTGCCAGTCCAGAATAGTTCCTCTCATCGTGGCTGTGACATTTTTGGATGCATCTTGCAACAGGGCACAGCTACATATCGCTGTGGAGCAACGAAGGGGAAGCCTCTGTAAATCCCTGACCCTCGCAGCATTTTGTTGTTCCGTCTTTTCAGCAGCAGTATAATTTGGCTGTCAGTTTTCCTACCTTTTCTACAGCATTGAACCCTGTTATACATCTAAAATATGTCTTTTAGATAGGGTTTGGGAATGATCTTGTATTGACCATGCCATTGTCTAGAAGTGATGTCATGAATTGTCTCATGATGATCCAAGTTTGCTTTTTAGTTGATTTCTCTGTCAAAACTCTATGAGGAAGCTTTTCCTGACTGTTTTTCCCTCAAGCTGAGCCTAGGATTAGCTGATCAGTACCCCTTCCTCCTGGCTTAAAGCAGGGTAAGCCAAGCATGCTGAACTTGGTAACGTTTTGTTAAAGTCTGTTGGACTGTTTAATAGCTGCATGGGTTTGCTCCTGCTTCTATGAGTTAGAAGGAACAAACGTAACCTAACAGCCCGTTGCAGCTGGTATCTGTACATGTGGACCACGTGTGCCCTGTGCAGAGCGCCCCGTTTTCTGCAGCCCCGCAGCAGCAACGGGCTCTGTGCACAGGCTCGTGCCCATTCCCTCTGCTGAGCGGTGCGAATTGGGGCTGCTTCTGCAGGCATGAGGAGATTAAATGGCATTTTTTTTCATGTTATGAGCGAGAAATGCAGAAGTGCTTTAAGGGAGAGGGCACCAAAGTTTCCTAACAGAAGTTCTGGGTGGTTTGCATACCTCCTATGTGTCCTTTAGGTAAAGGGACAGGGTTATAAAAAATCACAGGACCTTAGGGAGAGCACGTGTGCCTGGGATGAAAATGGTTTCCTTCTGGAGGAGAACAGTGCCCATACTGGGGTACCAAAAAAGCTATAGCAAAGCTTCCAATTCAGTCTTGAAAAGAGTCTGCCCTTTCTCAGCACCCACCAAACTCACAAGCTGCCAGTGACGTTCTCAGCTCAGCGACGGCCCCTTGGCAGGGGCTGGGGTCTGCAGGGAGGCGTGCAGCTCTCTGCTCCTGTGCAGACCCCCATGGAGTGGGGCAGGTGCCTGCACAGTCCTGAGAAGTCTCGTGGTACCTCGAGCTCATTTAGTTTTCCAGGAGTTTTGTCTCCCAATACTTTCCAAATGCGGGGCGGCTTTGCCCTCGGTTCCCCAGCTGTAGGAGAGGAGCAAGGGTGTTTTCCTAGCTCACAAGAAAGGATGCTGTAGGAGTATTCCCTGTACCTCCCAGTCCGTGTGCATTTATGTCTGGGGCTGTTCTGTGATTGCTAGAGGTGTTTTTACAGTACCTGTAGTATCTTTTATCACATACACTTAGCATGAAGTGGGAATCTGTTCACCTATGTAACTGCTTTGAACTTCCCCTCAGATATTCCCAAACCTCCACAGGGTATCCAAACCTTCCCAAGATCTCCGGGATTGAGGATCAGAAGTTGATCACGTTTTCCTCGGAAGCAGCAAGTGTCCAGGGCCTCGGTGGGGTCTTTAGTTATGGGTATATTTTACGCATGGGGCGTGCTTGGCTTTCCTGTTATCCTAATCCGATGGGTGTCTCCTAAGTGATAAACCATCAGCAGCAGCCAGGGTGGGAAGGAGGTCACGTCTAGATGGCAGTATTACTTCAGAAGAGCTTTCAAAGTCTCAGTTCTGCACAGCTGAAGCGGGGTTGACCTCCCTTAGCAGGAGGAGTGCGCGCCCAGACCGTATCTCATGCAGCCCGTTAGGAAACCTCGAGGTTTCTTGAACCTTAGAACAGTGATTTTATATCTTCTTTTACGAGCCTGTTCCTCCTGTCTGCTGCTTGTCAATATTTATCTTGTGGTTTATTGAATTCCCAAGCCTCGTAAAGCGCATTGATCTGTTTCCCTTAACCATTTCTATGACTGTTTGCCTCCCGCTGTGAGACAAGACATAATGTAAATTTATATTGAAATATCAGCTCTAGGGTTGTGGTAATATATTCACAGTATAAATGGTGTTTTCCTGCAGTTATCTAAGTAGAACATTCTGTAAGCCAGCAACATTTGGCTAAACAATTGTAGTTAATTTTTAGTTCCCTCCAGGGTTGATGCCCTGTCTTTCTTGTTGTGATAGCATATGGATCCCTTTCAGATATTCTCTGCTTTCCATTTGCCTTTTCTAAAGAGCAGGGCTGATGTAGCAGCATCTGGAAAACCCCTCTGGTCACAGCTGTGTGTGCCACTGATATGTTGCTCTAGTGCTGCAGAGCCCTTGACAGCTATTTCAGCCTCGTCCTGTGTTGTTCGAAGCCTCTGGAAACTTGATGGGTGCCTAGATGCAGATATACGGACCAGCCTTTGGGTCTTCAGCCCCAAATATAACAATTTGTGCCTTGTTTAGGATGTATACGTTGGCCACCACCTGAAGTTGGTCCCTCTTTAGTTAGTTAGTTTAGTTTAGTTAGTGTCTGCAACGTGAAGTTGTCCTTGGGCACAATGAGAGTTTTACTGCTGGGTTGTCCTTCCTTAGGAATGGCCCTCTTGACAAAGAGTGTTGAAATCAGCAATCCCTGTTGCATGTACAGTTCTTGTCCATGCTGTCAGCAACACCCCTCAAACCCACCATTCTTCTGGTGCAGTCATTTTTCAGGTCTTAGTTTTATATATATATATGTGTGTATATATATATATATATATATTTTTTTTTTCTATCCTGTTCTGTAAGAACAGGATTGTCCTCATCAATCACCGTGTACAGATTTTTCATGGCCTCTGCTAGTTGCTTTCTATGGAAATTGGATTTCAAGCTCTTCTTGCCTCAATACCACGTTCATTTGTGCCTGGCCTATTGCTAGTTTCTCAAAAACAGAAATCCTGCTCAGTAGATTTCTAAGAAGGAAAAATCAAATCTTCAGCAAACTGCTTTCCCTTTTGACCTTTATGCAGCCCGTGTTACCTGCAAAAATATCTCAAGCTATTTGCACAGATATATCAGAAGCTTGTGTGGTGTTGCTGTTTGGCATTCTTTAAAACAACAAAATTATTTGCTAGATGATGTTAGAAAATATATTTATAGATACACAAATGTGTATATTTTCACTGTTTCTCATCTCTAATTCTAAAATATGCAAATGTATATATTACATGTGAGAATGTAGGAAGTCTTGCTTATAGTTTAGGACAATTTGTGTGATGTTTTTTTCTTTTCAAACCCTGCTAAAATCAGGAGGAAACTCAGAATGACTCAGAGGTAAATGGTAATTAAAGTTAGCAGAGCTGCATTTCCCTTGAGCCTCATTAAGCTCTTTGACATGAGGACACAACCCTTTCCTCCCGATTCTTAAGGATAAAATGCCATGTCCCCAATAAGACAACAAAGCAGTGAGCTGGAGGGTTTACATAACTCCTTTCCCTTCCACTGTCCGTATGGAGAGTCTTGATTCTTGCAATGAAAATTACAAAAGTCACCTATTATAAAAAGATAATATTCCAACAGCTTTATTTTCTTGTAACTGTCTATCAGAATTTGACTTTCTTCTCTTGCATTCTGGAAGAAAAAATGAAAACAGATGTGATGATGCAGTTACTACATAGAATATGATATCAGCACTTGCCAGTTATCAGTAAGAAGGAAGCTCCTAATTTTCTGGAAATGCTGGAGCAAAACACAGACTCAAATGGGAAGCTGCCCCTCCGTTCACTCGCTTGCCAGGAATGTTGTTATTAGCAGTGCACCCAAAGCTGGAAGGCTTAGGCTGCTAGTTTTCAAATAGTTTTGAACTAGAAGAATTGTATTTTATATTATTTTAGGAATCTTGAGTATCTGTGGCAGGATAATAAGTCACAGCCATAGAGCGTTCTCTGAAGATGTCTTTTCCAGAGTTTATCCCAGAAGCTTTAGCAAGCCATGCGCTAGCCCCATTTATCCAGGGACACACAGCCTAAAGGTATTCCAGAGATAACGTTTCCATGGATCGATAGCTGCTTTGGTGCCTAAATTGAGGCTGAGGTTGGTCCTGCTGGCACTCAGGACCTGCTGCCTGCTGGGCTGCAGGATCCCAGCACCACAGACTGGTTGAGGCTGGAAGGGGCCTCCAGAGATGATCTAGTCCAGCCCCCCGCTCCAGCAGGGACGCTCCGTGCGAAGCTGCGCGCCGGTGGCCTCCCGTGTGCCCCGAGGCAGGGACCTTCCCCCGGCGCCTCGGTGCTGGTGGGCGCGTGAACGGGTCCTGGTGCCAGCCAGGGGACTCCTGCGTCTGCATCTGCCGGGTTAATGCTCACCGAGGACCTGTCCCTGGTGTGCCAAAAGGTATTGTAAGGTATTTTTGCACATTTGTTTAGTCCAGCCCAACACAGGGAATTTCATCCTTTGCTAAAGAGCCTGTAAAAAAAAAATTACACGCTATTTTAGACTTTGTTTGGGGAAAATCCTCTGTTGTGGTGAGCTATTTGACAGGGGATTGCCTGAGGGAAGTACGAGGAGACTTGTGCTTTCTTCCACTGCTCATCTGGTTTATGGCCCTTTGCTCAGGAGTCACTCTTACATTCAGCTGCACCAATGTTTGATGATGCTTTCCTTATTTCTGTGACACTTGGATGCTGGACCATATCTGTGTAATGCCTGATAGGAAGCAAGCCTTGCCTAATTATGAAGTTTCTCTGTGTCGAAGAAGCAAAGAAACATCTAGAAAGATAACTTTTTTTTTTATCTTTATGCCCTTCAGAAAAAAATCCTTTTTAAACAAAGGCAAATAAAACTGTGAATATCTGCCGTAGCACAGGAGAGTGGCCTGAATCTCCGCCTTTAACCTCATGTTGATCAGGTGGCAGCGAGGGCGTTTGGGCAGCCACCCCAATGCAGAGGGATTCATCAGGATGAATCCAGGACGAACCTGGATGCTGGGCAGCAGAAAGGGAGGCAGAAAGTCAGTGAGAAGGGAGATGGAGAAAGTGGGAGACGCCTGGGGAGGAAAAAGGTGTAACCAGAAAGGTGGGTTCCGTTGGATGAATTCCTTGGATGTGGCCCTTGGGGCACATGACACGTGCCTGAATTTGTGCTCTTCTCCTTCTGCCTTCCTGGCAGCCTCCTGGGAGGCTCAGCCTCTTCCCGTGCCAGGGGTTTGTGCCCTCCTTCCTCGAGCTCCGGGGCAGCGCTTTGCTGCTGCCCGCCCTCATCTACCCTTGGGTAAATACAAAGCTCCGAATTTTGTAACACGTTGCCACTTACTTATCAAAACCCCCTTTTATTCCCTTTTTTCCTGCTTGGTTTCTTTTTTTACTTGAGAGCTATTGCCAGCTTTTCAGTCCGTATACATAACACTTTCAAAAGCTGTAGGAACAAATAAAAGACACGGAAAGGTAGGAGACTCCTAGGAAAGAAAAAGACCTCGCAGGAACAGTTTCTTGCCTTGAGCAATAGAGTGATGTGTTTCTGCATCTGGAGAAGAAAAATCAACAACTGAATAAGTAATTATTATTGTTTGTTTATTAAAACGGTAATAAAATGAGTGCATACTGTACTGCAATGGTTTCTTACTATGTCAGGGCTGATTATTTTCCCCATTAGAGGATTTCTTGTTGTTTGTGACTGTCCTGGTGTGCTGGGAGCTGCAGTCCAAGGGAGCCCAAGAGGGAACTGCAGCCCTGGACCACCTGCCTCCCTCCACGTCCGATGCCGTCCGCGCTGGGAGGCACCTCTGCCCGGATGGACAAAGATGCTGCCCTTAAGGGGGGTTAGCCAGGGGCTGGGATTTTCTAATGTATTTATTTTTAATAATAACACATTGATGATAAGGACATGACAGTGGCATTTTTCCAAAATGTATCCTGCTGTAGGAAGCATTGGTGTTGGGGATGAAAGGTCCAAGGTTTTCCCATTTGCACATTGTTTACCATTCTTTCATTTCAGTAGATGGGACCCAAAACTACTGCTGCAACGTCACCTTCAGTGGGCTGCCCCGCTCTGTGACACATTTAAATGTTAGTAAAGTTAGTGAGTAAATGTTAGTGAGTAAAAGGAGCTATTCCAACATTTTGTAACTGTTTCAGTGTGTGTGTGTCCTAAAGGAGCAGATCATCCTCGCTGACTGGTTTGTTTATGCTCTGTAGAAGGGGGGAAACGCGGCTGAATGTCACTGAACGCATTAAAGGTTCGGGTCTTTTTGGAAGACATGACTGAAAGCGAAACCCAAGCGCAGAGGACAGCTCATTACAGCTGGTGTTTAAGTCATCAAAGGGAGCAGAGGCAGTGTGAGGAAAGAATATTAATTATGGGGAACAGTGAGGGCTACTATTTAATTTGTTCTGTGTTAGTGCAGTCACAGGAGATGTTCCTGCTCGCTGGTGCTGAAGACAAGACGGATCTCTGTGGCAGGAAAGGGAAAGCTCGTCCCCATTTTCAGACATGCTCATTTTTCCATACCCTACTGCCCGCTTTTTTTTCTGGGAATGGCAGGTCTGAAAGGATCAGCCACAAAGATGAGCCGGGCAGTTTTGTAGCTGTGCTGGGTCCCTGCATGTAACCCTCGGGATGGCACTTCCAGTGCTCTGCTTAGTGTCAAATGGGCCTTTCCAGAGCCAGGTCCTGGGGCTTTTTGGAGGGAGGCTGCCACGATCCTCCTCATTTAGCAGACAATGACTGAATAATTTGCCACCCAGGGCAGTGACAGAGCTGAGAAGGTAACTCATCCAACATCAGAGCCTTGCTGCGAAAGGATTAGATCCCGTTGTATCCCAGGCTTCCTGAGAAATGGGAACTATGTTAGGGGATGGGAAACAGAGCAGCTTCCCATAGAAAGTTTTGCTCAAGGTAAAATCTGAGCAAAAAAACAACCTGCATTTTACTTACTGTACCTTTAGAAGATGTAGCAAAGCTGCCACCTCACTGGAGTAGGTTAAAAACCAGGAAATACTATTCTGACATTTACTCATATTAACTCATATTGACTCATATTTTAACTCATTCTGTTGGGGTTTTCTGCTGTGCTTTGTTTTGCTGAGACCCTTTTCCTCGCTGCCGGCCCATCCGTGCCTGGGGGCAGCCAGGGTGTTTCGCGGGAGCTGCGGACAGCTCCGGTGTCAGCTTTGCCCTTTGGGGAAACGCAGCCTGGCTGCCCCCACAGGGCTCCATGGCAGGTCGGGCACACACACTAGCATCAGTCCGCCTGGAAATGAAATAGTGCATTTTGACAGCAAAGATTAAGACTAAAAATAAAATAAAAAAGAGAGGTCTGTCTGCACAGGTGCGTTGAGTCGTCCCTGCAGCCCCGCGGGGAAAGTGCCAAGCCCTGGCGTCGCGGCTGCCGCGATGGATCCAGGAGGCCTCTGTGTGGACCCGGGAAAGCCTCGGGATCCTGGAGCTTGGCAGCACGCCAAAGGGCAAGGACGGAAAGCTGGAGAGCAGGTAAATGGCAGTGAAAGCAGAAAGCCCTGGCGTGCACCTCCTTACTCGGGCGAGGGACGGTCTCCTAACCTGGGCGAGGTAGGAGCTGAGTGTGATCCCTGGGGAGCTGCCGGAGCACGCGGGGCAGACCAGGAGCCTCCTGAGCCTTGGAGAGGCACCAGCCCAGCCCAGGGGCACGTAGCTGCTCTCGCCGAGCCCCGGGGAAGCCTTAGCCGATGTATGAGATGAATTTACCTGATAAATAACAAATCAGCCTCCTGAACAAAGGCTCGCGCTGCTGACATTGTTTATCAGCTGAGAGATATGTGTGAACACGCTATTCACACCACAACGGGCGTAAATCAATGAACAGAGGACACGTTTTAATAGGATACCTAGAGGCAGGAGCCGTGAGCTACCGAGCATCATTCGGAGATACCCGGCTAGTGGAATCTGGCGCCGGATATTTTGGTGACGTGGGACGAAGGAAATATGTGCCTCATAACAACTTTAATTTTCAGTTGGAAAAATAAGAGAAATGGGTATTTGTTAGCATGCACTAACAAGACGGGTGTTGCCTTTCTGCCCTGTGAAATACCTCTCTGTTGTCCCCCTCCACCCTCCCGCAGGTGACTAGTTTGATCTTGCTGAAAAGTTTTAGGTTTGCTTCCAAGTTCTCAGAGAGTCTGCTCTAGCTCACGGGTTAATAATTATGCCTCCCCTTTAATAGCATCTTTCATGTTGAAGACGCCCAAAGTATTTCACAGCCCTGTGCCAGTACCTACTCTTTCACCAGTGGGAATGCGGGGTGCCTTAAGTCAATGGAGAATCAAGGGAATGAGGAATTTGGCACTGAGGAGCAAGGTCTCTTCACCTATAGCCGAGAGTGAAAGAAGGTGAACGCTGGGTACTGCCAAGGCAGCTCCCAGGACGTGGATAGGGAGAAGTAGGACGAAGCTACCGATGGAAAGCGCTGCGAGAGAGCATTAATGCTGAGGATTATGAGGGCTAAGTTGGAAAATTCACTACAGCAGTGGTGTAGGTAGCTTTGTCCTGACAGCAGGGTCCAGTTCCTAGCTGCAGCTGGTGTCACTTTGATTTCATTATTGTCATGCCACCATTTTTTCATTCAGGTTCACTGGGAAATGAACCTTTCCACCCTACTGATATTGAAACCTAGGGGGGATAGATAAGTGTGTGTGTGTGTGTGTGTGTGTGTGTGTGTGTAAATATAGAAATATTTTTTTCCTACTTTCTCTGTAGCTATGAGGCTTCCTCTATTCCTTTCAATGAGAGCTGAACTTGTCACGTACTTCCTTGCCTTTGGAAGGAGGCTCTACCTGCCACGCAGGGAGCTCGGAGCAGCCTTCACAGGAGCAGGAGGCCTGTGCCTTGTATCCCACCTCCCCCTTCCCCATAACTGGCCTTGCCGCTCTTTCTGTGTTTGCCTTCTTCCTTGGCCTGCCTTCACCTCAGGAGAAAGACGTCTGAAGAGTGCCGCTCCTCCCGGACTCCGTGGAGTTGTTCCAGCACACGTGACGAGGAGCTCTGCGTCTGTAATTAGCAAGCTGCGTTTGCAACGTCAACCTTTGCAGATCACTGCAGCCAGGGTTTTCCCGGCTATGACCTTCCTGTAGGAAGGAAATTGCCCTATTCACTCTGCGCTGGTCAGTCCGCGTTTTAACAACAGGGTCTGGGAAAGGAGTTAACTCTGCTCTGTTAGAGCTGAACAGCAAGTGCTGCTACACCCAGCCAAGAAGGGCTTAGCTCCTGAGTCCGGTAGCCCTAGGGGCTGCCTCTCTGCGGGAGGCCTTGAGGTTCTGAAGTGACCGAAGGGGTGTCACGAGGATATGCAGGTGGCAAGTTTAGGGTAGGGTACATGTAGGGTACAAATGCTACAATAAAGGTGATCCAGGTCTGTATATTAATGGCTAAGAGAAAAAAAATCTGCAAAGCCGTGATGTGTTCTAGATCGTGTCCTGGAGTATACTTCCACACTATGGTCTAACGCTGTGAAAGTTGAATTTCTGTGGTCGTTGCTCAAACTCTAGATTCCTCCCAAGTTCTACAAATATTTGTTCATTTAAAATAATATAAAAAAGGTAAGTAAATAAATCCATTCTCTCTGGATTAGAAGACAACTGAGATATGAAGAAAACAAACAAACAAACAGAAAGGATCAAATTGAGCTCAGGCCTGCATGGTTTTTACTGCAGGAGTTTTTTTTCACGTTTCCTGCTGGAGTTTGCTCCTGCACCCAAAGCCGCCCTTGCAGGGGACGAGGAGAGTCCCCTTTGCCCCGTTCCCACGCTCTGCCCATGCAGGATGCAACCTCCTGGCCCGAGCGGGCTGCCTTCCCCACTGCTGCATGAAATGCAAGCAGGGCGATAATTTGCTTGCAGGCTCGTTGGTGGGAATCAAACCTGTCCACATCAGAAAGGAGACGCCTGGACATGCAGCAGAATCGTGTTAACAACCCGAGGCAGGGCTGTGCTCTGCCTTGGCAATGGGGGAAGGGTTATTTTTCAAGTGCTTGCTCTGGGATGGAATGGCAAATACCTCTCATATATTACATAATGTTGTGAGATCCTTGGAGGCATGACAAGCTTGTCCCACACCCGCCTACTGACAGCCCTGCGCCCGGGACTGGATTTCAAAATCCACTCCAAATGGTGCTGCTTTTAGTTGGACTGCAGAAAGGCGAATCCTAATTCCTGCGAGCTCTGAGTTTTGTTATGGATTTCGGCTGTGTCATGATTTTTCTTGCAAGTTCTTCTGAAAATAAAATAAGCAAAGCGCTCTGCTGTAGTGGGAAAGGCTGAAGAAGGGTTTTTGTGGAATACAGACGACCACTTCTCTTTCATGCTTTACCCCTGAACACATCTTACAGGTTTATTTAACTACAGATAACACACTGATAGAAAGACTTTATCCTTGTAACACACCCACCAACTAGACATATCATCATCATGCATTGGAGGAAAATAGAGAGATTCAGTGTTTTGGTTAAGAACCCACCATAAACCTATTGCCAAGGGGGCAGCCTGTCAGTGTTGAGGCTCAGGCAGGTGTCCTAACCACAGACCCATCCTTGCCTGCTAGAGCAGCCTATGGAAAATAAGTATTAGGAAAGACTTTAAAATGCACAAATTACAAAGCAGGAGAGGAACTGCCACTGCAGATATATAAAGGAAAAGATCAGAAAGCTCACTGCCTTAAACGTGCAACAACAAGAGTTCATATTTGTTTAGTACAGTACTACTTACCTCTTACAAAAGCCATGATTTTGTGGTGGGAAAGTTAAAGAAAGCACAGTTCCAAAAAGTCACATTCTCCAAATAAATTCAGTACTTGAGAAGTACTTCGTGACCATTAAGAGTCCTTCTTAGTAACACCTCAGTTAACGTTCACGATTTTCTCTACATTTTAATCCTGGGGCTGGTGGGGCATATTCTGCATTTGATTCTTCTTTCTAAGCTCCAGATAAACAGGCCCTAGAGAATACAGGGAATCTTTTTAACTTGGCAGAATCAAGTTTGTCTTGCAGGGGCAGATGTGGCCATGCAGTGTGGCCCTGCCCCAACGCAGCAGTTGTTATTTGGTGCTGCAGAAGCTCCGTGTTGCGTCCTGTGGAAATCTCCCTGGCAAGGGATAAGGGCACTACAGGTGAGCTGCAGCGTGGAGGGCAGGGAAAGAGCAGAACCTGTGGGCCTGAAGCCAAGCTGAAAGAGCAGCCAGAGTCGAGGGAGCATCTGGTGATTGTGGGGAAAATGAGAACATGCGCAGTCGGATCGTTTTATTCCCTGCTTTTAGAAAGGATATGAGCTCTCATTCATTCATTGTGGCACGAGCCGACTCCCAACAGTTGGAAATTAAAAAGGAATTGTCTTTTAGATGCGGATGCTTTTGTGCGTGCATGATGTGGCAATTCTTGTGTCTTGAGGTTGGCCTCTTCCTTGCAGATACTGTCATAGAAGGACCTCTCCTGCTTGGCAGTTCTCCTATGATTTCTATGACTTTCTCTGAGCTGCAAAGGAAGTTCATGCTAATTTATTGAAAAGATTGGTAAATATCTCAAATTGTTGTCCCCTCATCGAATTGTCACCTCATTGTCACACTGGTTCAATTTGCTTCATTCATTTCAACACCTCCTCATCTTATTTTTGCTCTCTGGTCTGCATAATGGCTTGTCCCATGCGTTTGGTGCCTGCTCGCAGGGCCCTGCCTGTGACTCACGAGTCAATTACTTGTCCGGGAACGAAGCCGTCCTCAAAGCTGTGGAAATGAGACATCTGTCTGAGCCAAACAAGGCTGGGAAATGAGTAACCCCCCTCAGCTCAACTTTCTCCTTGGGGGCTCATATGATGCCTACTCTGTCCTCTTGCGTGTGTATGGAAGCCACAGATATAACTGAAATAAGAATTTAAAAAAAACAAACCACAAAAACTCGTGAAAGTGTCTGTGAATCCAAGTTCCTGATGTCTGAGTTGATGGAGTTACCACGAGCCGTAGGCAGCATTGGCCCATTTATCCCAAGGAGAATTCAAGGCTTCCTCCGTATGTTGCTCTTGCCACCGAGACAAGAACATGATGTTTGTTGTGTTGTGTTTGTCAGGAGTGACAACTCCTGTCACAACTAGCAGGCCAATTTCTGGGCAGGAAAGCTCCTTGCCAGCAAGGGAGGAAAGCCCACTGTCAGTAAGAGCAGCAGCAGAACCATGTGAGGGGGTTTCCTAAAAGAGTTCGGCGGCGTTTTGCCGTTTGATGGGTGCTCAGTCAAGACACCTTTCTTCCAAAAAATCTGCTCTCAGCATATGGATCATGGCACACATCCTGGCACTTTACTGGCCTGTTCCTGGGGAGCCTGGAGACAAGAGCTGAGAAGTTCTTGCTTACAGTTTCTGCTCCTGTACATACCTGATGCTCTCTATAGGCTATAGGGATAGCTAACATACAGTTCTTGCAATGTCTGTAGTAACTGGAAATGAGACCTACGAAGTGCTTTCCTAGAAACTTAGTTTTTGAATATTCTTCCTGTGTGCTCAATTCAGAGAAAAGAAAGGTACAGTTGTTTGAGTGGGTAGAATATTTGGCAGCTTTTGAATGGGAATGGAATAGTGAAGGTCAAGAGAATATAAACTGCTTCACTTACTATACTTCTAAGAGGAAACAAGTAAAAATAATTAATGGACGGGGTGAAAATAAGCAACTTTGTATACATATGTATAGAACTGAAAGTGGATTTAATGTAATAATTTAAGGTGCTTTAGTCCAAAGTAAGTTATTGAAGAAATGACCCTGGATGCATTGTGAGACTGGTACTGTTAGGCACAGACGTTCTTACAGATTAGTGCTGGACTAAAGACTGGGAATTCCTCTGCTTGATTCTTTACCAGCAAATTCTTCTCTGATATTGAACAAGGGCATAGACCCAGCTCCTCAGAGCTCTTTAAATGTCTCTGGGTCCATGCAGTGCAAATGCAGAACAAGGGGCAGCCCTTATCCTGAACATCCTACAGCCTAAGAACGTCCTTTAGCACAACCACGGTTCAGAGAAGCATCAATGAGGAGTCTAGGCTGATGTCAAAGTCCCTGAATGCACTTAATGGATATGCAGTCAGGAATGAATTCCCAAGAATCCAGAAGAAATGACAGCGGCCGCAGCTGTTTTTCCACAAAAAGAATCCAGAGTTATATTTCTTATTTGTTATATAATTGTGTAATGGTTGGAGCATGTAGCTAAGAATAGAGATATCTGTGTGATTTCCTTTCTCAGCCCAAAGGGATTTAGTCCTGCATCCCACACATGCCTAAAAGAGTGCCCTTACCTCAAGGCTAGTACAGCCAAGGCCAGGAAGGAAAGCAAAAATAGCCAGGAGGTGTGAAGCAGTTTTCTGCTTGCTGCCTGGAATTACCTCTTTTCATTTGTTTGGCTCCCTAGAATAGCAAGAGTTGAGCCCAGCAGCGCAAGCAGTGCGATTGCAGGCCAGGTTGCCCAAGACATTGCCCCAGCAGCTGCCCTCAGTGCTGTCTGTGCCCAGCCTCCTTGCAGGGTCTCCTCCATCCCCACAGCCCCTGCCGGCTGCACAGCAGCCTGAGCTGCACCCCAGGGGAACCCCCAAAGCCGCATCGCTCGGCTCGGATGGATTCATCAGGTGGATGAAGGCTCCTGCCTCGAAAGTCACAGAGAGGGCTTTGCATCCATAAGCAGGATGAATCCCGGCTCCCTCGTGGGTTCTGCAGCTGCCAGCATCTTGAAAGAAGCATGAGCAATTTTGTCCACCTTCAGCTTGGCTGTTTTCAGCTCTTCACCTACCCAGATGGACTGCATGCTACACATGAGGATTGTGCCGAGATTCCTAAATGCCAGGGAGATGAGAACCTGGACCTACATTTAGGGTTTTCCAGGGACCAGCTCCCCGTGTGCGTTGTGAGCTCCCAGGATCTCCATCTAGTGGCACTGAACAATCTTTTCTCACTCCAGACAGTCTTTGCACTGAATTTAATGCCTCAGATTGGGGCAGGAACCTAGTTGTGTGTTAGAAGTGACTAAACAGCACCCCTCGTTTGCCCTGTGCAGTCTCACCAACGGCCTGGTTTTCTGATCTCTCTCAGCCCTACACTAGTAAATCTTTCAACTTTGTATTTCAAAGGGCTTGGCAAGGCCACCTTCTTCTGGAAAGATGGTAAAAAGGCTTATTTCTTTAATCCTTGTTTCATGGAGTGAAGACAGCCAGTGAGCACGTAGACTCATGCCCCTCAATCAGCATAAGAAAAATGCATTTCCTAGTGATGTAAACCTTTGCTGGGTTTCACAAGCCCATACATGCAAGCGGTGATTAATTTTCTTTGTCAAGGTTGCAGTTTTCTCAGGTTATTACAGTTCTAGCATGGCCAGCATAGAATTAACTTCCATAGCCCCTGGCCTTAATTCAAACATAAAAGGGATTAATATGAAGTAAAATTCTACCAGATGTATCACTCTGTTTAGCATTCCCAGCTACTGCTACATCTGTAAGAAGCAATTAATAATAAACCTGACCAGAGTTGATGAGACCAGGTATCATACAGAGGATTATACTACGTTATGTGAAAGGATGTGCTGTCCAGCCCAGGAAGCTTTTTAAATAACATTCTCAGGGGCTTATGGCTTCAGATCAATATTTCACATTACTTACACTTTAATTTGCTGTAAAATTATTTCATTCCTATCTCTTCACTCCCAGTCGCTTTTCCATGGTCTAATGCAACATCGTAGAAGGAATTCTGTGGAATTCTAACAGGATTAAGTTGTGTAGACGTGGATAGTGTTAAACTAAAAAATGTGAGGGTACCTACAAGAGTGTCAGAAATCAAAATAGTGCAAATACTGCTCCTAAAAAAGCAGTTTGTTCAATTTATTTCCTCTCTTTGTGCTACGTATTCTGAAGTCACCCATAGCATTGTAAATGGCGAAATACATTCTCTGTGTGTTATACCTAAATAGCTGTATTTGCTTGGGCAAAAGATAATGTCTTTTTCCATGTGTTGCTCTCAAAAATACAAAGCACAACTTCTAAGTGCATTTGAACTAAAGCTATCAACTATTTATTTCTCTCTGCAGACAGGGAGCAGCCATTAGGTGAACAAACAGCAGCTCCAGCTGTTGAGACTCAAGAGGGAAGCACATCTGAGTGTTTATATAGCTGAAATGTAGGCGTGACACCCTATGCAAGATTTTAGACGACTGCATAAACCCAAATTACCCTCCAGGCCATTGAGTTGTATAACATATAGTACAGATAGCACTTGAACTCTGAAGAGGTGAAAATAATTTTGCACGGGGAACTAATGGATTATCCTTAATTTATGACTTCTTACAGCTATTCACACTCAATCTCACTTTTGTTCTTCAAATACGTAGAGCTTTTTGCCTTGTGATATCAATATAAGGCTTCTACTGTGTAGTAACAGATGACAAATATCCTTAGATGGGATAATAAGAATACAGGAATTGCTGGGCTGAACAAGCAAACCCAAGCACTCTGGCCCAGGCAGGACTTCTTGTTGTGCCCATGAAACCCAGCGATCAATAGCAGCCTTTCCCATCTTTCCTCCCCTCCTGCACAGGATAAATATCAAATTATTTCCTGACAGGACATGTCAAGTCTATTTCATGCAAGAGTTGCTTTGACTTCAAGAAACAATGTGACGGATGTATCCAGAGGTAAATGACTTCTGCCTATGGATTTTGGTGCAGAAAAGCTGATGAGAGGTGAAGGAAATAATGAGCCACGTCGTTTGAGGGTGCAACAGAAATTCATGCAGTGTAAGGCAAAGCCTGTCTTCTCGGTGAGCCCTTCAAACTTTAATTTAATACCTACTGTTCCTGGGGGGCCTTTGGGTGGTGGAGGCAGTGTTAACAAGCAAGCAGCTAACAATAAGAAAGGTCAGACTATGAAAGTTAAAATACAAGGATTTGTTGAGGAGGTAGAGAAGGTCAAACACAACTGAAGCATCTTGCAGAAAAAAAGAAACGCAATTTTAGACAAGCAGATTTTTTTTTTTATTTAATAAAGGGTTGGTTTAATATTTCATGGGACATAGCAGCCAAGAGCTTAGTCTGAAGTTGCTTAAACAATGTGTTACTATTTGAAAGAGCTTGACTACATATATATTTTATAGATTTTCCCTGCCATGTTTTAGTTCAGCAGAATTTTTATAAGACCTTGTGTTCTGCTGACTGGCTAGTGCTGTACCTGCAGCACTGGAAATCAGCCACCATTGGGTTGCTTGGGCCCCAATTTTTGTCAGGAAATAACAAATTTTATGTGGCACTGGCTGGAAGAAAATTAATCTTGTTTTCACTCAGTGTGTACAGACAAGAACCTCTATGTTTATGAAATGAGAAAGCAAAACGTGTGTTTTCTCTTTCATTGCAACATGCTGATGGGTTTGCAGAATGGGCATGAGCTCTCAGCGTGAGCTCAGCTGCCCTGGGGATGGGGTGAAAAGGTGGCTCACTGTGGCATTATCCCGAAGAAAGGCTGCTTCCAGACGCTCTCCCTTATCAAATGCGGATTTGAAAGCAGAAACAACCGTGCAGCATTCTTGCCCCAAAAGTGAATGCTCTGGAGGAGATGCGGCAACGTAAAACTGGTTCACAGTTAAAGCTGACTAACCAGTTTCCAAAATACAGCTTTGTATATAGAAGAATTTTAAAGTTTGTGAGCAGCTTGAATCATTTTTCTGAATTGGTATCTCTGGGTTGAAGCTGAGAGGTGGTCTGGGAGTTTGCTGTGGTCTCTGGTGAGAGGGGGACAGCCGGTTCCCTGGCTCCCCTGAAGCCCCAATGTTTGGGTGAAGGAGAAGGGCACAGGGCTGTGAGAGCTAAATAGGAAGCATGCAGCTTTGGCACCCCAAATAAATCAGCCCCTAGATTACACATGATTGTATCAGATTGGGGTGTTTAGAAGACACTGAACATGAGATCCTCTCCTGTAGCAAATTGATTCTCCCCTTCAGTAAATTGAAAAATAGGATCCTAGTCACGTTGCCAAGGAATGAGAAGGCAGATCTCAGGGCCCAGATAACACGCAGGTAAAGTAGGCCAGCCAACACCTTGACTGAGCTGAACCAAGATCCTTAGGAAAAAATGGTGTTAGAGCAGAGAGCAGCCCTTGTTTGCAAGACTTCCTTGAAGACTAGCGTGGCTGCGTTGTGTGGGGTGCTTATATCAGGTTGAAAGCCTGCTATCTCCTTCAGTCTTTGAAGCAACTTGCTACAGGAATTGGGGGGTTGACCTTCATGCGGTTTTGGTGGAGATTTAGAATGAGTTAATTCTTTCTGTATCACAAGAAAAAGTTGCTCTAAATATCCTGCCTTACTGCAAGTTAAGAGATAGACTATTGTGAAAAGATTTTCATAAAGTTACTCCTTTTCTGCATCCTTAAGTACTTCAACCCGTTTCTGCAAAGACAGGATTTTCCTCTGGAGAGTATTACATAACATTTATGCATGCTGAAGAGCTAGAGACCTTTTTTTATGAATGTGAATACATTCTCCCAAGTAACAAACCAATGTAATGATAGACTGGCTTCCTAGGTGGCTTTTTAATTTCAGACCTGCCTGGTGTGCGTACGGTTTCGTTTGCATGAGGAGCGTCGCCGACACAAACGTTTGCTCTGGCTTCTGCCCAGCCAGGAGCTTTTGCTGCGTGACAAGCAAATCACACAACTCTCGGTCTCCACCAGTGACTTCCAAGAGCACAGTGAGGGAATGAAGAGAAAGGACTCCATGAGGAGCTCATTTTCCATAGCTGTGGCCTTCATGGACTTGTCTAGATCTAAACAGCTCATTTGGTGCCCAATCTTGCTATTTTTATTGTGTCATTCTTGGGCTTGTCGATGAGTTTTCACTATCAGGGATGCTCTGGGAATTCAGTCCTGCTGGCATTGAATCTGGTGACAGTTTTGCTACTGAACTTGGCAAGCACATGTAGTTGAACAGCAAGGCACAACTGTGGGAGCTCTCTGAAATCTGGTATGCCTTCACACTGGCCGTTGGTGATTTCCCTGCATCTGGCTATTTCCAGGATCACTGTGCAACTAATATGCCAAACATCACTGGAAAGTGTAAACAGCCGTCTGTTACTAATAGACAAGCAGACTTGCATTTACTATACACTATATTGTAAGTGCCAGCGAATTAGTTAGTTTTCCTAGGTAATTAAAAATAGATCTTGAATTTTGTTTATTTTTGGTAAATGACAGCTGATGGAGTTCTATGCTCTAGTTTTAAAGATCTGCTGCTTTGATTTTATTTTAGACCCTAAAAGATCAGTACATCTGACCTACAAGAAAGGGAATGTTTGTATCGTTGGTTTAATAGGCACCTTTATTCAAAAAATAAAAAGAAAAAAAAAGCAGTGGAAGAACACACAGAATATTGAACCTGCAGCTTGGTGGTGCTGTACAATGCTCAGATTCACTGATGTGACAGGGACTCTTCCCCACATACTGGCAGTCTGTCCGTGTGGCTTTATGCAGCGTTGTGCCGAGCACATCCTCACAAGAATCCAGTGAGACGGGGAAACACTGTGCTCCTTATTTTTTGAGGGGGACACAATGTCAGATTAGTCCACAGGAACTGAATAAATGATCAATGAATTGAGTCCAAGTCCTCCAAGCCAGAATCCTACCTTATTAAATAATCCTTCTCTCAGGCTCCTTTTAATCATCTGCACACTGAAGGGAAAGGAGGTCCTCCCTCTGGGCTGCCCTTCTTTTTTTCTTTATTTTCATCCCACTTACTTTGTTTGCTTCTGTCCCGCATTCAAGTTTGTCTTTATCTGTTGTGTACATTTATTTTCCTGCAGTGGCCTTCCCTTTCCCTTGCTACAGTGATCACCGGTGACAGAAGCAGGTGTCACACTGACTTGTTCAGTCAGGCTCCTGTCCTCTTCTCCACGTACCTCACGGCTGGCCCCTGTTATGGTCCCTTCTGCTTCTCCTTCAGCCCCAGTGCATGAAGGCTTCTCCCTCTTTGCTTGAGGCCTCTAGGGCTAGAGGTCCTTGTGCTTGTCCAGGAGATCTGACCAGGTGTGGCCCCAGCCAGGGGTTTGGCCAACAGGGAATCACTGGGAATCACTGCTTGAAAACAAATCTCTGCTTACTCATTGTAGGAGCGGTAAAGTTTCTGGAAAAGTGCATTTTGAAACAGCCTAGGGCAGAGCTGCTACTTAATCACCTGCCGTTCTCTAACAATAATTTTAGGTGGGCCATATCTTCTTTTGTTGCTGCATCAGGAGCGCGTGCCAGGCTGTGCTTGCTTGAATCTCTTTCAGACTCCAGAAGAGAGGGCCACGTTTCCATACAGTGGGAGTTCCTCAGCTTTGTGCTTTCTTGGATTTTTGCCCTGCTCTTTGAAACCAGTTTAACAGGACCTTGAGCCAGACTCCTTGGAGGTGATGGCTCTGCCTTGTCCAACAACAACCTTCAAAGGCTTCCTGTAGGATACTTAATATGGAGCTCCTTGCCTTACTGTTTGTCTTTTCCTGCAGATCACCATTAAAATCAGTGATTTTAGTAACTCAGTAGTAAGTGCAACAAATAATACAAGTATTCAGGGGAGTTTTGCTGGCTGTGAATGGGACATGTGCAGCACTTCACCATGAGGGCCTCCAGGACTTGTACACCTGCACCCATGACCACAGGCTTCAGTGTCTAACCAGCATAAACCGCTGTAAATATCACATCAGGTCTATTGTATGTAGACCTTATGAAGAAGACTGTAAAGTTCCTTTTTTCACTGGTCTCTTTGTCCTTTGTTTCATGTGCTGCTGCTGAATGTCCAGTGTTCAGAACAGATAGAAAATCTGCCCCGGACTTTGCTACTGGTGGTACTGAGGTCAAGCACAAGGTGTTCAGGAAATGGCCTTCTGCTTATGCCACCAGACCACAGGAGATAGGTAGGCATTGCAGATAAGGAAAACAGAAAGGGGGCAGCCACTAGACTGGTTGTGTTGTTACTGAGAGATCAAAGCCACAACTGTCCCATTGTACCCACTACTTTCTCACAGAAACAGATATCGAAGAGTTCTGCTTTCCTGATGGACTTGTGGATGAGGAGTTTGATTTTTGTCATCAAGAGAGCAAACGGAATGGGTGACACATTTTGATGGGTGACACATTTTGGTCTCTACCCAGAATAATACAGAGGCGTAATTGTATACCCTCGAAGTTAAACACCAAGCACAGAAAAGAGAGAGTAGGAACAACATTACCCCTCTTCCCTAATTACAAGAGCATTTGCCCTCTTCCCTAATTACAAGAGCATTGCTATTCAAGGCAAGTATACATCAGACAAGGTGTAAGCTCTTTTTGAGCAAAAGAATTAGTAGGGACAACTAATGTAATACTCAGGGCTGTAGCTAAGCATCTGCATCCAGGAGCACTAAACAAAGACATGGTTCAACATGTGCTGCATAAAGCAGACATGTGAAATAACTCGCATGAAATAACTCTGTGGCAATAAACTTGATCAAAATAGAAAAGGGCATTACAGTAAACCAATCAGAAAAGAGTGATGGAACAGTTTCTCCACCACGTTAGCTCCAGGGAAAGGAAGAGTGCTCTCTAAATGAGTTACAGCTGCATGCAATACTGTTGTCCATTATATGTTTTGACTACCTTGTAATTGCAATCCAAAGAAAGTGCTGCCTTTTCAAAGGAGCAAGGGCAGTGATTCCCAGGGCATCCCAATAATATCACTTTATTTCTAGTCAACCACCCTAGGGAAGCTGCAGTGGCTGAAGAAATTGTCATATACTCTCCCTACCCACAGCCAAAGGGAGCTGCTGACCTAAAATAGCTGGAGATTAAAAGGAAGAATGCTCTGCCTAACTGTGGCTACAGGAGAAATGGCAGAATGTATAACCCAAGCTAGACTACCTTCACTGAGACAGTGTAGGATTGGAGTCGAAATGAAGAATTAAAATAGGTTACAGAGGAACAACAGCATGATGTGATGTCCTTGGTCTTGGTCAGATTCTCTTTTTGCCACTCCCATTGTAATTGGAAAGTACTAGACAGGCTTTATTATTTGGCTACCTAAAATACAGGTAGGTCCAGCTTTTTGAAGCTCCCCTGAATTTGTTGTAATATGCATGAGGCAGAACAATTAAGCAAGCTGCTTCTCGTGAGTTTAAATGGCTTGCTTGAAAATTGGGTTTGGTTTGGGGCTCATGGCCATCTGCCTTCAGAGAAGAAGCACTTGAAAGCAATGCAATTTTTTTTCTGAAAGCTGCATGGACCAAGGGGCATGACTGCTCACCAAGTGAGACCCAGTGCTGTGCGCACATGAGCTCTGTTGCAGATGTGCAATCGGGAAACTATATGGGAGTATCAGATGCTGCTAGGTAGCTTCTTCCCTTCCAGGGAAAAGATGTCCTTCAAGGAGAATACTTTATTGCCTACTATTCTCTTTCCCTTGTCTTTTAACTTTTCTGCATCCAGCTCTGGCTTGTTACGGGGAGAGAACACCACAGACACTGGAAGGGCACAAGAGGAACGGGTGTCTCAGATCTAGATCTCCTCTCCTTCTTTCATATATGTCTTTTCTAGTTCCTTTCTGATGTTTGCTTTGATGCTGAGTACACTGTATCACTCCAGCATGCCTCTGCAACGGTTATTTGCCCTGGAGACTTGAAGGAAACGCCTCTGCAGTACTCAGAGCATCCTTAACCTCGGCAAAGCTAAGCAAACTGGAGTCACCAGCCAACTTGGGCCCAGCTGTACATTTATTTTGGCTGCAAGGGTCAACAGCAAAAAATTTAATTTGGCTGTGCAGTAAAGGAAAGTAGACGATGGTGCCAGTCTCTCTTTAATCTCATAACTCATGTTTGTTACCTATTCTGCCAGTGAAGTTGCCAATGAAGCATACAGATGATTTTATAGTGTATGATCTATTTCTTCATAAGAATGAAATATGTTAAACTCTGTGTGCCAGCTTTATGACAGTCCTTCACAATTGTCCTTGTCATAAACTGACATTTTTTGGATGTAATTATATTTCAAGAATGATTAATGCACATTTTGCACGCGGTTGAATTTACTGTTAACAGGTTAAGTTCAGGTGAGAAGGCTGTCCCCTCTTGGTTAGATACCCCAAATGTAGATCTGTCTTTGGCTTTGCATACGTATTTGTGAGGGTGAGAAGAAAAGCAGTATTTTACATAAGGTAAATATAATTATGTAGAAGAGGAAAAAAATAGAATTTACCTTCTCCAGCAAGGAAGACTTGTTTGAAGGATGCAGAGAACGTAATGTGCTACTCAGCAGTGAGTTACCTAGATTACATCTAATCTAGAAAGCGAGGAGGAAGAAAATTCAGCACACTTCTCAGTGCAATAAAAGCAACTTTAGACGTTCATCAAAGAACTCAAATAGACTTCCCAAACAGAAAGACTTCTGGTGAGCCTCTGACATGGGAACTGTATGAACTGGGGAGAATCAATCAACATGGTCCAGTGGGAGGCTGATATTACATAAAAGCTTGCACAGAGTAAGTGTATACATTTCCACAAGGAGTTGTCTTTGGGGACAAATTTACTGCTTTGAACAGAGGATTCTCTGTATTCCCTAAATGGTGTTTATGAGTGAAAAAGAGGCAGAAAAGAATCTTGAAGATCAAAATGTGTTTTCAGTATTTTCAAATTGAGAGAGTTCAGCCATTTGATTCAAAATGCAATTTCAGAAAAGAGATTAAAAGGTTGCACAGAAAAGAAAAAAAAAATACTTCTTTCTGAGACACATCTTAATGCAGGAAATTCTTTCATTTTTTAATATGGAGGAAAACACTGAAAATAGACATTAAAATGAAGACTCCATTTTTTTTTACAAAGTTAACTTAGTTAGTACTTAGACAAAGTTACTTTTTGAATAGAGAACAGATCCCATAAGAGGAAGAAGATCAACTGGCAAAATCTGTTGCAAATATTATTGGGTGTGGTATCTACAAAGAAGTAACCACCATTTTAAGGATGTGTCAAAAGAAGCATTTTTTTCCTGAGGAAATGTATGTGCTGTTTTCCAATAGGTGTGTGTTCTTCCTTCCACTGCAAGGAAGAAAGCTCGGATATAAACAAAATCCATTTACTCATCAACAGTATATGTAAGTTGCCGATTAAACCCTGTCTAGGCAGCAAAATTCAGTCTAGCATTATCTGCTTTTCTTCTAGCTTTCTTGGAGCTGTTCCTAATGCAGTACTCGTTGATTGCCTAGAATAATGTTGGTGGGTACAAGATACGATGAGAACAAATTTCACACTGGTTAATTGGCTGTGGGGCCTAATGAGCCCTTCCTTGTGACGCCTGAAGAAAGGCTCAGGCTCTCAGGAGGGACCCACAGGTCAGGGCTCCTGGCAGCCAGGCTGGGGGGCTGGAGAGGTATTTACCCTCTCCCTGCGAAGGAACTGAAATTTGGGGAAAACTGCTATTTATCAAGGCCTTCCCACAGAGAGGGAGACCTGATAATTTGCCAGCAGTTGAGTGCAGCAGGTGTGTGTAAGAGTTTGCTGCTTTATTTGCCTTGGAATGCAGAGCCCCTCCAAGTGCTCAAACTTCTGTGGGTCGTGGCCAGATGGCTGGGTTGCTCCTCTGGGAAAATGTCTGAGGCTCTGAAGGTTTGCTCTAGGTCCGGATTAAATGTGCAGCCTTGCCAAGGACAGATGGGAGGGAGGAAGTCATGGCTAGATAATACCTAAGAAGAGGTAATAACAAGGGCCTGTCTCACCATGTTGGTCTTGTTCAAAAATGCCATTGTTCTGATTATTTGTTCTGATTATTTTTTTTAAGAAACTTCAGTAGCTTTTCAGTGTGTTACTGTATGTCAAGATGATTTCCTTGAAGCATTATGCTTCCCAAAGTATAATCCATTTAATAGGAGTTGGAAGTTGAAAGTCTGGCAGATGGCAGACCAATACCTTATTAAGCTAAATGAGAAGCATGGGGGAGATTGATACAATTGTAGGAAAACAATTATTCAGCAATCAAAAAGCAAGACTCTGTTTCTACTCATGAAATTTCCCCAAACAGAGAACACTTGAAAACACTTTTAATATTAAGTTGTAAGTATTTCAAGCATAATTATTTTGTCAGCAATACTGTCAGCTTTTCACTTTTCCATTTCTGTTTCTGCTCTCACAACTGCCCAACTCCTTGCAAAAAAGAAGACTCGGAATAGATCTAGATGCAATGTTCGTATTTCAATGTGTGCTTGTCTGGATGGTTTAGTCAGGAATAGCTGGTGGAACTCAGCTTCGTTATGAAGCTTCCACCACTTGTGAAATTTTCAGCAAAGCAGGACACAGTTAGAAAGACTGTGGTGATACAGCAACTCTGAAAATTTGCATAACTTCTCTTCCTTGTAGTAAAGGAATTTAATTTAATTAAACTTGAGCGTAATCAGCCTTGTACATGAAAAGTCAACCCAATGCCCTGAGAACACCCAGGCTGCTTTTCAGTTGCCAAATTTCTTTAGGATGTGATCTGTTCCTGGTCTCTCTGTGTGGCTGTGACTCAGGAGAGCAAAGCACTCAAGACTTGTTCCATAGCTGGTGCTATAGGTTGATGTTTTGCCCCCATTCAAAATTTGCACGTGGTCCAAGAGAGAAATTCCTTGCCCTCAGCAGTTCTGAACCTGTGATGCAGAAACAGTGAAGACTGCAATGAAGGAGATGGGAAGTGAACAAGCGTGTTCAGGGTGCACCTTGGAGAAGTCTGGTTGCAGGTAACTAGCTCCAGGTCTGCGCGTTCTCCAGAAGCTGCCGGGAGCGCGGCCCGACTCGCTGTTACCAAGGGGTGAGCTGTGAAGACAGTTGTACAAACATTTAGCTCGATGCAGCTCTACAGATAGAGTAGCATTCCTGAATACCCCCGTGACTGCGTAATATTGGATGAGGAGATGGAAAAAAAAAATCTGATTCAGAAGTCATGCTGTTTCCTTAGGCAGTAAGTTGTTTAGGTGACATTTCCTGGGTTTAGAGTTTTGCAGAGTAAATGACCATCGGCAGTTTGGCCTCGGGTGTTCAGAGGAATTGTTTGATATTCCTGAAAACTTTTGGCACCGACTACAGAGGCGGAGCCCTGTGGTGGGGTGCTCACTGCATGCAGGTAGCATGGGGATGAGGCCATGCGCTTTGCTACATGTCCCAACCGGGAGAATATCAAGGGTCAGGAGAAGTTTAAAATGAAAGAAAATAATGCTAAGAGAAGAAGTGAACAATTAGCTACAGATAGTTTTTGATCTTTGCCAAAGTTCCCACTTATTCCATATGAGGATGTGAGGGGCATGTTTTGATCTATGTATGTGCCCCATGTTTGGAGTAGGGCCTTGGCCTG
>VZSG01000022.1:276051-321437 GCA_013398315.1 Nothoprocta pentlandii | reverse complement strand
AAAAAAAGGGGCAAAACCAAAGAAACTTCCCAAGCTGATCAGATCTGCAGATTAAATTTGAATTGTTGAAATGGAGTCTTGTATTTATTCATACATAGGCACGTTTACATATATATGGCATACATACAGGTCTTTATAGGTGTATATGATTCCAAGAAAACCTTATGGGAAGTTTGCATATTGGGTATCGATAGATACAGCACTTAAACTACATGTTCATTAGCTCAGTCCATGTGCCTGAGGCAGTGCCTGTGTTAAACTATTCCCGTGTCACCACTGCAAGGCAGAATCCGCTAATCCACTAGAATCCACTAGCTAGGAGCAGGTGATGCTGCAGTTCTCTCATAATCATCTGTCTCCGTAATATGAAAGACACAGCAGATCCTGCCCAGCATTAGCTGATAGATGGATTGGCCTACTGATTTGTAGGGAAAGTCATAGCTACAGAGGGACCCATACAAGCTGCATCCCCTGCTTTTCATTCTATCTTGTTTTCCCCCTACGTTGCCATTTGTTTTGCTCTTTATCTGGGTTTCCAGCTTCTCTCTGCATGTATTACAGACTGATGATAGGCCCCATTATCCACCTTCTTACATTGCATTTTGCAATACACTTGCCTTCACAGCCAGCTTGTGACGTAAGGAGGTGCTTACATTCCCTTTCCTCAAGAACAGGGAGATGCAACACGTTGGCTAGGGTCCCAAGGAAGGTCTGTGGCATTGGTGAGAAATGAATGCAAGGCTCCCAAACTTCAGGCTCGCATCTCAAAAACAGGACAGTCTTCCTCTTGTGTCCTCCTCTTGTCCTATTGCTCCTGTTCATTGATATTGTCATTGTTGGCCTCTCTTAGTTATTTACACCCCAATTTGATCAGATTTTTTTTATTGTTTATGCCTTCCTCCTTTCCCATTTTTATTACTCTCGTCTTGCTTTACCCATTTCCAGTGTTTATTACTCGGTTGAAATATGACGTCAGCTGGACAATATATTTGGAGCATGCGCTGAGTGGCACTCTTGAGAGAGATTGCCTGCTAAAGGGCTTCAGCAACACCTGTGTCTCTGTATTGGGTTGGATGGACTAAGAGTCCACTAAATTCAGACAAAAGAGATAGTAAACTCTTGATTGTGGAATGTGCAGCCAATCCATGGATTTTTCCTAAAAACGTAGTTGTGTCAATTCAATTTAATGGTAATGTTTCTTCTTCTTCCTCCTTTTTCCCTTATAGCAGGGTCAACTAAAAGTAAAAGTTTTGAACTTTCTTGGCTTAAGTAAGTCTTCTATTTAGCTTCTTCAGTTAGGAACAACAGTTGCTGTCTGCAGATATCTCAGTAAATACTAGTTAAGGTTAATCTTGATCATGGAAGTCAGTTATTTCATTCTGTTTTAAAGTTTTTGAAAGAAATGTGCATGTTTTATGATCCTCTTTTTGTTTTGCGATTTCTTGCCATCTTTATTGCCTGTTTTGGCTCATCTTATGTATCATCAGTCATGCTTGCAGAATGACATATGATGGCTGTGAAAGTGCAGGGCATTTTTTTTCCAAGCATGCGTTTTTGGATTTAGCTTCAAACTTCTTAACACTTCAAAGAAAATATTATTCATATATTGTGATTCTTGGCACTTTTTGAGCATACTGTTGGTGCTAAAGAAGTGACTTTCCTTCCACATGGCATGTAGAGTTTTGAGGGCCAGAGTCTGTTTCCTCTGATGATATGTCAGATCAATGAAAATATGGTGAGAGTAAATAATTCTGTAGTTTCTCTGGATTAGGTGCTGAATGACTGAGATGAGAAACCAGCTCATCGTGTCTGCTTCATCTAACAAAAGATTCCAGAAGCCCTGACATGAGAAAAGAGAAAGCCAGCAGGCAAGAAGTGGCAGTGTTGAGATCCCTGGCATAAGTCTGCTATTTTTATGAAGGTTTTGCTTCCTATCCATTTCTTGCTAGATTTTTAAATTGTTTAACATACAGCAAGTCTCATTATTCTTAATAGGAGCTTTTGGAAACTGAGTATTTTTGAAAATCTGCCCGTACATGCTTAAGGAATATGCTCAAGGGAAATCAAACATTTGGGATTTCTGTTGAAATTCCTCATTGAACCCTAACAACTCCTTTTTTTCTTTTAAGCAGGAAGAATGGTTACTTCATACAGAAAATATGTTTTCCATGTGCCTTGTTCTTTTTCCCCTCAATCCCTTTCTCAGTTGCTATGTGAGCATACTTTCACTGTATTTTTAACCTATTTTGACTGTTATACTACCCATGAGCCAATGTTAGAGTAAGGAAACTATATGTTTTTCCATGCCAAATCCTTACCTGGTGTACCACTGGTGTACCTCATTCAAGCTGCCACAGTTTTGGAGTCCAAGATAGATTTCCATAAGTACCTGTTTAACAGTGCAGGAAAGTACCTAAGTTTAGATACATGCTCCACTATTACATAACTGACAACTTTACATGGTGGGTATTTTTTCTGCATCTAGCATAGCTTGTTCGTTTTTTCCTGATCATGCCAATAGGCATCTCGAGTTAAATATCGTACGTGCTGTGCCAATTCAAGCAAAGTTCGTATTTTAACTCATTAGGATTCATCATGATGCATGTCATGATTTTCCCTCCTTCTGTTCAAATTACTGTGAGGAAAGGAAAAGAAGGGCATTTTTTCTCCTTGTGCATCAACTTTTGTGATTTTTCAGACCTGATGTCTAGGTAAGCAAAGCAGCAGCTGAAAGACTTCTTCTATTCTGAGATCTTCAATGTTGTGACTGCTACTGTCCTCAGCAGAAAATACCAACCATTCTCCTATACAGGAAAGTTTTGATATATGGGGCAAGACTGCCAGTGGTCACTGAGTTTGTCAAAGTATAAAACAGGAAAAAAGTCTGCTGGATGCTCAATAGGATGCCCTGTTCAGTGCTGTTGGACAACACCAAGAATAAGCAGCTCCTCCTGTCCCCTCGGGTCTCCTCTCAAAGCTGGTCTGAGCTTCTGCACTGCTGGTCTCTGTACTGTGATCACTGCAGTCATCTTGCTTGGACTTGGTCAAAGTCATCGGGAGCATCCAGCGAGCTAAATGCCTCTCCCAGCTCCGGGTGTGACTCCCTGTCTCCGTGTACCTGTGGGCAGCACCTTGCTTCAGCTTTACCTGGTGTAACAGTGATCTCAGTGGAAGGCATGAGTCACTTCCAGAATTCATGAATCACTGAGCCTGATCCAAAGGATGAAATAACAGCGTTCTGGATGAATTACGGAATGTAACAGAACACTATAATTTCATTATTTTTAAATTCATCTGTAGGTTATTACAACAGGGTACAGTTCTAAATGTGTTCTAGGAAGTGGCTTTTGGTTCTACAGAAAAAGTAAGTCCAATTTTCTGTAAAATTCTGCAGACCTCTTATCTCTGCAAAGCCCTAACTTCTTGGGGGTTATTTGCTACTTCCTGCAGGAGTCTTTCACACGGAAGAATCGTACAAAAGTGTTGAACTTGTATTCCTGCCAACTTAACTTTCAACTGAGTTCCTCCTTCCTGCCCATTGGTTTATGTGATCTGAAGTCACTGGGAGAGTTTAATTTTAAGTGTACAGCCTTGATTTTTGGCTTTGGATTCTTGTAACTATTTCTGATGAAGAAACTTGAACCATTTGACATTTAGCCTCTGAATGTGGCCCACCATCTTAGCATTTGGAGGGGCTTTTTATTTGCAAAGCCCAGCACATGGATTCCTGGTTTGTTTTCTAATCGAAGCTCTTCTTGAAAGATGGTAAAAACAGACTGAAATAACAAAGCTGCTTCTCTTGTTTTACTTGCAGATCTGAGAACCAGCTAAGCAAATGTCAGCCTGATTTAATTCAAAAAGAAAAATAACCTTCTATCTTATGTGCCAAACTTCTCTTCAAATAACACTGAACCCCTCAAATTGCTGGTAGCTTCTTTAACTGCTTAGAGGAAGGCCAATGGGGAAACTGGAACAGTTACTGTAATTCAATGATGCAGGGAGCAGCTCTGCTTTATTAGTAATGAGTGATGAAATTAGATCTCTCAGCCTAGTAAGTTGGTTATAGCATGTTCCTCTCTTCAGACAAAAGGAAAGTGTGGGAGACACTGTTGGTTCTCCTGCGTCCTGGTTCTCCTGCCTCATGGACTTCTTCGTTTCGGCTGTGCCAAGTGTGGTGGGATGTTGGGTTTCTGTTTCAGCAGATGAGTGGAAATGGCGCCCCAAGGAAACAGTGCCAGAAGTGTGATGGGGAAAACATAATAATAAAAAGGACCTTTCTTGATAGTACTTTTCAACTGCTGTCATGCCAGGCATTTATAAAAGGTAAAAGTATAGCCTTGCTCTTCTCATTTGCAGTTCTTGCCCGAGAATAATCTTTTTCAGGGAAAAATGAGTGAAACATTTTCCATGAGAGCAAACAGAGACAAGCAATGAGCTATCGGCAGTGTGCATGGATGTGCATGTGTTGGTAGAGCACACTCTGAGAGCTCAGTTTCCCCAGTTATTTATTACATGTCTCCAAGTTGCCTAACTGTACTCAGAGAGGTTATCAGCTCTGACAAAACAGCCATCAGGGGCACTGAACATTTTGTTTTTCAATCAGATCTCCCAATGGCAAAATTTATTAAAGTTTATTAACGGAAGAAAGTCAAAGCAAGGAAAGAAAATCAATTTGCAAGCTAACAAGGAATAAAAATGACTGCTAGTTCTTAAAAGCTATTAACTATTTATCATAAGTATCTAACAGTCCCTCTCCCTTATTCAGAATGGCCTCTGCGATGAATGTAGTGTCCAGAAAAGGCTCAAAGATAATAGTAAAAATAAAGACTATTTTCTTCCAGCTGCTAAGAAATATAGTCTAGAAAAGTAGATTATGTATCTACGAATATTTTAGTGACACAGATATATATTTCCTAGCTGTCCATGTCTAGCTTTGCTGCTAGACATGTCAGAGAAAGAGATAAGACTTATCTTTCAAATATGTTTTACTGGAAAATCTGCTATGATGTGGATTAGACTGCAGTTGTTGCTTGAGTTGAACTGCAGCTAAGTGTGTACGTGTGTGTCTAAATGGTTGTCCCTGCCAGTGCTGGACTTGGCCTTCTGAGACTATTTTGATGTAGGAAGGACTTGAGGACTGGCACATTTTCTGTCACTCTTTTGTTGGTATCAATGGTTATCAAGCAATTCAAACAGCACTTTCTGACCTGAGATTCAGCTCCAAAGCATCATGGTAGATTTATGGTTTTCTACATGCCATACCAAAAGGTTATATACAGGGCACAATGTTCACTTGTAATCACCCAGAAATACAGGCGCTGGGATTTCTTCACAGCTGCAATAACATTGTTTTTAAGATGTAATGTGTGGGACCACTCATCTAAGCTCCATAGATCATAGATAGTCTGTGGAACAGGATGCTAGATCAGATCCCTAATCTTGCCCTTTAGGTCTGAGTGTGTGCAAACTTTGGGAAACCTCCCCGTGGGGCAGGCTGGGGGTGTGTGCCTGTGGGAAATAAGCCTCAGATCACTTGGTCCTCCTTGCCTAGATCCTATCACCTTCATTCCTAAAGCTCTCTGGGGAATTGTTTGTTGCTGGGTCTCAATCCCGTTCTTTTCGCTGTCTGAAACTTCTTATCCACTGACTTGTGGTAATTCCCTGCACAATGCAGTACCAGTAAAAATAACTTCATAAGAAGTTCACTTCACTTAATAGGCTGTCAGTTCTGCTTGATGTACAGGTTATCCTAAAGAGGAGGAGAAGGGAAAAAAAAAAACAAAAAAAAAAAAAAAAAAAAAAAAAAAAAAAAAAAAAAAAAAAAAAAAAAAAAAAAAAAAAAGAGAGAGAGAAATCTAATTTAATAGGTTTCCTTCTCTCTCAGTTTTTAAACAAATAGCAGTTTCTATATTATGGGAAAAAGTCATAGGGAACAGAAATTGCAGTTTTCCATTGTGTCTGAAAATATTTTGCACAGCTTGTGGAGAGGTGACATGAGATAACAGAAACTGAGTACCAAAGCCAATGAAAATGTCTGAATTTGTTTAAACTTCCCATGCCGGAAGGTCACACGTAAGACAAACACTTGCTGACCCACTAGGTCACTGCACAGGATTCCATTCTGCAAATTTAGCTTTAAAAACCCTCTGACTTATGTGACTGTTGTTAAAATTACATGCTAAGAGTTAAGCTGGACCTTCAGCTCCTAAGTGTTGCTTAATTGGATTTCCTGAACCCCGTGCTAGCCAAAATATTTCTGATGGTAAGAAAACATGACTCTTTGCATCTGAAAACGGGGGCAGAACTCTAGACCGGATGCACTGATAGACCTCTTCCAGGTATGCTGCTCGGAGCAAAATGTCATCTCGCATATGGAAGTGTCTGAAACTCAGAACACGACTAAGCACGACGGTAGGAAACAGTGAATTAGGATTCCAGACGCTGAAGTGGGGAAAGAAACTGTCCTTATCTCCCTTCACAATTCTAAGTTAATGCTGTTTTGGGACAAGTTCTGACAGTTGGGCTGTCTGGATTTGGAATTTTGGAAGGTTTCTGCTCCCCTCACGATCCCTCCCCTCCTCCTCTCTTCATCCCCACTCTCCTCTCGATGCTGTTTGGTTTCCCCAGGCTGGCCAGCCAAGTCCCCTGAGACATCTGTCAAATAATCTCTGCTGTCAGCCCTTTGCCTAGCAGGAGTGAACCCATCATAATCTCAACACCATGAGCGTGCAGCGTGGATCCAAACTCTGTGGCTCTGGCTTCTTTCTAATGAATATGACAGCTGATTAATTTTACCCACATGTTCCAAAGTACCAATCTTTGTTTGTTTAGCAGCTAAAATATTTAACAGCTTGGAGAATGAAGACAATGCCAACTACATCTGCTTGTTTTAGCTATGTAGAAGGTATATAGTTTCCAGGATAAGCATAGGCATGTATATGTGGAAAATACGTTCTAAACCTCTGTTGAATAGCAACGTCCAAAAGTTAATGGAATGATGCTTTTACCTCAGTCAGTTCTAATCAAAACCATTCAAAGTACCCCAAAGAAACACAGCCTAATTCTCTTCTACCTGGATGTTGGCAGGCTGCTTTGTGCTATCCTGGATTCCTCTGCAAATGGCTTTTGAATCTGGGAAGCAGCGTGTGTTTGAGTAGTGCCTGGATCATGAATGGCAGCACGTGGTCGGCTGCATGTGTTGGAGCAAAGCTGAGGGATGAGGAATCTTGCCCCAGACATGTGGGGAGATGTTTTTGTTTACGTTTACCAGAGAGAGGGAGGAAACGCGAGGTTCTGTTTGGCTGCTGCCCGAGTTTTGAAAGGGAGCCATTCTTTGAAAGATGAAAAACAAACGTCAATGAACTCAAAAAGAATTAGATCATCTTGGCGGAGCGGGAGCGAGGTTTACAGTGCAGATCCACATCTGCTCAGTGGGCTCCAGGGAAGAGAAATTGAACACAGTTCCTAGTGCAGCATCCCGTTGCACAGACATGAAGACCGGAGCAGCCCCGTTGTCTCGCTCAGGGCCCAGGTGGATGCTCTATCGTGACATCTCAGCAGGTGTGTGCTCAGGTGCGGGACTCTCTAGGCTAGTAGTGAATTAATCCTCAGGTAGATTCCAGCAGTTTCATGTTCTCTCTCCATCGAACCTCGCTGCACGTTGGCTTTTCCTTCCTGTTGCTTCCACGGTAGCCAAGTTGCGTGAATGGCTTTGTGACTAAGCTAAGAAAATCCTTTCTCAGGAAGGCATGCGTGATTATCTCTGCCTTGGGGATATTGCCTCAGTCACTTTTTGGAAGGGGTGAAGAAATTGGGCCAGACTGGAATTTCCAAATGTTTATTGAATGAATAGTCATTGCCAGCAAGATTACTGGGGACAAACATGACTGTGTCAGGGAGCAGCTGAAGGACCTAAAGGTTAGATTCACGCTGCCTGTAGAGGGATGAACTCAGAACAATTAGATAGCACGGTGACTTTCAACAGGCTCTTGTGCAAAACAAACCACTTACCACCACAGGGCTTCCTAGAGCAGCGGTAGTCAGCTTCCCTGCACAGTCATAGTCAGCTCTGAGGTGGCTCTGGTTCCTTTACCCTGTGGAAGGTGACTACATGACACTCTTGCCTCAAAACAAGTGCTGCTTCTCTTGCCAAGGACCCTCAGCTGTGTATTGTGGCTGTGAGGATGACAGGAAAAGCCTAATGCTTTTGACCCAGAGAACAAAATCCTCATTTGCCATGAGACAGCCCAGCTATAGGAGACTCGCAGATAGGGATTGAATGGGCAGCATCATTGGAGTCCCTTTTTCAATGGTTTAAGATTTTTCTCCTAGAAGAGCTGTTTTGAAGTTACCGTTCCCAGTGCTTTATCTGTGGCCAAGAATTAATGTGTGTGTAAAGTTGCAGCAAATACATTCTGATCTTTCCCAGAAGCAGCAGTGTGAAAGGTCTGTGATAGGGAATAAGCCTTGTTATGTCTGGTCCGGCCACTCGGCTGTACATCTTGGATCAGAGAAAAATGGTTCCAAAATAACATTTAATCTTCATGATCCCAAACTTCTGGAAAACTTAAACTCCTTCTGTTACAGCAGATTTCCATCCTGCTCTGGGGTAGAGTTGTCCCTACTCTTGCATGTTTAAAGCCCTTGTCATTTGACACAGTTTTGGATATAAAATGAAGCAAAATAGAGTTGGTGGCATGGAGCCTGTTATGGTTTGATATGCAGATGGTAGCTTTGATTTCCATTGCTTCTGAGAGTACTGAGAAACTTGATAATATCATTTCATTCTTGTAATGCCTGATGTCATGGACATTCTACGTTAGTGCATTTAAAAGAAGAAGGAGGAAAAAGAAAAGCTTGATGCACAGTAGGTTGCTGCATGTGACTGCATTAAGGCCTTAAACCCCAACAAATTATTTCTTGGTCTTCTGAGGCTGCAGACAACTCCTGGATGGCGATGCTTTGGTTCCCTCCCGCGCAGATTGGAATCAAACCTGGTGGTGACCAGGACTGACTCCAGGGAGCCCAGGTTGGCTTCTGTGTAGCGACTGGGAGGACTGACTGTGAGGAACCCAACTTGGCTTCCATGTGGTGCACAGGAGGACCAGCTCCAGGGAACCCGGCGTGGGTGCGTTGGGAATGTGTCATCTGCTGCGGGGCTGCCCCAGTGCCGCCCGCCATCCGGCTCGGAAGCGCACAGAGGGAGCAGAGCGTCATGTGCTCCCGCCATCCCGAAACGCTGCGCTCCGGGTCCCTGGGAAGCGGCTGCTCCTGACATCCCCCTCTGGGAAAGGCCATTGGGAGAGGGAGCACCGAGCACGCTCATCCGAGGAGGCTCCTAGCATCCAAGGAGACTCCTGAGGATGAACTGTGTGGGAAAGGGTCCTTAGCAGCAGCTTCATTTGAAAAGATGCAGCGCCCTTCCGCACGCAAGACGCGGGTTAACCTCCACAGTGACATTAATAACTATTTCCCCGATACACATTACGGGCTTTACTGTGGGCTGTTAATTTTGCATAATGGCTCTGTTGGTTGATTATCACAGGCTGAATTGATTGCCCTCTAACATTCAAGCAGCAGTAAGTACCCCGGGACTCAGCTGATGGCATTTTAGAAAGAGCCAGACAGATCACATTGACTTGTGGCTGGAGCTGGCTCTTGTCCAACGATATCTGAGGGGTTTAGATAGTGTTGCACGTCCCTCTAGCATCTGTCTGTCTGTTTGAACCTCGCTAGCACTAACACAGTCCCTAATGGACTTTGAGAGCTCACAGAATGTTTCCTTTTTTGGGCTGAATTCTCCCTTTTAGCAAGACTGTATAGATAGTGTCAGCATCGTAAGGCAGCCTGGGTGCATCAGCACTCACTCAGGCTCACACTGACAGCTTTTTTCAAATGCAAGTTCTCTGCCAGACTAAAACCAGGTACAGCTCAAAGAACTCTTAACTTCATTGTGTAAATTTGCTCTAATTATAGCTGAACAGTATATTTTATCATCTGCTCTTACAAATTGCTAGAAACACTTAATTCAGAAGCCTGTCATCCAAAATTTAGTCAAAAAGCAATTTATTTTGAAACAAATGCTTCCAGATGCTTTCCTGAAGTGAAGCACCAGCTTTGATTAAAACCAAATAAATAGCTAAAGAAACTGAATGAGTTCTGGCTCGTGGCTAGTTCCTGCCGCGACGTCTCCCCTCTCTGCCAAGCACCAGCGGAATGAGGCTGAGAGCAGAGCTGTGCCTTGGTGCTCCAGGCGCGGGAGGGCCTTGAGCAGGGCAGCCGGAGGTGGTGGGGATGAGCAGAGGGAGCAGCGCTGGTCAAAGTGCCCTCCTCATCAACCCTTCCAAGATTCCCAACTCCAGGGCCATTGACTGCAGGGAATGGGGCAGGATGCGGAACGTCCTGTTCTGCCTTTAGGCTGATGACCTTTAGATAGGCATCTTCTTGATCAAAAAAGGCAAAAGGGTCTTCTCTGGCCACCCTGACCACTTGTGGTTCCTGGTGACCCAACAAAACTTATCCTGATGAGTGTGGCCGCAGAAATGCCTTCCTCCAAAAATGTGTGTTCTTCCTTGTAGCCACTAGCACAGCTTCCCTGAAAGGAGGAGGCCAGGGGCTTAGCAGTCAGGCACGTTTCTTAAGAAGAGGCTGGACCTGATGGTACTTTTAATAGTCTTTCCCATAAAAACTGAAGTTAAATTGTTCACCTTGTTTGCAACAGTGGAGGAAGAAGATTCATTAGCGGTCCCTGCTCTGTTTCTCACACTTCCTGAAATCAGACAGATACCTCAGCATGCTCAAAGAAGGGTTAAGCTTTGCTGCTTTTTCCTTTCCCCCCCCCTTCCTGTTTCTTACCGTTCCCATGCATTTCAGAGTACCGTCACCCACTTTCCCCCTTCTTGGAGTAAAAAGGCAAAGTTTCAGCCTGCAAATTTTGCTGAATGTAAAATTGAAGTCATGTGAGCAGCGTGTGACGTGTAAATCACAAAGTCACAGACCATCTAGGACAGTCTGAGTCTGCAGTGGCTTTGCAGAGAGTGGCCGAGAGGCGATTTTGGTAGCTGGAGGGACAGGAACAGATGCCTGTTGCTCCCCAGAGAAATCCGTGTTACCAGTTTGGCCAGGCAAAGGAGGCGGTAGCCGAGCTGCAGCAGAGGAGGACAGCACAGGCAGAAAGGATTCAAGATCTTAGAAATAACCTTGCAAAGTTAAGATCTTTCTCTCCTATTATTCTGTATTATAGACGTTCACAGAAGTGGAAGTTTAAGAGCTAATATGGGAATATCATGACTATACTATTTTCCTGTTCCTTTTCTTGCCATGTAGGATATGGCTTATCTATTGTGGCATTGGAAATCCTTTGTGTACTTGTGTAAGGGCTGGCTCGAGGAGCGTTTCATGTGCGAATCGATGCGACTGCTGCTACAGCGGGGGGACAGAGCACAATCCAAGAGGGACATTTCACTATCCGCGTGAAATTTCTTGCTTAGGAAATCTCTAGCTATCAAGGAAAGCTGCATAAAAAAAGTATACATTTCAGAACAGTGTGTATTATTTAGTTAGAAAGCATTCTTAAACTGCAGAAAATGTTGTGTTTAATGAGCACTTTAGTAAGAGGTTTAATTGCAAATGCCAGGGGTTTGCAATTGAAGTGGGGTCCTCCTTATACGAGAGTGTGCAAGTCGCTGGTTTCTCTAGCCTCCCTCCTTGTGAGATACGAGGAATTTCACTGATTTTACTTCAGTTAGCGCTCAGAAAACAAGTGCCAACAAGTCTTCGTGTGCTTTACTCCTCCTCTTTCTCTTTCCTCCTGAAAACAAACCAAGCCTTCCAGACATTTTGTAACAATGTTTTTGTTTATAGGAAGCTCAACAAGCCTCAACATCACTAGTAAACTGGGCGAGTGTAAAGAGTGTTGGCTAATGTTGGCAGGAGTTCTGTTGCTGCCCCTTAAATCCCCGTAAATATCCTAATTCTCCAAAGCCCCTCTGCCCCAAAGGTGAAGCATATACCAAGATTAGGCATGTGCTGCTTAGTGTGTCTCAGAAGCAGGTCAGCTTATTTGGGTACTCACTTCTTCAATGACAAATAACTGGTGAGATAATTTTTGAACACATTTTAGATATCCAGGACCTGCAACCTAGGTATCTGGCCGCAATATGATTGTGTGCACAGACAAATTAGACTTTTTCCCAAATCAAATCAAAGACATGCCTTCCTCCAAAAACATGTATTCCTTCTTCTAGTGGCTAGCTCAACTTTAACTCCCTTTCCTGAAAGGGAAGGGCCTGAGGCTTCGCAGCCTTTGTGCATGAAGGGATGGCAAGCATGTTTCTTAAGAAGATGCTGGACCCTTTTAAGAGCAGTTTTAAATAGTGCTTCCCACAGTGGGTGCTGTTTCATGAGGAAGACTCTTGAGTAGCCCCTTCTTGCTCCATGCACCGCCAACGTGCTCTGAGCCAGTGGCAGAGCCTTCTGCACGCAGGGCCGTTGCCTGCACATGCTGAAGTGTGGTGTGTGAAGCGGTGCAAGATCACCTGGAAGACACACAGTGAGACACCTCTGAGAAAACAGCCTGACAGGGATCAGGTTCACTCTGTCTTAAAGCCTCCTGTAAATTTACTGAGCAGTGCAAAAGCACCCCCATGGCATTTGGTGTTGAGGTTGCTGTGTTTGAAAGGGAATATTTTCTCGCAAGTCAGCTTTGCATTAAAAAAAAAAAAAAAAAAAAAAAAAAAGAAGTTTCTGGGTTTTTTTCCTTTTATTTTTTATTTTTTGGAGCAGCCTGGAGGGAAGGAATGAGAATTTGGCAAGCCCAGAGAAAAGGGTGGAGTGTTGTATAGAGGAGGAGGCTAAAATGGAAAAATTGACTCCCTTGAATTGAAATGATTCCATTATCATTTGGATGTGATATGACCCAATAAATTCCTTCTGTTTTTATAACCCTGGGAATTGTTAATTTTCCCGCTGTGAAGGAAACAGTTCTAAGACAGAGTTCCCTGAAAAGCCTAGAAAGACTTAGTAGTAAATGTAAGCAAATCACAAGCTTGTTGGAGGGAAGAAATCAATAAACAGTTTTCTTAGCTTTCCATTCTGGAGAAAGAGTCCTTCAGAGGGTCTGTTTTTCCTATGGCATGAGTCAAAGAAGGAAAACTTAGTACTGTCAATTTTTATAGTGATCAATAATGATAGCCCTGCCTCTTCTGATCATTATTGCTTCTGTAACCATAAGCGTGTAAGAAAAGTGTGTAGGAAAGAAATTACCATTTCCATTCCTATCTTCCCAGGAGACCTGTCTTTCTTCACAGTGACAATGGACGGGAGCCCAGCCCGGTGAAAACTGGAGATACGGCCACTGGAGGTATGACCACGGTTGGAAAACAGCAGGAGATGCCCACTTTGGAGCAAGTTCCCCTTGTGCAGACATCCTTGGATTTGGGGTCAGCTGGTTAGGATGCTGTGGGACCAGGTTGTGAGTGCCTTGGTTTGTTCTTCTGTTTCTTGGGGTTCTTCTAGCAGTGCTGGTTTTGTCAGCAGTGCTGACTGCCTCCCTTATTAGTTCTTCCCACTGGGACTTCTGAGACAACTGTCTCTGCCAAACTCAAAATAAAATAAAATACGTGAACGCCGTGTACTTCATTAGGTCCAAGAGCCTCAAGAGTAATCTTTTAATACTCCATATATGATTATTTTCATTCTGTTAAAATAGAGTGAAATTCAAATCTTCAGAATAGGAAAATTTTGTAATTAAGCTTTGAAGTGGAGAAGAAATGAGAAGCTAGGGATCACCAGTTTTTCAGTACAAGCCCCCTAATATGGAACACATGAGCGAATGATCAACTGATTGGCCCAAGACATCATGTAGTGTTTGGATGTGGCCAAGCTCTAAGCATTCTCATAAAATGTTTTTAATGGGCCAATTGGACTATTATAGTTTAGGAGGGGAGAGAGTTCTAGTTTTGGCCAATGCTTCTGATTAGTCCATGAGAAAATCCAGTTTCTCCTTGTTCTTTAGTCAACACCTCTGCTCTGCTGTGTTGAAAAAACTTTACACAGGTGAAAGACAGTGATGAATCTCGTTCTCAATACCTGTGTGTAGTGCCAACACTTTCTCTCGGTACGGTATTCCAGTTCTGGCTTCTCTTGTGTTGATGCTTGTCTTCCTAAGCCATAACCAGACACATGTTGAGAATCCCAAGCAGTAGTTGCTAACGCGACCGATTATGCAAAATGCATAAACAAAGCTACAAACAAAACGGTGGAACAAATTACTGGAAACAGCTCCTAATATTAGCCAATCCTCGTCACGTGTGCATGCAAACTAGATATCGTTATGGGGTTCAGTAAACACTCCCATATACAGTGCTAATCTTTACATCTTATATGTATGAAATACATAAATGATAATGAAAACTCAGCCAACTTTCACATGTCTTATTGTGCCACAGAAGGTTGATTGGTGCAGTAGAGAAAATAACCAACTGGCGCCCTGACATTGTAAACTGGCAAGTGAGCTGTGATTTTCTGCTAATAAAGTGAGGCCCAAGGAATGGTAGAAGCCAAAGAAGAGCTGGCAAGGACAGTATCTCCCTTTGGGACTCTAGGCGTACATCTGCCGTTGTGACTTGGGCTTGTGAACACAAAGCTTTACTCATTAATAGTAAACGTTAACGCCAATGACTTAAAGTACTCTACACAGGCTCGTTCCCTTCTGAAACAGTCAGTTCAGCAAACCTCTCACCTCTGGAAGTGTGGAAGAGTTAAGATATTTGAGATTCAGATCTCCGAATAGCAGGAAATAAAACCGTAGTTGTACATGCCACATATTTTTATTTCTGCTGTTGCCTTTTCCTGGAGCTAGCAGTAGCCAGTGACAACTTTGGGAGGGCACAGTTAAGGTGAGATAAACAAAGATGTGGCTGTGATGGCTATTTCTGTGCCAGATGGGAGAGCCCTGCTGTCCCACCTGACCATGTGTGAACAACAAGCCCCGGGTGCCTGCAGATGGAGGAGCTCCAGCCATGCCTCTCCGCAGGGCCACGCGGGGAGCATCTTCCAGCTACCTTCTTGCCATAGGGAATGGTAGCAGCGAAATGGGAAACAAGTGTACCCAGCAGTAACAGTGAGTGACAGCATAATGTTAGATTACTTTAAATGGAACAAGGTGAATGTGTCTGAAAAGGAAAGTGTTTTAAAATGTGGGAGATAGAGTACTCTGGTTATGGAACAGTCTGTGATATATAGAAGAGGACATATAGTTCCTATCCCTTCATGTAAGAAGGCAGAGTGAAAACTGTGTGTATTAGGACTGTACTGGTGTATGACTCAGCAGGCAAATCTAATTCTCTCTCTCTCTCTCTCTCTATATATATATATATTTGTTTGTGTATATGTGCGTGTATTTTTTCAGAGACATGATGTTAGCCAAGTAAGATTATCTAGAAGAACACAGATGGGAATGAGAACTTTAATTTTGCACTAACACATCATTTCTCGTGGAAGTTAGTCATTTTCTTTCCACCAGGAAATTAATTTGCAGGATTATAGCTGCTTACTGAGGCACTTGCAGTTATTGCAGCTAAGATACTACTGCAGTTATTGCAGCTAAGATGCTACTACAGTTACGAAATACATTGCTTCCCTTTAATTTTCTGCTTGCCTCTCCTTCTCTATTCCATACATTTTGGCATCAGAGTGGTGCTTGGAAGCATTCAGTGTATCACCAATAACTTGCTAACTGAGAGAAATCACAGCACTGGCTGTATCCCAGATCTTGGCCTTAGGGTGGTTCCAGGGTGGTTAGAGACTCCAAACATGGGAGAGCCTCCTTCTCTACCTCTCAGCTGCTACATCCATCTGCCCAACCTGTTAATCTGTTAGTATATTAGAAGTTGTTCTTATTCTTGATATCTTCTCCTTAGAGTGGCAGCATATCTTTGTTTAGATAACCCAAAAAAGAACATTTATCCAGACTCTACATCTGGCCTCTCAGCAGCTCAGCCGTACAGAGCTGTATTCGCCTTATCCAGGGATGTGAATATTCAGGAGAATACTCCATCCCTCAGTGGAAACTGTTCAGTGAGCAGTTCAGAGAACTAGGAACATTATTCTAATTGCAGGAAAGTTGCATCTGAGAAGCCAAAAAATTCTCCTTTTTTCTCTCCCAGTAAATTTAAGAAGCACAGCTCTTCCATCATCCACCCCCACGGTGGATTTTTCTGTCATTTTTTTGGCCTCTGTTACTTCGAGGGCAGAGCTGGTAAGAGACTTTCTAGTCACGGACTTCATGAGACCATTTGAAACCCTAAGAAAGTGGCCGATTTTGCTTCTTGTATGTTTAAAGACAAATTGCTTGGCACACAGAACATGAATACTTCATAGGCTCGGCTGCCTTCTAGCAAATTTTGGAGTGAAGTTTTGGTGATGTGTTTCATTTATAGAGTGCTCTAACTTTCTCTGGCCTGAGACACTCTCCTCTGTCGACTGTCATGTTGCCCAAACTGAGATTAGTAGAGGTGACTTGGGTCCAACCAGCTCAATGTATATTAAATATATGGGAAGATTCATGTCAACTCTTGTATGCACTTTCCTCCTTTGGCAGATTTGTTAATCTGCAAGGAACGCTGCAAAGCCTCAGTTTACCAGTAGACCTATAAAGAGACTTAGATTGGTAGGGAAAAATGTTAGTTTACCCCTGCTTCCCCAGGGGTGATAGTGGGATAGAATGCCTATAGGTCAGTGTGGAAGGGTAGAAACTGGAAGAACAGCACCAAAAATGATTAACTGGATAGTTGTTCTGAAAATTCTTGAATTTTTCTAAGGAGGTGTAGGAGGTAGTAACTTTAGAAGTGCCAAGGATTAGGGGTGGGTAGCAGAGAAAACTATGAGCAAAATAAATAAACCGACAGCAAGGCATTTTATAAATAACAGGCATAATGCATTGAGGAATAACTTGCAAAGTGCATTTACTTTAAGTTTAGTCACATTAAGAAAGTAATTATTTCAGTGATTTGGGGAGCTGATGAATTAGGAGAGCCCACCAGACTAATGTCCTGTTAGCCAAGTGGCTGATGGGTGAGAAAGATGAGGTGAAAGAGTTGCCTGCTGCAACTACAGAGCATTGAAATAGTATTTGAAATGCATGAGGTTTTATTTGGCTGATATGCATGGCTGCACTTTCAGCTGTGCAAGCCTGGTCAAGATGAGTATCTACAGATGGACAGGATTTCAGAGATCATGTTCCGTATTTTAATGAAGGCTGTATCTCTGTTTCTGGTAAAATGCTGACAACAAACCCTCTGGTGAGCAAAGCCAAGTAGCTGTCAAGCATTAGGTGACCTGAGATGAGGGAACTGGGCTCAGCAACACCTGGAGCAGGTTGCTTAAAGATGAAAGAGCTCGCAGTTGTGTCTCTACTATAGTTGTCCAAAGCACCTTATGCACAAAGCTCCCAAATCAGTGGTCTTCGGAAATACTACCTTTTTTTTTTTTTTTTAAATAACATTTTCTCTTTTGACAGAGCTGCTTTCTGTCCTATCTCTTGACTGTCCTGGTGAGAAATGCTGAGCCTGCTTCTGGCACTCGGCAGCAAAGCCCTTGGCCACCACAGGTTCCCCAATTCCATGTGGCAAATGGGCAGAAGTAGCGACAGCCACGCGGGTTCTTCCGAGGCCACCGCTCGCTCGGCAGCACCTCGTGACAGGTGGCCAGACAGAAGGACGTGGCTGTGGGGCGGCTGTGCAGAGAGCTGGTAATGAAGCCAGAGTGCTGCTCGCGAACTTGGGTGCCTCAGAATTGCAGGATCCCAGAACATTATTCTTTACGGTCGCTTTTCAGCACTGCAGCTTTCTTGCTCCTGACTTGACTGTTCTTGGCCTACAGATTTATTAAGCCTGATGTTCTGCTTTGTTTCTTGTTAAGGCAGATAGAGAGAATGCACCTGCCTGAACTGCCAAACACGAGGAAGGCTCCAAGTGCAGTTGGGCAGTGCCCGGATCATGTGCATCCATACAAAAGCCCCAGATGTAAACCCGAGGAACTGAGCGGTGTGTATGAAATAGCAGCCCTCCCTGCAGGGCTGTCAGCGTGGTTCCAATCCTGTCAATGTCTTCAGAAACCAGAGCCATCACGAATGCCCCATTAGTCAAGGGTTAGCTGGTCCCACAGCTGTCACTGTTAGCACCCAGTCCTGGGCTCCGTTTCCAAAAGGCTTGGTTGCCAGCACGGGTGTTTTGTGAGGAAAGGGCCAGTGGGGTGGCTGGACCATCTGCTTAATTTCCAAGGACCAAGTCTGGGCCAGAAAGTAATTAAGAGCACGTTACAGGGAAGATGTAGCAATGGGCCATTTTGTCTGAAGAGAGAATGGATCAAACTGTGCTTGTAGTTACAATTGCTTGTGAATAACTCCGTCTTTGCTGACACTGACCTGGGGTAACCGTGAGCCAAAAAATGGTAAATGTAACTTCAATTTATGCAGTGTTCTGCGGTCACTCTGAAGATAGTCTTTTCTGCATATATACATCAAGTTGTACCATAGTTACATAACAAAAATCAAATACAAATATGTACTTACATTAGATTGACGTAAAAGTTAAGGCCCAGATTTTCAAAACGTAGTGCCAAAACATCAGTATCATCAAATAGCAACCAGACTTTGAAAAAGAGGGAGCTACTCACTCAAGTCAGTGGATGAGCTTTGCTCCCTGATATAGCGCTCTGATTTATATACCAAAAAATACGTTTTTTTTCAATTTCAATGAAATTTCAAGGTTTTGCAGGAGAATATGCATTCAGTCAATGAAATTTATAATCCTAAACCTGTAGTTCATACATTTCTTGAAGCTATGGAAAACTTCGGATAATAATATAAGCCACCAGATACTGTAGTTAGATTTTTCTCATGGCCGTTGTACTCATAACAAAAAGAAGAAAACAAACCTGTAGTGAATATTGTTTTGCTAAATATTTATGTTTCATCTCTTCTAGTCAAGGTCTCTTCCTTTCAAAAACCTCAACATTTTACTTTTTGCCAAAAAACATACATGTATCTGAAGCTTAAATTTAAAGGCATTTAATGTTTAAAACCCCTGTAATTTTGTTTTTACAGAATTCTTCATAGGAAATAAAGTTGTATGATGAGCTCAAATCCACATGTGCCCATTTGCCTGTTTTCTAAAAAGATAACGGAAATAGACTTTTATACTGTACACTGTTTGTTCTGGTATTATATATATTTTTCTGCTATCCCCTATAAAATACAGTCAGATTACTGTCCATATCTTCCGTGATTCTGATTTCTTGTAAGTCTAAACTGAAGACAGTAGACAGTAATTTGTTTTGAGTTGCTATAAATTTTGTCATTTGTCTAAGGGGATAATTCATGTAGAGCTGTAGGACTGTTGTTTGAATTCCAGCACGAAAAATGTCTTGTTTTGAAAGAAAGGCTTGTTTAAAATCACAAATCTCATATGAGAAGCCAGATAATAAAGCCAAAAAAGGGAACAAAAACAATTCTTACAAGGCGGACCTCTAAGCTTTTAGTTGCCTGATGTACGAGCTGTCAGAAATCCAAAGTTCACCATGTGCAGGGAAATGTTTTGCAGAATCCCTAAGTTAGGGCTGTGTTGGCAGGATATATTTCCTGAGAAGCATTCTGAAATTTTTCATTACTTACCATGGTAAAAAAGCTTCCAAAACGGTACCTATCAGCAGCAGAGCAAGAATGCCATTTTAGGCGTTATTTTCAATTTACTTGTGGTGTCTTCATTGGTTCCTCGCCATTTGTTGAACTAGTAAGATGCGTATCCTTTTGCTTCAGCTACCATAGGTGAGCTTCCTAACTGTTATATGTCAAAACTGTTGAGTATTTAGGAGCTGATGCTTTCTTTATCATTACAGAAATGCCACCCCCTGAGGGAAGAATACCTGCACGGATGGACCACCGGTGCTAGTTACACAGTGTAGTAGTCTAGGATCTAGGGGGACAGACTTAGAGTGATGTGAGAAGTATAGTAGGTTTGAAGTCCAAACGGGTTTTGTTAGTAGATTTTATTTGCATGGTAGATTCAACCCCAATCAAACAGGATCACAACCCACTGTTCACAAAGGAGAAAATCTGGGGAGCAGGGACTGCCGAAAGGAAGGCCCAGCTGATGTCTTCTCAGGATGGAGGCAAGAGCACAGATGAGAAAATAATAGGGAGAATCAGAAGTAAGACTTGATGAGGAAGGTCAGATTACCCTTTTCTCTTCCGGCACTATTTCCTCCAAATAACATCCTGTAAGCTACTGAGGGTGCCCTGCAGCCTCCTGGTAGCTTGACTTCAGTAAAGACAAGAGTTCAAAGTAAAAGCTGTCTAGCACCTGGCTGATAATGAAAGATGAGCTTGAGCGGTAGGTCTCATGGACTCCCTGAACTGCACATGATCTTCCCACTGGATTAAGAAGTTTTACGTTTTCCAGCGCTCAGGTAAGTGCAAAGCTCATTTCTGAGAAATGGAAATATGGTTGTTGTGAGTGCAAGCTAGTTATGTTTACAGCAAATTAACCTAGTGGCTTAGTTTCATCCCTGAGTGAATTCTTTAATAAAAACTAGAGCTAGACGTGATGTTGTGTAGCATCCTCGTGGTTGAACGGGCAGTTATATCTGATCTCCTAGGTTCTCCTAGGTTCCTAGGTATCCAATCCTAGATAAAGCGACATCTTAAAATAATCGGAGTTCCTGCATTTACTCTTTCTAGGGGCATCAGTGTTCTAGAACCTCTCTGCTCAAGTGTTTAGAAACATCCTTATTTCCCAGCTGAAATGTATTTACAGCTCATTTTTATCCAGTCCGAATGGAGTGTCCAGGGGAAAGCCAGGACACACAGTATATTCAGTGCATGAGATGGGCTGTAATTGCACTGAAAGAGCTGCCAGGGAGCTCTGTTCAATGGACGGAGGCGTTTGGAGAAGGGTGGTGCCCTCACAGTTGTGAAAGAAATATTTCTCCATATTATCAAAGCATAAGTCTGTAGCTCAGCTGGTCCCAGTGGACAGTGAGGGTAGGAAAGATTCTTGTCTTGTAAGCCAAACCTATAAAACTTCCAAATATCTTTTGCCTCTTGAGCTCCAGTAACAATAGGTTTCCTTTTCTCAGCTTCAGCCCCGTTCACTGAAAAGAGAAGCCTTAGTTCCCGGGGGAAGATCTAAAGCTAAGCAAAACAAGCTGCACACAATTATTGCTTTCTCAAAAGCAGGAGGAGTTGGGCCAGGACAAATGGTAAGGTTCAGTCCTTGATAAGGATTTTTAGAGCATCACTGAAGGGCAAATCACACAGTCCTAACTCAGCCAAGCATTTCCAAGTCACATTCTGACCAAAGAAAGACTGAACGATATGGCCCTGAACTAGAATTGTTTCCTCAATCCCCTTCCAAAAAAATGCTTTAAAATGTAGCATTTTCTTGTGTCTCATTTTGCTGTAACATTACTGGTTGCTGGAGCAGGCTTTTTTGAGGATAAGTAGCATGCAGCAAGTCAGTGGTGTTTGAGGATCAAGTGACATTACACGCAGCAGTGTTTCTGTGCTTGCCAGTTTTTTCCATCATTTACAAGTTTTACATCTCTTCCACCATTCCTGCTATGGCTCCCTGCCCTGTCTACAAAGACCAAGTATGTCCACTTCAATCTGTTTAGGGGATTATTATGACAGATGCTTCAAGAAGTCTTGGCTTGCCCTCCCTATGGAGCCGTGTACTTTTCATAAAAGGAGAGGTTCTCTGATGGCCTTCTAGGGGCTTGCGTTGTCAGCGTCCGAGGCCATGGCAGGGCTTACCTTCTCCCCCTAACCTCTTCTGAACTGCAGTTAATAGGACGAGTGTTTGCACTGTCTGACAAGGTAACACAGCAGCAAGAGTGGGCAGCAGATGAGCTTCCAGCTGGACCAGTCCTGCACACGCGCAGGGGTGGCTGTCAGCAACTAGGCAGACATTGCTGTCAAGGAGCCAGAAGAAAACACAGCTCCTGTGCTCCGAAGGGTGGAATTGAAAAAGCTCAGAGACACTGGAGGTGGGGGCTTCCCTCTGGGCATCCAGGCAGCAGTAGTGACTCCAAGCCACAGACTGTACCATTCACTCAGGTGCTTACACTTCTTCCTGCTCTCTTGTACCTGTTCTTCCCACTTCCCTCTGCAGGTGTAGTTCCAAGATGTTCAAACTGTCTATGAGCTGGGATTCAACTGAGAGAACCTCTTTGCTTGGTCTGCTGCAGCAGTGGAGCTACCCATATTAGACACTCGTGTGTTTTCCTCTGTTCTGCTGCCAGCATGACTTCGTTTTTGGAGAGAGTTTAGCACTTGATGAGCCTTTCAGGCATTGACTGTTAGTTTTAAACCCAAGTGAAAGGCTTTCTTGGTCTTCTCTACTTCAGTCCTATTCTTCATCTAAACTTTGTGATGATGATAATGGTTTTGGTTCTGTGTTGCTGCATGTCTTAGAATGGCTGGATTTTCTGAAGCATGAGGCAGTTCTACTGAGTGTTGAGGTCTTTATGGTTTTGATATTTTCTGTCCAAACTATTGTACTTTAGTTATAATCACTTTGAGATAAAGAAAGGCAAAGGGGAGGCCTCCTTGAAGAGCCTAGCACTGGTAGTGTTTGAAGTTAAATCACGCAACTCAACAATTGTCAAAACACACATCTGTGTTTATTGAGCATCTTACGTCTTTAGTGCCGTTTTTAAAAGGCCTCTTCTTCTTCTTCCAGTTAAGTTGCCAGGGGATAATTTCAACAGACATTCAGAGTCCTAGATGAAAATAGTTCTGATGAGTAATGCTCCTAAGAGAGTCTATGGTGGACAGCAAGTTAAACTGCAAGCTGGACTATAAACGTCTTGTAGCTCGGAGATTCCTGTTTGCAATATTACTGACTGCTTTTCATCTTTATTGCGGCATCTTTTTTCTTTCCGGAATTTTTGTTAGGATAGCTGCTAGACGCAAGCTCTGAAAATGTAATACAAACTGTCTGGTGTAAAGCAAACACTAACATGATAACCTAGTTGCTTGGTCTGTATTCAAAACACAACACATTTGGATAAAAGTTTGTTGCGGCTGAGTGAAGCAGTGGCTCACAAGAAAATAGAATATTTTTGAGGAGGGTCTAGAGAGCATGAGAAAGTTTAGCAATTGCATGTCATGTCATGTAATGGTAACTGTGTCTGATTTCAGTTTCATACTGAGCTTCAAGACAAATAGTCAATCCCTTCCAGCAAAAAGCAGCATGGTTATCCAACAAGTGCCTGCCTTGGAGCACACTGTTTCATTTATAGCAGGTATTGTTATATTTTATTACTATTTTTTGATGGTGTGACTTAGAGTTATGTGTTTATTTTTGAGTACTGCAATAACTGTGGTTTCAGAAAAGTTTGGTTGTTTTTGTGAGCAGTTGCAACAACGATTTCATCTGTCCAATCAGTTTCTATTTCTATCTCACAACAGGGAGTAGGGACCATCTTCTTCCCTACCCTAGAGATCCCTGAACTTCTGGTATGGGTTAAAATATTCACCTGTGTCATATGAGATGCACACTTGCAATGGAGAAGAAATTGCACATGGTTCTTATGCATGGCAAAGAAAATCTCTAACTGTTGAATTCCTGCTTAAATGGGAGCAGGAGCACCACCATTCCCACCACATCTTGTTGTGCCTCTAGCTGGGCTTAGCATGAGCCCTGAGGGCTACAGAAGCAAGAGGTGACCAGGTAAGAGCTGGTGATGGGCAGGGGTGTGAGCAGAGGCATGAGTTGGTTCTTGACATCAGGCACCCAGGGAGAAGCAGGTGAGGTGTCCTGCATGGCTCTGTGGGCTGCCTTGTGTCAGCTGAGCTGAAGTAGCTCATTCACTGCAAAATGCAGGATCAACTGCGTTAGCTTATATGCCAGCCTTTGCTTTGGCAAGGGTTGTGTGCCTACTGCCAAGACAGTGTGAATAAACTGGGAATAAACTCTAGCAAGCACCTTCTCCCTCACTTTACTGAAAAAGAAACTCTCTGACCCAAAGCTCCTAATTTCATCACCTATTCTAGTGGATTATCCTGGGCTTCCAGACAAATACTAAAATAACAATATATGTAAGGAAGATTCCTTACATGTAGTCTTGTAGTCTCTTAAAATTTGGCACGTGGGGACTTACCACTGTATAGAGATATTACTTTTACCCTGTCTTAAGGAATTCAGATTTTGAGGTTCTGTTTTACTTCTACTGCTTTTAAGTTCTTGTCAATAAAATACATACCACCTATTATTTTGAACTTACGAGATGTACTTAGACTAAAACCAGGACACTTAGCCTTTCATTCTGTATGATTAAAAAAGAATTTCCAAGCACCGCAGCAGACCTCAGTTTCTTGTGCTCTGTTCCTGTACTGCTAAGGCCACATTTTTCCCATGTGGTTCCCTGCATTGCAGCACTAAAGCTATTTGTGATGCTAGGCCTTGAAACAAATCATAAATTGATTAAAAAAAAATTTAAAAACCCACCAAGACCCACCATCTTTTTTCTTCCTGGAACCACAGGGAGATTTCTGTACGAAACGAATGTCCCATGGGCAGTAGAGCTGTTTCAGTTTCAGAGACATTTTACCAGCACCCCAGATTCACTTTGCATAGAGCACAAGAAGAAACCAAGCATTCCAGGAGTGAGGCAACAGAAAATTAGGGAGGAGGTCACACAATCTGAAATGAAATGTCTTTGTGGGAAAATGATCAAAGTGTGCACCCAGGGAAGATGGATGGAGCCCGGCTGAAAGAGCTGTGCAATTCTTCAGGGACTTGCTGGAGTTTTCACTGGATCTGTGTTGCAATTGCTGTCATGGTTCATACTTTGTAAATCCATAGCTTGCTCTAACTTGTAGTGGTGTGAACCTCATGAACTGCTACTTGGGTCATTTGATATATGTTTTACTAGTCTAAACTTAGTCGTTCCCCAGTTAAATACAGATGAAAAGCAACACTCTTCTGCTGTAATCCCATCAATCTAAAGATCAGCTCTTCTGCTTAATGAACACAGAGAATATGCTTAAAGAGATTAATAGGATTAAATGCATAGGTTTCTGTAGAAATATTTTTAAAAAAACTTGTGGAATGCGGTAGAAAATGATGTTGATGCAGCATGTTTGTAACCATCAAAGGGACCCAGTGCGAAGGGCTAACCACATGCTAGGGGATTTTCCCAAAGGGAAGTTTCCTAGGTCGCCTTTCACTCTCAGTGCTCTGGTCTCTCCCGCTCCTACTGTTGTTGGAATGGTTCTCGTTCCCAGATCTCTGCATGTGTTTGACTTGGGTCCCAGCTCCAATTTCACAGCTGTTACTCGCATAAAAATAAGGTCCTTTTGAGGTTTAGAGTGCCTTCTCTGTCCCCCTTGTTGAGGCCATGAAGGCCTTCAAGAAAACTAGGAGGTTTGCCAAAGTATACAGGGTCAGAGGGAGTCCCCAAAACCGTGGCCTCCCCAGCAGAAACAGCCAGCTCGGCCAATGCAGCTCGGTAGCCTGGGAAGCAGAGCCATCAGGGAGGGTATTCGGAGAACCAGGAGCGGCACCGTGATTCATTTTCACCTGGGTAGGGGTTGATAACGTGTCCTAGGTCCAGCGAGCAGCCCCTATCCACAGTGTCCGGATAGCCCACAGCCTGAAAAATCCCGTGTGCAGCACCCTGTGGAAGGCACTGCCATCCTCCGCAGACTCCTTGGTGATCTAAGAGGCGTCGCTGCTCCTTTCAGGCAACATTTTAGTTTCATCTCTTGCTTCCAGCCCTGTTCTATCTTGCTGTCTTTACTGGCTCCTCCTGTAGAGAAGTTACCTGCTGATTCATCATTTAGCCAAGTTACATATGTACCTTATTTTTCCTCTAAGCAAAGTGCTCACCTATTTGAGAATTTTGGGTGAGTCTTTTATGTTTTGCAGCATGAGAAAGCAGAGTATCCAAATACAGTAATAATTAGCAGTACCACATTTTGTGTATAGTAACTGCACTGGAGCAAGAGGCACACAGAATGGCATGTATCTTGGAACATTTGTAACATTAAGGTAATGAGCTGTTTCTAGCTTCAAAATAAAATCCATCTGCTGACACCACTAACTTCTGATTTCACTGTATCTAACCAGAAATGACCATACTGAAATAATATGTAAACCTTCTTGCGGAATCCACACAAAGGGTGTGAGATCACTGGAAATATAGCTTAGATTCAGTCAGAATCTGGCTCCAGTTTGAACTAGTGGGTTATGAACTTCATATACTATTCTCTACATGTAAATTACCGCATACAAAGAGCAAACTTTCTCTTCCTTCCATGAAGTTTTCTTTTTTGTGCTGTTGCATCTTTTTTAGATTTCCTCAGGAATTGCTTACAAGAAAGCTTATGAAGAAATGTTAATATTTGACAGCAATGTTAAAAGCTGAGCAAGATGTCAGGTGGTAAACTGTGAGAAGCAAGGAGTGACCTATATCACTCAGGTCTACAGGATTAAATACTGTGAATTTACATGCCTAACTCCTGGCTTTGCCAACTCAGACATTTGTTTGGAAGTCATGACAGGCCAAAGAGTTGCTTTCTGTCATCATTGCTCCTGGTTCCCACATTCTCATTCCTCCCCCCACATGCACACACTTGTCTTCTCAGTTGCAAACCAGAGCAATTCTAAATGAGAGAGGGGTTAAAAATAATGCATTTTACAGTCTTTTGCCATGCTCTTTTTTACCTGATCCAACTTGTGATGCTGACCCATGCATGGTTGTGCCAGGGGACATGGAGATGCAGAGCAAGACTGGGCGCTCTTAGCTCACACAGGCACCCATGGGAGAGGTCTGTGAAACAGTGGTTCATTGCATCTCCTACCATTGGACAAGTTATTTTGCATTCTGTCCCTGTTTTACCCACCCCTAAAATGTAATAAATTCGTGTAGGACCGCCCTCCTCACAGAGGTGTTTGGCAGATTAACTAGCTGAGGTGTCTCAGCCTGATACTTGTCTTCTAAAACTGTCTTGGGCCTCAAGAGTCCCAAAACAAGGCTGCAAACTTTGCATATTGACAGTGTCTGTGTTGAAATTGGTGGGTTTACAGTTGCTTCTAGAAGCCTGGATATGGTCCAAAAAATCCTTCAGTTCATGGTTGCTTTAGCTTTAAGGGATAGTATTTACTGTCACTGCCTTGTGTTTCTCTACTTGTTTAAAGGGATAAAAGAAAAATGGAAAAAAAACCATCCTGCGGGAGCTTTTTAACAAAGAAATGTAAACCTCCTCAAAATGAATGAGCCTAATGTAAAATAAGCATTTAACATTTAAGAGAAATATAAAGATTTTGGCATGCCATCTGGTAGAACAACATTACTGTTAATGCTTTTCATCCAGCTCAGAAAAATATGCTCCATTATTTGCTGTTTACTGGTGACCAGAACACCCTTCCTGAGAGATGAACTTTTCTATCTCTAAAGAGCACAGTGAGCACAACAGCCCCAGTATGCTCTTTGTTCCCAGGTGCCTGCTCCTTACTGCATCCAAACTTAATAAAGATTTTAATTAATGGGAATTAAATCCAAGTAAGTTAACACCTCAGCTGTCTCTTCTTAACAAAGTATAGTTGGATTCATTTGGGAGAGCATTGTCTTTTTTCATCCTTATTTCACTGTTTATCAGCTAATTAGGCCTTGTTCAAACTTGTGGGCAGAGACCAGGAACGGAAGCATGATCTTCAAGGTGCTTGAGAAATTTAAGATTGCAAGACTATTCCTGTTTTCCGTTGCAAACCCTGCTACAATGAGCAAGCACGTGAAAGTATTTGTTTTTGGAAAATGAGAGAACGGTAATTACCTTCTTCCTTATTTAAAAGAAAAAAAAAATCAGTTAATGTTTTGCTTAGCAGAAAAGGATCTGTGTTGCCTACTGTGCAGAAGAACAGTTTCATCACTCAGCTTGCTATCCCATCTACTGCTTTTACTTCATGATGCAGAAGAAAATGATTCAGAAGAAAAATCAGTCCAGTGCTTAATTTCTTGATTCCTGCAAGGGGGAGAGAGTTTTGTGCGAGGCTCATAGAGAGAAGCAGAGATGAATAAGAAGAATTCTCAGGCATTAAAAGTCTGTGATTTGCATTTGTTTGTTTTACCATATTCATTTCTGTTAAAAATGTTAGCGTGTTATAAAGTGGAGAATTTTACGGAGTTCAATTTACCGAGAATTTTACCAGGAATCAGATGCAAGTAACAGTGTCTAAGCAAGGCCAGAGAGAGGAGTCACCTTAGTCCAAGACTATAGTTTGCACTGTTAGAGTGCAAGAGTGAGAACCTAATATAGGATGGAGAACATTTCTGAAGTGTAAGAGGAAAAAACATTTGCTAAAACAACAGCATGGTCTGTTGTTACTTCTCTGTGCTGCACATCTCCTTGCTTGCAGAGAGGGAATACCAGAGGCCCAGGAGATGATCCAGAAGGATTAGCCGAGCAGGAGCAGCTTCGTAGGGGAGGCTGAGGTGGGCTGAGCGTTCAGTACGTGTCACAGCCCTTGGGTTTAACAACCTCAAGCTGCGGGTGAAAAGTTGCTTCAGGAGGGGGAAGGAGCCAGCTGCCCTCGTTGGTCCTCACCAGAAAATCCACAAGGGACGTGTACATGTTTATTGTTATATTTTAGAAAAGGAGCAGCTGGTTATTGCATGTTATCTGTTTATCTTCCTGTTGTCCTTTTCTGTTGTTTCTTAAAGCATCCTTTGTTAAGCTGCCCACTATATCCCGTGCAAGTGAGGAGGATTAGCTCATCGGAGCATTGCTCAGCACTCGGTTTGATTTTCCCAGGTTTTTAGGAAGGCTCCAGAGCCAGTGCTGGTTAGTGACCCCCCAGCATTTGAATTCAGCTCTTGTTACGGCCAGTCAGGGATTGACAGCAAGGTCGCACTGAAATAACTAATTCCCAAGGGAATTAAGCTCCTAAATACCTTTCCCAGATTTCAGTTCCTCTGGATCTCAGCTTTGCAAAAAGACATTCCCATCTCAAATAAATTACATATCTGTGATAAGTTATGAAACACTTGATTACGGGAAGAGGAGGACAAGGAGGCAGCCAAATAAAATCTATAGCAGGGACTGAGGAGGCACAAGGCTCCCTCCTCGTGTATGTACTTCCTTACTCAGGGTCTTGCTTGTTAGAGAAAGTAGCATGCCTTTATAATTTATTACACTATTATAGTTAGTATTTTTTTCCCAATTAATGTTTTGCAGATATGGTGGAAAAAAAACAAGACTTTGTCACCCCCATAGTTCTGAGAATAGTTTAGTGATTTAATTCTAACTGTTTTTCATTTACTCATTTTCTTGGTCTTACATTATTTTCTGAGAGAGAATTTTCAGAAATATTCCAAGTAATGAAGCAATACAGGAAAAATGAGTTTTTGGAATATTGAAATGTATTTCTTTGGGAATCCTTGAAGCAGATGAAGTGATAGACAAAAAGCGTTTCAATGTAGCTTCAGCCTCGGGGATCTTGTACTTTCAGAGCATCTGGAGCATTGGCACAAGCTCCCATGTTGTATTTTTCCTGTAATCCATTCATAATCTCCCCCCGCCAGAATTAGTCCATTCTTTGGCTTAAAATGAAAATAAGGGAACCCACTAAGCAGTTAAAAAAATATGAAACTCCACTCCTTGCCTCACGCAAGCCGCTGTTCACATTTGTAAAACTACATTGATTTGCTCCAACTACATTGTAGCCTTTAATCCGTTGAACAGCTACTAAAGTGGACTAATCAAGAGTTATTTATTGTCTAAAGTTCAGATGGACTTAAGAGCAAATGTATCATAAATCTTTTTTTTTGCTTTGTTTTGTTTTAAGTTCTAGCCACCACTCTATCCTTCCAAGCTTTAAACTTGTCTTGGTGGATGATGATTGAGAAGGAAGTTACTTTCCCAGCTGGGAGGCATATATTTTCCACATTTTTTTGGTGTTGTGTACTCATTTTCTCCGAACAAAAATAGCATGAAAGTGTGAGGTAATGCAACTTGCCTAAGGCTAGACTAGTTTCAGCATTTCTTGCTCAAGCTGTGTATTGCAGGTGAGATTTTGTTATGCTGAGTGAAGGACTGATCTTGATCCCAATATGTTGCTTTTCATTTTGGTTTATGTTCCCCGTGACCAGTTTAGGATCCAGTAGGATGTCCTGACTCATGGAGGAGCCTAAAACACTTTTGAGGGGCTCCTGTACTGCTAAAACCTGGCTCATGCTGTGGGGTAGACTTTAAGCAACGTATGTAAAGACAGCTGAGGCCCTGAGGCTTAAAGACAGACCTAAATCATAAAATGATGTTCATATTTGCTTGCTGTTAATGATCATGTTTGCGTCTGTTTTCTTACAGGCCTCGCAGTTAACTTTTGAAGTTTAACATGGGCTTTTTTGAGGGAAGAGAAATGATATTAAGGTACAGAAAAGAGCAAATCCGGGGAAAAAATTATGATGAAAAGCATGGTAAGTGGAAGGAAAGCGTTTCAGAAGAGGAAAAGGGAGAGATCTCCTTTTTCTTTTTTTTTTTTTTCTTTTCTCTCTTTTTTTTTCATTTTCTCTCTGGGGGCATCTGTCCTCAAATTTTCTTTCCAACACAGCTTTTTTTTTTCCACTCCAAGCCCAAACGGGACCATTACAGTAAATCAGTCTCATTTACTTTGTAACATTAACCACAGCAGTTCCCCGCATTAGGCCTTGATCAAAACAATGTGTGCGGTGGAGGGCAAAGGGAGCCACGCAGTGAAAAAATCAGCTGTTTTATCTCTACAAAGTTGGCAGGCCTCGTGTAGTTGCCATGTCCTGGCTTCTGGGCGACTGCTGAGCCCTGGCAGGGGCCCTGGTGTTACAGGGGACGACAGCAGGATGCTGAGACAGGGAGACGGAGGTGGCAAAGTAAGGGACGCCTGGCTGGGATGCAGCCCACCGAGACAACGGTCACCCCGATGTCTTTTGTGTGTGTGCGTGGGCCTGTTTACTTGTGGTGAACGAAACGGAAGATGTCCTTATGTCATTGTGTAGACAAAGCCGTGCCGTGCTTCGGTCCCAAAGGTTGCGTGCAGTTCTGAGCCATCCCAGCCCGAACCACAGGCAGTGGAACTGGAATAAATAGGAAAAGCCTAGCAAGGATTATCTCAGGTAGGAAATATCTCCAGAGTGAATAGACTAGCTCTTTTTTGCATAGAAAAAAAAGACATGACATGGGGTGTTCTGGTTTGTAATCTCATGTATGGTGCAGAGAAAGTGGATGATGGATCCCTTCTTACTCTCTCCCTCTCTCAGCTGTATACACAGTTTTGTATTTCTGTGTAAAAGCTGGAAAGCTTTCAGCGAGATTCTGCAGCTTTAGACTAAACTTAAGAATGTCTTTTTTCACAAAATCACAGCAGTGTTCCCATAACTTCCTGCTACAAAATAAGATGGACTCCAAAACTGATTTATTTTATTTATTTAAAAAAAAAAATCTAGGTAGATAGGTCTGTTGGTAACTGCCAGCTGCAATGGATCAGGCGACATTCTCCAGACAGTCCCTAAATAATTTGCTAGAAGCTGGGAGGGCACCTTTGTCGCAATGGCTTTTTGTCTGTTTCATGGGTTTATTTTTTTCTGTCCCCTGAGGTCTCCACTGCGGTAGTTTGGGAACAGGACCCTGGACTAGATAGACCTTTACTCTGAGTCAGTTTGTAAGCTCCTAAAAGCTTCCCGGGATTGTAAGGGGAATAGCACTATGTGCATTTCAGAGTCTTTGCTCTGCTTTTTCAGCAAAACAGACATGAACTTCTACTAGCTGTATGAAAGGAAGACTAATCATAATCATCTTTTTTTTTTTCCCACGTTTTTTCCCTTTCAATAAATTAATGTGTATAATCAATTTCCTTCATGAAAAAACAGCACTGAGATTCAAAGACTTGATTCAGTGTAATTGAATCAAATCTGCCTATCCCAAAGGCTTTTTAAATACATTCCCAAAGTGGATTTTGGAATGTTAGGAAAATATTAGCAACTTGCATCCAAAGATTGGATCTTTCAGCTCTCACAGAAAAGCTTCATAAATCTATCCCTGTGATCAGTTATTTGTGGTTCCTTTGGTGGCCTGGTGAATTAAAGCCTAGAGAGGCCAGGTTTCTGTCCTGGGAAATCAGTGTGCTGAGCAATCTACATGGTATTTTGTTAGCAATGTGCAAATAAAGCTTAAGTGAGGGGACTATGGACTAGTCGTGTAGGGCTGAAGTACAGCACCTTGGTTTGCAGGCATAAACTGTAGCTTGACTTAGACCCCAACAACTCCGTTGAACCCTCTTTTCAGTTGTATCTGAATAAATCCAAAGTGATGCTGTAAGAAATCCAGCTGCTGGTCATTCTGGTGAAATGAGTCATTTTAAATTTTTATGAGAGTTCATCCCAGCAGGTGAAGGTCGTCTTTCAGCACTCCACGGCCTGTCCAGCTCTGCTTCTCCCACTTGAGAACAGTATTTCTGTTACTCTGGCTATGGTTCTTCCTTTAACGTTCAGAAAGCAGGACGCCTGGAAGCACGCACACATTTTGGGCACAGGCTCAAGCATTGCTCTGTAGGAACAGAAGCTGCACCGAGGCTGTGGCCCCTCTGCTGATACCGACACGGCGTGAGGAGTGAGGAAAATGTAGCGCAGACGCGTGTGCAGTGCCAGTAGTTCATGCAAATGAAATATTCAGTCCCTCTTATTTCTCTTGTGTCAGTGATTTCCTCAGCGAGGCTTCAGTGGTTTTAAAAGTGCAAACCTGCTGCTTTCTTCATCACTTTCTGGGCCGCTGGGACCTGCACTCAGCTTGCTCCATGGGAGTCAGCAGCTGCTTAGATCGGGGAAGGCACGCGGCTGATTGAATCACCTGTCACATTGATTTATGGAGCTCCAAGGTCATTTCTTGGTGACTTGTAAGTGATTCTCTTCACGTGAGAAATATTGAAGAAGAAATTGCAGATGACCGCTTTATTAAGAAAAATGGAGAAATAATGAATAAAGACAGTCATTTTTTGAAAATTCTACTAGGTGGGGGGAAAAAATCCTAGAAAGCAGCACCCATAGTTTAAAAAAAGAAAGTCTCACTCCCCACTAACAACATCTTTTACACTGATCTGCCTAGTAGTTCCTGAATGGGTGATTAAGTGTATTGCTGCTCCTCTTCTGACTAAATTTAGGTAGTTACTCTGAAAACTTTTGCCACAAAGAAAGAAATTTCTCGCAATGTATTTCTATTCCTATGCTTCTTACCCCAAATCCTATGTTGTCATTCATCCAGTTCACCTACAGTTCTTCAAGTTATGCTCATTCTGGGGAGATTGCTTGTGAATTGAAATGCTCTTTGAGTTAAAGAGCTGCTACTGCAAGAAATCTGCCATATTTTAATGAGAAAGCATTTCTTTGTCTGGAAGAATTTATCTTTTAAAGGTTTTAATTCAAAAAAAAAGATGAAAAGCAAAATAAAACATATTTCCCTTTTTGGGTGTTTTCAGTACACCAATCTGATTATGTCTGGAGATGTTTTTTTTCCCACTGGCACAGCAGAAGTCACATGCAAGAGCAAAACTTGGCTATTTCGTTTTATTCTTTAAAAAGACTTTTCCTCATACCTTTCATTCCTTTCATCTGGCACTTTTGGCTAGGAATGCTGTTGATCACATGGATAAGACAGAGAGCAAAACTCCATGTAGAGCCGTGAGCACTCTCTTCTACCCCTGAACTTCAGGTATCACCTGCATCACATATTGCTTCTATTTTTGTGGAAGCAAAAAGCTTCTCCAAAGTAAGGCTGCAGTTCAGTGAGTAATATGGAAATCATGGCAATGTCAGGGCTGTTATCCCATCAGGAATTCTCAAAATAACCGAAAAGGCCCTGCGGGAGACCTAGAGCTAAAACAAGTTCAAACTATGCAGAGCAGATTTCAGAAATCCTAGGCACAATTTGCAGAACTGCACTTCATCTACAAAGTCTGTATTTTTCTTTTTTTTTTTTCCCAGCTTACTAATGAATCAAACATGTTTTTCTTATCGCAGCAAAGGAAACTTTATTCCACAGTGTAATGGAAATAGTGCCCAAGCAGCTGAGTTTGGGTTGAGTTCTGATAAAGAAATGATGGATCCACAAGAATTGCAAAAATGCAGAATTTATAGAACTTATAGTTCTGTCAGAACTCTGATACTGTAAGGTGAACGTGAAGCATTAGCTGTGTCAATATATACAGTTAATGTATATATAACATTTATTTTTTCAACATTTGGATCAACTTTAACTTGTCGCTGGACAATTGCTCTGAATCTCACCTTCTGGGTCCCAACTTCAGAGACGGTGGATGAACCAGTTCGAAATATATAATAATTTTCACTTCTAGAGACAACTAAAATGAATTATTTTCCTTTTTCCTTTCCAGAAAGGTTCATCATTACTTTTCCACTTTTTTAAGCTGTTCTAAAGTTCTGGGTTCCAGACAGGACAAGAAACAGAAATGCGGTAATTCTGTGAACAAAATGGTTCTTCCAGCATTTCTGGCTTCTCTGGAAGGAAATTAATGTTACATTTTCCATATAAAAAAAGTAATCATATGCTTCCTTTTTCAGTGACCTTTAGACTTTGTGAACAAGACAAGAGCAAAAAGAAATGTCTTCATGAGAGAGCGCATGGTACTAGCCTGACTGTTGCCATCTGGACCCATGTTAAGTAATCCTGGAAAGTGGATGGAAAATGCTACCAGATAGGAATGACATATGTACACCTGAGCTTGAACTTAAGTTTGAACTTCAGACATGAAGGTATAGCCATCCTTAACATTTTCAAGACCTCTTACTTCTTCTCTTCTGCAATGCCGGAGCATGTGCCCCTAAGCCAGCTTCCACCCGGGGCAAGCTGCTGCTTGAAGACACATGGTCATCATTTATGGCAGTCCTGCACCCTCACCCTTGCCAGAGGCAGCTGGGTGACTGGCGGCTGCTCAGTCTGGCCCATGGGATCTCAAAGGTCAAGAGACACTGTGGTATTTTAGCGCGAGGGTAAGTATTACTGCAGAAAAAGGTGAAATGATAGTCAAGTGGATGAGATTCTGGCTCGATACTCAAGAAATACTCAGTTTGTTCTTTCCTTAGCAGAAACAAACAAACAAAAATATTCCCCCCCCCGCCATCTTTAGAGGGAAATAAGGAAGGAAATCAAGTTTCCCTTATTTTTGACTGAAATCCAGGCATCAAATAATAAGTTTGCTTTTATTTTTAGGAAATGTCATGCATCCCTAGTGTATTTGTATGAATACTTATTGTTTTAATTACAATTACTTTTGGTTTTCACCTCGGATGGTACAGCTGGTAGCCAGTGATTGCTGTTAAGTAGCACACAGACTGATCTGTAGCACTGCAGGTCTACACCCTGACCTCCAGAGCTTTTACAGCGGTGAGAGTTATTATTTTATTTATTTGTATCACAGATGCAATAAAGATGGTGACGCAAGAAGGGACATTCTTTTTTTTTTTCTTTGTGCAGGGCTGTTCAGGGAGTTGGTGCAAGGCTAAGAATCCCAGTCATGCAGACGATGCCCTAGATCTCATTTCTTCTCCAGCAGGGCTGTGTTTTAGCAGTGGGTGAAGGAAGAGATTGGCTGACTCTCAGAGAAAAGCACCAAAGAAATACTTTTCTGTAGCAGGTCTGATATAGGAAGAGAAGGCTATCAGCACTGATTAATTCTTTGTAGCTCATGGTAGCATTTAACATATATAATTTGGTCATGATATTTGCCATTTGGAAGTATATCTCTCAGTGACTTCCCTAGAGAGCAATAGTACTTCCTCTACCTGGTAAAGGTTAGGAGGAAAAAGATGCCTTGTTTTCTGTCCTAGGAGAGCAGGCACGTTTTCAGATCCAGAAGCATTTTGACATTATGATTCTGGAGCCTTTGTGGATGGCAAATGTTATGTAAATCAAAGGTAATAAGGGCATGATAAGATAGGAAGTAATAAATTCTTCTACAAGTAAGCTTCACTATTTACATGCAAAGTTTGTTGAAGAGTTGGTGTAGGTTTTATGTTGCGATGTAAATGACCAAGGGTGGAGAGTGGAGGTGGTAAATCTCTTGACAAGTAGCTCTTTGGAGAAGCAGTTTGGGCTTATGTGTGGCAGACCCTGCATGGTCGTGAACTGCTTGTGACAGGATCAATGACAGGTAAATAAGAGGGCAGTCTACTATTAGGCTACTATCAAGTAAATGGAATTTCACTGATAAGAAGGCTAAACCTCCCCTAGAAATATGTTAGGAGGCTGCAAATTAATTTAGTTGAAAATTGTTGATCTAGCGTATCCTGTGCTAACATAGGTTTGTGGGAGGGTAAAGAGGAATGGAGGATTGTAGCATATTTTCTCATCTAAATTAAGTCTCTCACAAAGCCCAAGTACAGTATCTGGCAGCTAGAATTATTCTAACCAGAGAAGAAACGAGCTGGGGCTGTGCAGTGTGTTTTTGTTGAATCGGGATGTGGAAAATCTCGATTTTATTCCTGGCACTGTATTTCTTCCCTATAAAACTGATGATAGATAGACACTGTGAAGCAGGGTCACCTCAGAGCAGGCTTCTTTCATCCTGCAGTTCAGGAAAGCAATCTTATGAAGCACTTATTGCACAAAGAGTGGGAGGAACTCATACCTCTCTCTCAAATAATCTTTGTATTAGAGGTAAGAGTCATTAACAATTTCTCAAGAATTGTGTTGTCATTCCAGGAGCCAATGTTACAGCTCAGACTAGGACAGTGAGCAGAATCAGCAGAAATTAATTGAAGTCTTGTTAAAGTGATATCTGGCACAATGTGTCCAAGTTCAGGTTCTCATTGCATGATGTCTTTCCTGCAATTATTTGGATAAGTAACAATGGCCTTGGGAATGAGCTTTTTCACAGATTTTTCTGTTTGTGTAATCGCATAACAAGCCATCTCTGAAGCAAAGTATAGCACTGTTACGTTTTTAAGTGGGAATGCTCATATGTGTGAGAAGATTCTGAAGAAAACTCATTTACTTTTGGTTGGAGAGAGCAGTATCTTGGTTCCTTGCTATTTTTTTAATTTCATTTCATTTCTTTAAAACTATTCATGCAGCTCTGCAGTTCTGACATCAAGTGTTCAGACACTAGGTCATGGAATTTGTCTCACAATTACTGTAGGCCACCAAGCTTCATAGCGGAGCAGTAGGCAGCTCATGAATGAGTTACGTGCAGTGGCAGTGGGGTGGAAACCATAGGTCTTTATCTCTCTTTCTCCCTCTTCTCTTCCTCCCTCCCCTTTTTATTTTTTTATGAGGCATGTACTCAAAAAGCCCAACAATAATGCACTGTTAACAAAAAACAGCATTTACATTAAGGTTAGGTTCTGACTTGCTTAGATTCTACTGCTCTAGGGAATGACAAGTGAAAAAGCAATCCATTTCATATCCTCGTAAGGCCTATCCAGAGCTTGGGTCCAGGTCGTGAAGGAGTAATTCACGTTTTAGAGCACCTAGAAAGGGATTAGATAGAGGCTGACTCTGAGGCAGTTCTCCACTAGCCTGTCAGATTAGCTGTGTCATAACCAGTGTCATAATAAATTATTAACTTTATACTGTAAGAAAGGAGCCTTCGGTTGTCTCTAGTTGTCTCTAAAAGTAAAAATTATTATATATTTTAAATCAGTTCATCCACCTGTTCTGAAGTTGGGGCCCCCTTTGTTCAAGGACAGCCCTATAGTCATAATGGTGTCAACATGAAGCAAAGAGAGTGGTTTTTATTATGAGTACAGACTTAGCCTGGATTTCAATACATGTTCTGCATATAGAAAAATAAAATGTGTATCCAAGGGTTAAAATAAGTCATTAACATGCATCCTCTGAGGAATTATGTCCTATGTAGGAAGAAGTGTCAGGTAGTTCTCTGTGCAGTATTTTGCCAGAAAAATTAAAGTGAATTGCAGAGTCAATTACAAATCCTTTGACGGCCCTGGCAGCAGGAAAGTCTGACCTGTGGGACACAATGCGTCCTTTAAGCTGCAGCCAGAGATCTAATTAATAATATACCCAGCTGCTGCAACCACAATCTGCCCTTCTGGGCCATGGAGCTCTATAAAGAGTAACTTGGTAACATAAAAAGTCAATATGTGGTTTCTTTGACGCTAATCCACATTTCTTTCAGTCACAGAGCTGTCAGGATGGCAAGACGTGTTTGATTCTTCCTCAGTGCAGGAGGAAGCCTACGTAGCCTCTTGAGATCCCTTTCTAACCAACTTCTCTGTGATTTCCTCTGTCCTACATCACTTCTGAAATGACAACAATGTTTTTGAATAAATAGTTGCTCTAAATTCACCTTGGAAGGTAGTTTAAGGTACTTTAAGGACTTGAACTTGGCAGCGCAGATATGGTCATGAATATCTTCTGCATGTGCCATTCACTTGCCAACATTTAGGTGGGATTTTGGTCATCTGTAGACTTGGCTATGGCTTTTGTATCCCTGAAATGGGGAGTCTGCACTTGAATAAGGCATGGATTAAACCTAATTTAGGGTAAGCAGAGGATCTCTTTGAGGATTTAGTAGACAGAAGTGTTTTTTAATGTCAGAATGACTGGCATCAAATGCTGTGACCGTTGTGGTCTTGTCTAATGGAATCACTTTCCAGGGGACCCATCACTGGGATGAGTGATTTTTTATTAAATTGTAGATCATCAGTTTTGATCCTGAAAAAATAGACAGTAATAGCAAAATAGCAAACAAGAAAGTCTTCTTCTCCCAGCTCTGCTATATGGCCATAGACTCGGGCAGAAGTGGTAAAACTGGAGAAATCTAAATATTGCAGTCTAAGACCATGCTTCTCAGAGCTGTTTAACAGGTTGGCCAACTCTGGTAGCGGCTGAAGCACCTGGAATGACACAAGCCACACATTATGTATCATCCTTACTAGGTATCACTCAAGTATTACAATGAAAATTATCAATTGGAGGTAAGTTAGTTTTAAGGTAATAGATGAGAATGTGTTCAAAATGCACATAGGAGCAGAGACCATCACATATATTCATCTCCACAAATGTGTAAAGCTTCCCTTTTTGTTCCAAGCTGCCTTAGCTCTTGGGAGGTCCTACATTAGCATGGTAACCAAGCTGTTTGGTGATTACCTGAGAGGGTTAGTCCTCCTCAAGAGCATGTTTATTTTCTGTAGCCTGAGGGATTTCTATGCTGTGCTTCATGATCCTGCAGGAATGGAGCCTGATGCAGCTCTCTGGAGCCCTGGGTACAACTGAGCCCCCAGGAGCTTTGGTGATGATTAATAATTAATTACACTTCTGTGATTTCCCCCACTCACACTTTCTTCATCCCCTGCTATAGGCATAAAATCACTCCTTCCACCTCTGGCTTCCAGAGTGAAGGTCTCTGACACTGTAAAAGGGATCATGGCTCATTCCAGCTGTGAGTTGGGGATGAGGGGGGTCTGGCTTGATTGTTCTGTGCAGCAAATAGGTTTTTAGGGTGAATTTCCCAGAGGAAGCATATCTTGTCCTTTTTTTCAGGACTTGGAGCAGTTTGGGAATAGCACATTCTGGCTGTAAGACAATAATTTCAGACTTACTGCTAAGGTTTGAAGTGCTGTCCTGACTCCTTTCCAGGTACTTGCACTGTGAAGCAGATGATCAGGGGGACTCGGGGATATTTCCTGGAACACTAGAGTCCTGCTGCCTCTCCCACCTTTGGGGTTTCTGTGCCTCTGGATTACAAGCCTGAAACCTTGCAATAGCACCATTAGGCACACTCGGGAACAGCTGGATTTTTAACACGTTGTTTTCACTGCTGTAATCCTCTCAGTTCAATGGCACAGCTGCTTCAGACCCCACTGGTTTCTTGCAATCATCTCCCCTTTCTCTCTACCAGTTGCCATCAGCGTGCCTACCCTTCTTGCTTGGCATTGCCCCGCAGCCTTCAGGAATGGGCTCTCTTTGCTCACTAAGCCCCAAGGCACTTTCTTTTTGTTTTTGCAGATGACCATCCCTGAAATACTCCCTTTTTCCTTCTCTGCTGGCTCCCTTTCCTCCCCGGTGCTGCGCAGAGTAACTTCTGCAGGTCGGGTCCCAACTGTGTCAGTGAAAGCACTGAGGCAATTTTCCCATGTAATAAACACCCTCACGTGATGCTTAAATCAGATTAGAGCAGTGCCCAAGATATGTTTTTAATAAACAGCAGAAGAAAATCCTATCCCACCCTACCACCTTCCCCTCGGGTAATAGAGTATTTCTTTTAAGTTAGACTTTCAAGACAGCTTAAAAATGTTTTTTTGGCCTTCTGGTTCCCTTTCATCAAGTAGCAAGGAAACCACTCGGGTCCATTCAGGCCCAGTGAGCCCTAGTGTATCTAGTTGCAAATAAGGAATGTTCTCTTTCTTAATTTACTCTGACTTCTAATAGACAAGTGTTAAATTTGACCATGAATCAAAATATGACACACTCTAATTGAATTGCTTGGTTTAAATCTACTGTGGGAATGATGCACTACTTGCTGTTGATATTAGCTGAGTTTCATCCCTGGAAATGCGGAACAGGTGTGTAGTAGAATGAAAAGGACAATAATTGCTTAAAAGACCTCCAGCTGATAACATTTATCAGCTACTTTTCTATTTTGTTTTGTCTTTCCTCCCTGTTAAAACTCATCTACTGTGAACTGGCAGAGTTATATTTATGTTATGGTGAAGATTAAAGGAACCATCCTACTTTTTTCCTGCCTCTGTCTAGGAGCTTGACACCCTCCCCTGGGATTTGCATCCCCATGAATCCCATCAGTTTGGAAGGACTTGGAGTGAATGGCACCAAATGGACACAACGGAGAGAGGGGCAGAGAGGTACCTCAGCTGGCCCGGGTGGCAGCAGGTTGTGGAAGAAGTGAGTCATGGGCTGGCATCTCCCAGCTGGAAACACTTCCCACCCCCTCGCTTTAACATGAGTTTTCCTGATGCCTCAGTCAGATGAATGGAAAAGCAGTCCAGCCTCAGGAGGAACATGACACACAGCACTTGGACGTTCCTTGCTTGGTGTATCCCTCTAGGTACTTTTTAAAATAACTGGCTCTTAATTTCAAGGAGCAGCTTAGAAAACACGCAGTCGTGTTGTGTGAGAGGCAGCCTTTGCTGCAGGAGCACGGCCTGTGTTCCTCACAGACTTGGGCTTGGGAGCTGATCCACCAGGAGCAATTATTCAGAGTGGCTGAACTTTTTCCCCTGCTCTGTGTGTGTAGATATAGCAAAATGTGGTTTGTAGGGGAAAAGAGGGTTTCAAAGGAATGAACGTTTGAGGAAAAGGATCTTAAAACAGAGTTTTCCTATTGCAAGGTGGTGGGGAAGGCCGTGGAAAGCTGCCTGCTAGTGGCACAGACGCCTCTGTGCCCACGTGTCCCTGCACTGCTGGCCGCAGTGACCCTCCATGGGGTCCCTGGTGCCTTCCCCTCCCCATACTGGAGCTTGATGCATGCAGGCTGGGCTGGGAGATGCTGCTGCGTCTTGGGCCACGTCCCTTCCTACGCCCAAGGCTCTACACGCCGTCAGGAGGGAGATGCAAGCGGAATGAGGAGAGGTGAGGCTGCGGCCAGGCGCTCAAGCTGAGGATTTCTTGGCTATTCTGATGCTTGCGTTTCTCTACTCAAAAATGACTCAGTTGTTCTCCCTGTTACGATATAATGAGCCACATGAGAAATTTCCTCGGTGAACAAAAAGTCACGCTTGCTTAACATGGTTCTTTCAGTATGTTCTTCCCCCTGGGGAGAAAACTGAGGAGCAGAAAGGTTAAATGCTGAGATTGTCAAAGGAATTGCCATGGCTGAGGAGCACAGGCTTTCTCTTGTCTAAAGCTCCTGTGGAGCTTGGCTCTAGATGATATAGAAAGGTACACTTATGCTATTTTATTTTTTACAATGCTTTAAGTGAGGTCTGGTTCATGCAGGCAGCAGGGCATACTTCACTCATTTTGCAAAGGGCCTCATCCACAGAAGTCCTGGGGAATTTAATAGCTGATCCAGGTCAGTGGGACCCACTAGGTCGGGAGAGCTACGTCCCGCCTAAGTCACCATCCTGAAAAGGATGAGTTTGTGTCAGAGTTCCCTGTACTCACCTCCAGATAGGTTTTCTCCTGGAATATTGTTGAACAGTGACTCCTGGTCTGCAAAGAGCAGTGATGGGGCCCTACTTTTCTCTCCTGTGGATGGAGACGTGGCCTCCAACTGCAGTAAATGATATGGGAATTGTGAAGTAACTGCGGGGCTGAGCAAAATATTCCATTAAAGAAAAAAAAAAAAAAAAAAAAAAAAAAAAAAAAAAAAAAAAAAAAAAAAAAAAAAAAAAAAAAAAAAAAAAAAAAAAAAAAAAGAAGCAGTGAGAAGGATAGTGAGGGTTGGTTAAAACTACGGTGTGGGAAGGAGAGAATATAGCATTCAAAGAGCTTTCGGTTCATTAGCAAGCAAACATGCTGTGACAGCTCACCGTAAAACAGACGTTTTTCTCCATATAAAAATGCAGGTGTTTATTTAAAACAAAGACCGAACCTGAATTATTTTCTGTGGTTGGCTGCCTGGGTATATATGGTGTCCTCAGTGATTGCTGCTTTACCTGCTCACTCAGAAGGGAAATCCAATGCTCTATAAATAAACAAATATATGATCACTCTGTGCAGCATATAGTGCAGCAAGGTTGTGGGAATAGCTGGGGCTTCTAGGGACTACCACAGGATAAATAACAGGGTAGAGCTTGAGAGGAGAAATACCTTGTGAACAAGTCTGTGTTGTTTTAAATAGGTCTTTTAGAGGAGTTAGGTGAATTGGTTTTTAATGTATAATTTTGATTGCCTATGTTTCTCCATTTCAAACAATGCATCCTTTTAATTGCTTTCGTCTGCAAAGAGGTTGACATATTTGAGTGCTCTGTTACTCCCAAAGTGGTGCAGGGCAAGACATTTAAGCAGGATTTCAACTGAACTCAATTGTAAAAGATACCCAGTCACTGATTTGTAACCTGCTGTGCATCCTAGGCTCTAGTTACTGTGAAAAGGGAAAACAAAGAACAAAACAAAACACCACCGACAAAAGCCAAATCATCTGCTACAGAACTGTAGAAACTCAGTAGGAATGTTGAATTCAGAATACATGTCAAAATTCGTTTAATGTTATTAAGTCTAAAAATAATACTGCCTCGTAAAGTTGATGAAAAAGAAACTGAAGGAAAACATCATTAGAAAATATGTATTTGTTGAAACTGGAACAGTTTGGACCGTCTTGATTTTTGTTTTATAGTTTTGAGCAGAAAAAATGTTTAAGTGGGGAAAAAATTAACCATTATTTGTTTAACATCACTATATTTTGGTCCAATATATCTGTTTCTGTTTGTTTTGTAGGGATGAATTTTAATACTATTTTGTAATGTTTCTGCATTTTCTTAACCTATCCAATCTTTTTGGCATCGATAGTTTTGGCGTTTTCATTTTGCAAAATGTTTCCACCTTTTTGCCCCAGTTTAAACTGGAAAAAATACAAAACCAACAGTATTTTCTGGAAAATGAAGTATGCGGTTTCTGACCTTTCAAGTCCCAGGCCTATTATGCAAAGCCCTTAAACATATTTTGAAGCTGTGTTCAGGTTACTGGAGATTTATGCGTGTATTTAAGAGCATTGTTACAGAGTAATAAATGGAAAAGAATAGCTTTGCACTGTGTCAGAAATATTACAACAGACCCTTTTCAAGTCCATATATTACTGTATCTATAATTAAGAAATTATTTCAACTGTTCATTAATTTCTTTCTTGGCATCAAGACGATCCCAAGACTGGCACTTTCTCAACATTATTCGGTTTTACATGCATAACCATACATGCACGTGCTTGTGTATATGTGAATATGCACATATGCATGAATGTATTTAGGGTGTAAAGTAGAAGACATTTTCATGTACAGGCTTCCAATAGTTAACTATTGGAAAAATAGTTCCAACTTATTCATAACAGAGCTGGATAATTTTATGAGTGGGGTTATGCTGTACTGTTTTTAAACAGGGGATTCAACCATGACCCAAGAAATGCCTTTCTATCCTTTTATCCTACATTTTAGTATTTTAAAAATCTCTTTCTGGAAACCAAGCAAAATTTCAGTTTTGACTTAGAAGAAGTTGCTCATCCATGTCACAACTGCAATAGGAAAAGAAAACGTTAGGACCTAAATAACTTGGCATAAATAGATACAGGCATTTTTACTGAGGTTATTCAGCAAACAAATGCATTGTTATCTCTTTAGGTAGGAAAAAAAAAAACAGCCTGTTTATAAATGTGCTTTCTGAATTCGATATCTTCACACTGGTTGGTGATTATTGCACTCATTTGTAAGGCTTCAGCCACAAGCTGGGCTTTAATATTATTTCTTTGAACAAACCTGAACTACAGGAGTTAGCTCACAAAACATTGCTTCTCAGGGAAAAAAAAAAAGAAATTAAAGACGTCAGGAGAAAGGTGTATGATTATTGCAATCAAAATTTTCCATTCTACCCAATCCAGGTGTATCTAATTCTATAAAAATTTCTTGATAGAAGCATTTCTATACTCATGCAGAGATGCACCTGAATTACCAACATAATGCATTACCTTAAATACGACTCTGTAGCTTCACATAAATTAGGCCACCAAGGAGAGCTGCTGAAAGGTTTGTTAAAGCTTTGTTGTAAGAACAATATTGCTTAAATTTGGAGCCATAGAGTAGAAATAATGACTGCATCAAAATGATTGCCTCTGTTGGCTAATGAGGGACATAATTTAGAGAATCTTTATTATCATGCTCTATTTAATTAAAAAAAAAAAAAAAAAAAAAAAAAAAAAAAAAAAAATAAAAAAAAAAAAAAAAAAAAAAAAAAAAAAAAAAAAAAGTGAAGCTCTTCTCTTGGCCAGAGCTGTAAAACCATTGAGTAAGAGCACACAGAGGCCCCAGGAAAGTGCTTGCACATGTTCATTTAAGATAATGGGGCTACTCAAGTGTTCAAAGTTATGTTAAAGATATACATGTGCTTTCAAGTGTGTTACTGACTTCAGGCCACACTAATGAAAGAAACATTTCTTTCAGGGCAATTTTAATGAAATGAATTAAAATCCTGTGCACAGATTTGAGGGGTCATGTTAGGTGGCCTAAATCCCCCCTCCAAGTCCCTCAGCATAATGTTGCCTACTGAGTGGCTGGCTGTAGGCCTCAAGGACTGAGTATTCAGGATATTACCACCCAGTTCCTACCGAAAAACAGCATACGAAGGGCCTGCATGCTTTTTTTCCTCACATTCTTTCCATTGATACTTGAGCTATTTGTGGTAAGGTTTAGACAAGGCTGCCCCCCCCACCTCC